>JAMWYP010000124.1:1583048-1916538 GCA_025563575.1 Acacia pycnantha
CTTTCTTGCTAATGCTTTTGCACCCATGTGTTGCCGTTAATTCCTCCATGGGTCTCGGCGAGGACATATCTACTTTCGTGAGTGCCCGGGCACCTTAACATCGGTGTATGCAAGCCTTTTCGGTAAAGCGATCGTCTATCATTGTGTATACCGCGGCTTCCGTATCAGTTTTGAGCATTCGCCGTTCCAAGGGAATAATTCCCCTCTCAATGTAGTCCTCGGCGGCTTCCTCCAATCGGTGGCATCGGATATGACCATTACGCGAGTCGGCTCTTCCACCTTTTGTTGTATGACGGTTCACGTGGTTGGTCGTCCCTTTAGTGCTAGCCGGTTTGGAGAGTATGTCTGCTCGGACATTTTCCCTCTTGGTATATGGGTAACCTTTACTTCTTCGAACTCGGCTGGATATTCTTGACTTTGCTAAGATACTTAGCCATTAGAGCCCTTTAGCTTTGATATGTCCCATCTATGCGGGCGGCGGCGAGTTGTGAGTCGGTGAAGAGCCGAGACTCTTTGTGCGTGAGAGCTCCTTGACTGTTGGAGTCCGGCCGGAGGCGCCTCATATTCGGCTTTGATTGTTTGACGTCGGGAAATCTAGTTGTAGGGAGTGTTCGATCGTCGCTCCTTCGGGGCTCTCTATGATTATTCGGCTCCGCTTCCTTCGAGTGGGACGACCGTCGACATATACTTTCAGTCGATGTTGCGGGGTCTTCATTAATTGGAGTTAGTTCTCGAGGAAATCCGGAGCTTGTGACTTAATAGCATGTCGTGCTTCGTATGTGATGTCGAATTCGGATAACTCAATAGCCCAGTGATCATTCGGCTGCCAGTCCGGGCTTATGGAGTACATCGAATGGGTTGGTTGGTTCGAACCGTTATCTTGTGAGCTTGGAGTACGGGCGCGATCTGCGTGCCGTCATTATTATGGCGAAAGCCAATTTCTCAACTTCGATATCTTAGCTCCAAGCTTTGCAAAGCTTTGCGACGAAGTATATTGGTTCTTGGCCATTCTTTCCTTCCCAGAACCGGAGGCAGAGCTCACTTGCTTCTTTCCCAACTGATAAGTAGAGGAAGAGGGTTTCGCCAGTGTGGTTTCGATAAGGCCAGCGGAGTGGCCAAGCATTGCTTAATCTTTGAGAATGCGGCGTCACACTCAGGGTCCAATTTCTGTCGTGTCCTTTTTAAGTAGTTTGAAGAAAGGCAGGCGCTTTACTGCGATTTGGGCGAAAATGTTACGCTGCCAAACGGCTTTGTCAAGCTGCTGGACCTCCTTCTTGTTCTGAGGGCTGCATGTCTAATCTGACCTTACACTTATCGGGGTTCGCCTCGATTCCTCGGTTGGTAAGCAAGAAGCAGAGAATTTTCTATGCAGGTACTCGAACGCACATTTCTTGCGGGTTCGGTAGAATCGATGCGCCATAACTTGCTAAATGTTTGCTCAAGATCTCGGATGTGATCATTGGGATCATACGATTTGACAATCATGTCGTCGATATAGACCTCGATGTTATGGCCTATCGGTTCTCGAAAACCTTATTCATCATCCTCCGGTAGGTTGCTAGGCATTTTCAAGCGAGCGGCATGACGTTGTAGCGATAATTTCTTCTCCGTTATGAAGGAAGTGGCTTCTTGGTCATCGGGTGCATGGCGATCGGTTGTAACCAGAATACGCGTCCATGAGCAGCCAGTTGATAGCCGGATGAGTTATCTACGAGTGATCAATGTTCGGCATTGGATAGGCGTCTTTAGGGCATGCTTTGTTCAGGTCGGTATAGTCGGTGCATACTCTCCATTTGCCATTTGGCTTTGAAACCATCACCACGTTGGAAAGCCACGTGGTATATTGTATCTCCACGACGAAACCGGCCTCCAATAGTTCGTCCACGTGTTGGTTCAGCGCTACACCTGCCTGCTCCGGGGCCCTCGCTCTTTCTTACGGGCTACGGGGTTGATCGGTCATTACTTCGCTTTTCTTTTGTGCGTCCTGCGTTTTATTACGTATTGACGCAATTTTCCTTCTCGAGCGAATTTCTCAATGGCTTCGCGAAGTTCATAGCATTGATCCGTGGTATGCCCTTTACAATCGTGAAAAGAACAATAACGGGAGCGGTCCGTGTTGGACCGTTTCACGAGGGGATGAGGTTTTCGACCTTCGCGTCTCGGTCGGCGCTACTTCCCTCCATAATGGGACCGGGGAACATTGAGGGGGTATAATAGTCAAATTTATTCTTCAAGTCTTGTCCTTGGTTTATATTGCTTACTATCGGTTCCTTTCATGGCTGTCTTGCTTGCGGCCAGATCGGATCGGATTTATCCCTTGGCGGGGTGTTCTTGTCAAGGGTCCCTTCGTGCATTCGCAGGCGCATTTGTTCCACCTCAAGATATTTCTTCGGCCAGTGTCATGAAGTCCTTTAAGCTCTTAGCTGGCTCTTTGAAAAATGATTCAGCGAGTCGGCTCGAGCGATCCCAGGCCATCGGCCGGGAGGTGGGCGTGCACTTCCTCCTTTAATTCCTGGACTTGCGGGCGCATGGTTAAAGCGATCCAAATAGCTTTGGAGTAATTCGTAGGGCATTTGCTGATTTTGGATAAGGTATATTGAGACTTGGTGCATTTCTTACTAGTTGCGAATTGTAACTCGAAAACCTTTGCCAAGTCATCAAATTTAGTTATCGAACTGGAGCGGGGTTAGTAACCACTTTAGGGCTTTGGTCCCTTTAGGGTTGTGGCGAAAACCCTACTTATGATTGGTTCTCCAAGGCCTCTACACATCATGATCATCGAAAGTCGTCCACATGAGTTGTTGGATCCTGCGAACCGTCGTGCTTATGAACTCGGTGAGGTTCGGCTTTCACGGGAACCGTGCCCGAGGATATTGGGTGAAAAGGGGTGCATCTGCTTTAGCCTCGGCATATCTTCCTTGACGAGAATCGTGTGGGGATGTCGGGTCGACCCTTCGCTCCGGGAGGACTTCCCCTTTGTGATTCTTTGGTAGAGGAGGCCGCCCTTTTAGTATTGTCTATTGTCTTAAGACGGGAACTATGACCTTCTGAGTCGGGTTCCCACGTTTTGTCATCCCGATCATATTGCTTTTAGGTTCCCTTCTCCGGTTCGCTCGTCGATGCGATGAAATTGAAGAGTATAACGTTTGTCCATATTCTCGATGCGTTTCATCATGGCGAGGCTGTCCGTTATGGAGTGTAAGTCGGATTACGGGCCCAGGGTCTCTGATTTACAGCTCGGATTGGATCTACGTGGCTCACGGCGATGTCCAACAATTCTAAACCTAGAAGGAGACCATGTTAACTCCCTCTCTTGTGACACTCCACATCCCGCACACTTGTGAGGGCTCTACACCCAACACCCACTTATCTCATTAGTTAAGACCCCTTATATAGACTAGGACCCTAACTAATTCACTAACCATTCAACTAACCACCTAATACTTCTAACAATCAGCAATATAAATTATATTACTTTCGGTGCACAGAAAGAATTTTTATACCATCAATTATCTTGTTCAGAAAAACGGGGAAAAGAGTAGTATTTCCGTGCATTGAAGCAAATACTGGAACAATCTTCTTTTTCAAAGAAATGTTCCATTCCACGGATTTTTTTAATTTCAATTTCTCTTTACTAATCTGCTGAAACATATTTTTCAGCCTCAGTTCAGATTAGGAACGAGTATATGGTGAGCTCTCCCAATGAACTATCAATCCATGCTTTAAAAAGATTCCGTTTGACAACTATATAGCCAGATTTTAATAGGCCAATCACTGGATTACTTCTTCCGAACAATAATATTTATATAAGCAAACTGAAAAAACATGTTTCTTTCTAACCACTGATCTGAATAGGCTACATATTTGATAACTCACATTTTCTGTAAAAGGGAATTCCTATAACCATGCGGCATATGAAAAGCTATACAACATAAAGGCCCATGCAGCCAGGCGCATAGTAGAGAGCCGAAGACTGTTTGAAGGCGCTGGTGAAGGCACAGAACAGATGAGAAGCGAAGTCAGGCAACAGGAGCTGTGCAGCAGATATTAAGAACATCTTCCAAAGGGGCGTGGTCACCCGTGCCTTCGTCCTTCCTCGCATACAACAACTGCTTCCCTTTGAATACAAACATCCCCCCCTGCCATCAAACAACTCGTCAATCCAAGACAGCAATCATCAACACAACTAGCTCATTCTGTTCTGCTACTTCAATACCAGACACATAAACACACCTGTTGTAGCACTCCGCTTCTATCATCCGGAGTGGCTTCAATTGAATAATTCTTCACTGCTTCTCGCAGAGCATCAAATCTCGACAATACCTTTGCCTGCAATATCATTGTTCAATGTGAATATATATGTATATATTAGACAACCCAATAAACCTTTTGAAATCTATGCTGCATAGAAGTCTGAGGTTTACACTGGCTGGGTTGAAGAATGTACGGCCAAAACCATAGTATAGTCCCAAAACATTATATGCCTGAAACAAGGAAGCGTTTATTATACTCCGGAGTCACTTAAATACGAACCCTAAAGTTGATAATTCAATGTGCAATACGCATCGTACCTTGCACTCAGGATCCGCATAAAGACAATCCATTGGAAATGGCAACTGGACATAGAACATCAAGTCATCAAAAGATAGCAGTTTTGAGTTTTGACATTAGGAACTTGTCCATACCAACATTACTCAATGTTAAAGAGAAAACATTTTTTTCTAATATAAAGGGTATGCCATCAATGAATTATAGGTGTAAACTTGAACGGCAAACATTTGAACCAAACTGCATTGGGGACTTAGCATGAGTGCGTGGCCCTGGCTCAGAGATTTTTTTTTTTGGGTCAACCCCTAGCTCAGAGATCGGTCCGACAAAATGCCATCACTTGATACCATTGTGTCACCAATATCTACCTAGGTCGGCCTGATGCCACAAATAAATTAGTATGTATGCCATTTCCAAGTTCCAATAGTTTAAAAATGCTATTGTCTTCAATTATAGGTAGGAAGCTACAGCATAAGGTGTTAAGTTAAATTCCATTAAAGAAGCTGAGATATGGACTAAAGTTATTTAACTTCTCAAATCTAGTTTCCAATTCTAACGCGAGATAAAATTCAATGCCATCGTGTCAAATAATCATAGTTCAAGCATGTTCAGAACATGAATAATGAATTATTGTTAGACATTGAAAAGAAAGATCAACAGAGATAAATTACTCGTTCAGCTAGGATACGAGCTTTATTGGGAGCACCAATGCCCACCGCAATTAGTTTCACACCAGCTGATTCGAACTTTGATTTGTATTCTTTTAAGGCTGAAGCTAATTCCCAGCTAAGAACAACATGCACAAGATCAGGAGTCACATTAACCAGCTTTAAGGGGTAAAAAAAAGGCATTGATGGTCATGGCCAGAGGAGAAGATAAATTACCAGCAAGGGCATCCGAAGTGCCTTAAGAGGACCACGACAGCTATTCCCTGCAAGATTCAAGGGGAAGAACCAATAGTTATTGCACAATAACCGATTTTGAGGTTTTAAAATTTAGAAGACAGCGTATTCCAATGAGCTGCTAGATCTGGTTTTCTAACATTTACCATGGAATGGATGTAAGAGCAAAACTTTTATATATGAATACGTTAATGTCTTGCAATAACAAGAATCATAAAACATGCCGGATGCATATTTTAATTTCCAACTATATCATTTTACCTTTTGTAAGAGAATTTTCATTTCGAAAAATTAAAAGAGCCTTGGTTAGGCTAGTTTGGATTAACGATGAGCTAATTATCTTCCGACCTCACCATGACTATTTCGCGGTACAGATTCATTTCAGGCGGGAGCCACCAGCTAGCATTGCAGGTCATTGTTCAATTTTACAAATTTTGGTCAACAAAATCAGCTAAGAAATTGTAAGAATCCTTATGCATAGTTCACCGTATTCATATAATATATATCCAAACAATTTTTTTTTTTTAATGTTTCATAGTCCCTAACCCTCGCACGAAGCCAAGCTAGCACAATTTTAAGTATTCTATCAAAATTAGTTCTCCTAAAGGCTAAAATGCACTTTTCTCCATCTCAATAGTAATTCCTGCGTAAAGGCAGCCATGGGCAAAAACAGAAAGGGATCATACACTGGGCGAAGGATGCTGACCTCGTTTTGATTCCAGAGATCTTTGAACATAACAGGTTCGCCAGCAGCAGTGAATATGCTAACATCTGCTAGATCCTCCGCGATATTGGCACTGTATTGCGAGGTCGAAGCTCTTGCAACCATACCGGCTGTTCCTTCAACCACATCTGAGCCCCTGTAGCGAGAGGGAGATCTGGCTGCACGGAAGAAGGTATGCGGTTTACGTGGCGAGATTGCGAAACAATGAGAAGAGATGGTAACGGAAGGACGATATGGTCGAACCAATGGTGGCGACAATTGAAAGGTTTGAGCAGATGTCAAGACCATGGTGGGATCGATCGTTTCAACCTAAACCTCTAGAGTTGGCGGATAATCGGTTATTTCAAGACCCTGAGGAGCGCAATGGAAATTCAGAAATTTTCCGCTTTGTGGCGGTAAACAGTGCAACGATTCGTGAAAGTAACGATAACCACGTAGCCATGCCCCGATATTAATCTTTTCATTTTTCAAAATTTAAAAATAGGAGATTATGAAAGGACCCCAACTTAATTGGGAAAAAACAAGAGACTCCCACCACACACCACAGTGATCAGAACTTGTATAATTCTTCAAACACATTATTCAACTGTCCCCCCATCAAATAATTAAAGGAAAAACATATTCTTTCCGTCGCGGAATATAGCATCTCCGAACTGGAAGAATGGAAAAAAATATATAATATATATATATATATATATATATATCAAAGAGATCATTGTTCTACAATAATCGAAGCGCAACACTGGTAAAGAATTCCAAGAATCAAACTGAATGTGAAGAGGAGGCTCAGACACGCACAAACGCGGTCATCACAAAGCAAAATATTTCTGCTTTGGTATTTGGTCTTTTGCAAGAATCCAAATCAGAATCGAGAAATGTTTTTGTCATCACAGCCTCGGCTCTAATAAACCAAACAGAGTCAATCTTCGATCCAGAAGAGGAACAAAATAAGGGAAAAGAATCGTCAATCCGTCAGATATTCATAAGTCATAACTCGGTATGACAGAATAAAAAAATGATAGAGGGAGAAGACATCCTCGATGCATAACGCAGAAAAACAGAACTAGTGTTCGTCATCTTCAACCTAAATCGGAAAACCCTAACAAAAATAAGACTTCCTCTGAACTCTGTATGTAGGAAAATTATTGGGCCACGATGAGACTAGGCCCGCAACCGCCACGGAATTGGTCTCATTGGTCATCCCTTGACGGGCTTTATAGCATGGGCTTGATCTTTTTTTCCCTCCCTTTCAATGACCATCTATTATTACCAACCACCATTGACCACACGTCCTCAATTCGATTCGAGACATGAAAATATAGAAAATCGTGTTGCAAGCTCTTGTCCCACAACTATAGGTCCGACGCAGGGTGAAATCCGGTCCAGTGAACTGGGTGGGATACCAAAAAAAAAAAAGACCATCTATTACCTTGGAACTACCACCTTTTAACTAGGAAGATTTATCGGGGTTCTTACTAGTCTAGATCGACCTGAGTAGGACCACAAAAGTGGAAAGTTCTACCACTAAACACTGATCCATTTCCAAAGCTCAAACTTGAGACCTCTAGTTAATCTGGAACAACCCCTACCAATTGATTTAGGTGCTTGGTGGTAGGGACTTGGTCCTCTTTAATTTTATCTTTTTCTCACTCTCGACTAAGCAAAGAAAGATGGAGTATATGCTTGTAATGACGAGTTTTTTTTTTTTTGTGAAAATGAAAAGTCAAGTGTGAATAGCTTTTGATTTAGTTTTAAAACACGATTAAGTTTGCAAGCGGCAGCCAGGCATGGATGGCTAGGGGATGAAATTGCTCCAAGCTGACAGTTTAATGTCCTAACTTCTATAACTTGTTAGAAAAGTAGGTGCTTGTGTGAAGTAGAAGCAAGTCTCTGAATTAGCAAACGTGGTGGTTTTTGACATTTCAAGCAGAACCAGGGCACGCCGTGCGAGGTCGACTCTTCTCAGGTTATTGAATACTAATATTCACCCCCCTCCCCAAGTTGAATTGTCATTGCTCAAAGCTTCACACTCCTAATTTGCCACAATTTAGGAAAATTATAGCACCTCTAGACCAGATTCTAATTGGTTTTTCGTGTCTTTGTCGGCTTTTGTGACCGAATGCCGCCAAGAAAAATACTCCCTAGAGTTTTGATTTTAGGACAAAATTAACAAACTTGAAGCTTCTTAAACAGGGAAATGTCCTTGAACCTTGTAGAAAAATGTGTAGGTTTTCAATTGTGACTTGTAAGAATTAAATGCGTACCAAATTGTTGTAATTAACGGGGCAATATTGGGGGAAAAAATAGCAACCACATCTTTAGTCTGTAGTAATATTTAGGATTAGGTAGGACTTTCAAATTTTGCCTGGATCAGTGATCCTTTCTTTACATGACTTGCTTGGCGTTGAGATATTTCTAGCGTCAGGGAGTAGAAACGAGAGGAAACAGCTTTATAAATCTCTCATGTGTTGGAGCCACCCCCTGGCCCCTGCCCTAGAACTGGAACACAATGAATCCAAGAAGAAAAGCCCATTCAAGCGGAGGCATAGCGTTTTCTTGGGAGGACAAGCCTGGAGTTCCAAAGGCCCTCCATAATCACGTTCCTCAGAAATCACGTCCCACAATAGCGCCCCCACCAACAACAACAGAGAATCTTTTGGACGAGAGCTCTAACATGAAGATCCCTCTGCCTCCTTGTGGGTCTCATTATCAACCTCCTCCTCGCAGAAGAACTTTCTGGAATAAGGCCTTCAGGAGGCACCGTGACCCTTTTCTCGTGGCTTACAACCACTGCGCCAAAACCCCAACATTTGACAACAAGATAGGCCTAGGGTTTAACTCCATCGCAACCAAAACCAAACTTAGATTTTCATGCAAGAGCTCCGCGGATGCAAGGGATGATCATTTTCTGAAGCCATCTATGGCCCCTCGCCTTTCACATGCCTCCAATCCCTAGTTTACTACTCACAGGTTACATTAGTCCTCAGTTTCAATTCGTGACACCTCAAATCCCACTTTTACTTTGATTGTTCTAAGTTCTCTTATGTTTTCATTTCAAAACTGTTAGACAGGATAGCGCAGTGGATGTTGAATATTCCCATCACTTGTAAGAGTTTATAAAGAAATAAATACATATACGTTAGAGATTAAATAGCATAAGAGACACCAAATTTGTTAACGTGGAAAACCCCTCAACACAAGGGTAAAAATTATGGGTGGTCCAGACCAATGAAAATATGATTTATTATTATCAAAACAAGGTACAAGAGAAGGAAAAGATTCCTACCCACACATGAAATGGTTTAAACTTCTCATGTTGTATGAGAAGGAAAAGATTCCTACCCACACATGAAATGGTGAGATCCACACACACACATATAATGTTAATTATATATATGTGGGTCTCACCATTTTATGTGTGTGTGACATGAGAATACAATTCTCCTACAACATGAGAAGTGTTTTTCCCTTCAAACAAATGCACAAATACATGCAATTACCCAGTCAAATAACAAATGCTACAAGTTTACAATTAGGGAACAAACAACTAAAAATACCAGAAAAAACGTCTCTAACCACAAACATATTTTCTCTCACATCAGGCTTCTAAATGACGATCTCACCATTGAAAAAACCGAACCATGTGTTCTCAACTTGCTAACCAAATTTCAGCTTGATTCAATAGGTAACGAATGCACAGACACCGATTTGCCAATATTGACATGTGAAGCTGCATTTATCTCATATGGCTGCAAACTTAAACTTTTACGGCCTCTCCAACCTCGACAGGGCCTCTTTGCCTGAAAACCTAATATGCCCCATCTCTACTTAAATAAGTGAGACACAATCTCAAATTTAAAAACTTTAAGAAAATAATCTTTCTCACAAAGAACAATCAGGAAACTTTCCTTCTTTTTTTGTTTGTTTCATTTTCTCACTCTTTTCCTTCTTTCTTATTTTTTTCCTCTCCTTTACTTTTTTTCCATAAAATAGGAAATACATCAAATTGAACAATTCAAACATGAACTTTCTTCACCGGGAGACCAAAACCTAAAAAAATCAGGTTTGAGACTGCTGAATAGGAAGTTTACATGGCCATCTTGGGTACCGATAGGAAATGATAAGCTATGTTTGGGACCCCAATTGAGAGACCAATCGGGCATTCCTATAGTAGAAGCTAATTTTTGGAGCTTCTGAAAAAGCTTCTTCTGAAAATTGTAGCTTCTCAAAAACTTGCAGCTGCCACTATTACAAAATATGGATATTACTACCCTAAAAGACGTCCTTAATTTAAAAAAGGAAGTAAAAAGTGAAGGCGGTGGCATTATCGTAATTATTTACTTGACTTTAAGACTTTAGACAACCCAAATATTAATTTAGGGCACCTAAAGTTTTTTTTAACTACCTAAATCTATTTTAGGACGCCTAAAATGTATTATTTGGCGCCATTTAGGATTTTTTTTGGAGACTTTAGACCACCCAAATATTAATTTAGGACTCCTAAAGTTTTTTTTTACTACCTAAATCTATTTTAGGACGCCTAAAATGTATTATTTGGCGCCATTTAGGATTTTTTGGAGACTTTAGATAACCCAAATATTAATTTAGGACTCCTAAAGTTTTTTTTACTACCTAACTATATTTTAGGACGTCTAAAATGTATTATTTGGCACCATTTAGGATTTTTTGGAGACTTTAGACAACCCAAATATTAATTTAGGACTCCTAAAGTTTTTTTTTGACTACCTAAATCTATTTTAAGACGCCTAAAATGTAATATTTGGCGCAATTTAGGATATTTTTTGGCACATGGAAAATTTTTGGCGACCTAAAAGTATATTAGGACGCCAAAATCAGTATTTTTGACGCAATTTTGAAAATTTGGGAAATTTTTTGGCGTCAGAAATCAATAATTTTGGCGACCCAAAGGTATTTCAGGACGCTAAAATCAATATTTTAGGCGTCCTAAAAGTATTTCAGGACGCCTAAATTAAAATTTAAACGTCCTAACATAGAAATCAGGACGCCTAATTTCAGTTTCAGTTTTCAGGTTCTCGCGTGGCTCAATAAAAATGTGACTTTTTATTCTCTCATCCTCAGCGACGCGTACTCCTCTCAAATTTTTTTCCTTCACCTTTTATGCTCCAGCGCCTCTCTCTCTCTCTCTGGTAGCTCCCATGGCGTCGCCATCGACGTCACCGTCACCAACACCGACCTTGCCGACGCCGCCTCTGCCAACTGTTGCAATCTTCTCAGCCACCATCAATTCTATGTGTTCAGGTTCGGATCTGCGCCTCTTATTATTTTTTTTTTCGAGCTAATCGATCTTCCTTACGGCTCTTCCTTCTCTGAACCTCTTAATCTGCATATTTAAGGCACACAATTCCTTCCATGACGGAGGCCACAAATCTGTTTTGTTGTTCCAGAGATCTGCTGTTTTGTTGTTCCGCATCTCTTTGTTTTGTTGTTCCGAGATCTTGTTTTGTTGTTGTTCCGATCTGCTGTTTTGTTGTTCCATATCAGTTGTTGTGTTGTTCCAGATGATATTTAGGGCACACAAAACCTCTTAATCTACGCCGTCTCCGTCTCTCTGTTTTTTGTTCCAGTTTCGTGAGTCCTTTGCGGTTCTTCCCCCACGCGCAGCAAGCCTTCGGGTTTGCGGTTTAATTTTTTTTAAAAAAAAAAAATCAATAAGGCGTCCTGAATAAATTTTAGGACGCCTCATGAAATTTATTCATGACGCCAAACGTTAAAAAAAATAACTACCCTACCCGAGACGTCCCTCTGAAAAAGGACGTTAATTGGGTCTTATTTAGGTTGTTTTTTCGTTTTTTTTTGTAGTAGTGTGCGTTTGCAAGACTGGAGATGCCAATGGAGGTAGAGGTAGAGTTCCGGTGAAGTGGTGAACAGAGGAAGGATGGTGAGCTGGTGGCCAAGCTCCAACAATGAAGCTGGAGAGAGGGGAGAGAAACTCTAGCGACAGTGAATGCAAAAGAAAGTCAATTAAGATGGTGGAGAAAGAAAACTCCGATGACAAGTTTCAATTTCACAAAAGTTATTTATTCTACCGTCAATCCAAATATAAACCATATTTCATAGTATGACTTTTACCCAATTTATTTTTCTATAAGTCAAATTACAAATAAGTTATTTTTTCCACCGTCATCTCAAACACACACAATATGTATCGTTTGACGACTAATTGACAATAACTTTTTCTTTAAAAAAAATCTATGTTCATGCCAAAACTACCCCCAACCCGCTTCTCTCTATCTAGTGGGCTTTAGTTCGGTTGAAATTAACACTCTATTGATTACAGGCCCAAAAGTAAAATTTAACTGTACTCATGCACATTTGTTATTTTATGTTTTTGAAAAATGCACATTTGTTACTTGGGATGAGAATGAACTTTTTTTTACATGAAAAAGTTTAGGTGAGTTGAGTTCAGAACTCATCAGGGTTAAGATATACTGAGCGTTTAGAGATTGTCCATCTATAAGATTTTCATATCAGTAAAATTTAAACTCACACAACCTTATGGTTATAAGTTAACCCTTCACCAATTGGATCAACTTTATTAACGGATGAGCATGAACTTGAACGAGAAATAACGTGTATACAGCCTAAGCAGCCTGTATATTTGATTTCTGCCCCTCTGAGTTGAATTGTATGTTATCTAAATTTTAATACATTTTGGAAATTATAATTTCTTCTTATCAGTTATCATACTAAATAAATAATGAAAATACTAGTCTTTGACTATAAATTATATATTTGCGAACCATGGATGTCATGACAGGTGTTAGATAAAAGGACTGCGATGGGGACCAATTCCTTCTCACTCTCTTGCTCTTCAATTCCATCTCTAATCCAATTTCATTTTCTATTTCGGTATCTCGTTCCTCCAGCTGTGTTGGCTTTTATTTGCAATTTCTTACAATTGAATTTTTCAAATTAAATCCGCAGCCTCACATGCTTTTTTTTTTTTTCTTCCAGGGAAAAATATATATTCATACAATTATGGGTATAAATTTTCAAAACAAGAAAAACGGGTTGAGCACGTCGAACCAACCCTTTTATTACGAGAGCTAGGCTTGAAATTAAAGTTTGCCCCTCAAACTGCAAATGGACTTAAAAGGGTTAGCACAAATAGGCTGAGGGCTTAAAAAGGCCGGTTCTAAAAATGATTTTCTAAAGACTTCCTAAATTAGTTTATATTATTAGTAACGGTTTTCATATGTGATAGAGCATGAATATGCAAAATGTTGAAATTTTCATCCATAGTATCTTATTATTTTAACTTTATTTCTTTGTAATTTAATTTTGATAATATTTATGTTATATATTAAAATTCTATTAAGGATCAAAAATACCAACGAACTATTGGGCGGGACCACCCAAAGACAAGAAACTATTTTTGGACCAAAAATACCAACAAACATTTTAAAGAGGAGCGCTCAAGACAACGGAGTTAACACCGTTAACAAAAAGTTAACCTCCGTTATCTAAGGTGCAGATTGGCCAACGAACTCTTATTCCAGGAGCGACCAGCAAAAAATTCTAAATTTTACTAAATTAAATAATTTTTTCTCAAATGTCATTATTCAAAACTAGCGTTTGACCGTTAAGTTTGACTTTTTTTGCTGACTGGACGATGACGTGGCATTTCAAAGGTGCAAAAATAATTTTAGGATCTTGAAAAAATATTTCAGGTATTGATCGGTACTAAAAGGATATCAAAAATATTTCGAGTCTTGGTGGTACTAAAGTATTTTCGGGATACCGATTGGTACAAAAATATTTCATAATTTTGAAAAATTATTTTAGGATCTTGAAAAAATATTTCAGGTATTGACCGATACTAAAAGGATACTGAAAAAATATTTGAAATGTCACGTCATCGTCCAGTCAACAAAAAAAATCAAACTTAACGATCAAAAGTCAAACTTAACGGTCAAACGCTATTTTTGCACCTAATTTGTAACCACATAGTTACTTTTGCACCTGAAAAAAACATTTGCTACTGGGCGCTCCTCTGAGAAAAGTACATGTCTATTTTTGCACCTTAACCCTATAATAAATTATAAAACACCTTGATTTTTATTTAAATCATATAATTATATTTTTAATTAAAAATTTTGTTTATTTTAGCAAATTATAATTTTGACAAAATTAAATAATGATAATCTTTGTCCATAGATATCTATACAAGTAGTTTTGAATAATGACAATTGAGAAAAAAATTATTTAATTTAGTAAAATTTAGAATTTTGTGCTGGGCGCTCCTAGAATAAGAGTTCGTTGGCCAATCTGCACCTTAGATAACTGGAGGTTAACTTTTGTTAACGGTGTTAACTCCGTTGTCTTTGACGCTCCTCTTTAAAATGTTTGTTGGTATTTTTGGTCCAAAAATAGTTTCTTTGTCTTTGATAGTTCTTACCAATAGTTCGTTGGTATTTTTGGTCCTTAACCCATTAAAATTCTATTGTTCTAACTTTATTTCTTTTAAAAGATAGGAAAAATAGTGTTTTTAGTTAAACGGGCCACATGTCAAGCCTTGGCTTGATAGTGAAAGGGTTGTGCTTCATGATTGGAGTTATTTTTGAAGTTTGGCTAAATGGGGCAGCCTTTATAGACCTAGAGAAAGGCCGGTCCAACCCTTATTTTCAGTTCTATAAATTTTCATGCATTTATCGCTTTT
Organism: Acacia pycnantha; assembly: GCA_025563575.1. Lineage (NCBI taxonomy): Eukaryota > Viridiplantae > Streptophyta > Magnoliopsida > Fabales > Fabaceae > Acacia > Acacia pycnantha. The sequence goes on from JAMWYP010000124.1 coordinate 1,597,924, forward strand.
ATTAAGTGTCGAGTTTTTGGTCACCCTTACTAATTATAGGCACAGATAAAAGAATATGTCCATCATTCCATTGGAAAATAGATGTATGGGTCCTGAGACAAAGATGGAAGGGAGAGAACGGTATGCAAATCTCCTAGTGTCTTTCGATGGAACTAGTCATATTTATGGACAAATATTCCATTAAACTTTCAGAAGCCCCCTACGAATTAGGGAATTCGCATCCAAGGGAAAACGTGTCATATTTTGCCAACACTTTGTTTTGTGCTAAAACCAAAATTGAAATTGGAGAGGTATACAGGGAAACGTAGATCAGTGAATTCGTGATTGAAAATGTCACTGCCATGACTCATGATGTAACTTATTAACGTTCTGGGCTGATTCTTATTTTCTAGGCAGGGCCCACCCATGCTTTTATTGATTGAAACAGTGTTTAATTTCAAGAGGAATTAGGTAGGACAGGGATGTTTAATTCTCTGCGTGTTTTAATCTCATTGGACATTCACCATTAAACAAACTTTGACTAGGAAATTTTGAATTAATTACTATTTCATGAAATGGACATCAACAGATTTTCAAACACAGCATAAGGAATCACTCGCCGCCGAAGTAAAAGAAGAACTCTTACATATATATTAAAAGACGAACATTGAACACATATATAAATAAACAATTAAGTGGCAGTAACATGCACCACGAATATACAATGTCCTCTTGACTTGTCAGTTTCTCGGCAAGTCAAGTATTTATTTGTCACTATTATTTTGCACGATCAGTCTATATGAAGGTAAAAGAGCAAATAGATGTTCCTAATTTAAAAATATATATATTTGGAGAGTCTTTCACGGAGTGAATGGTGAGATATCGATACGTACTGAGATCACGGGTAACTTTTAGAGAAGCTCACAAGTCATAGTCACTGTTCTCTTTGATAATAAAGCAGATTAAAGTTGCTAAAAATGCGAGCCACCATTCATAGTTAATCCAAACTTGATCTAAGCTTATTAATTACGATCTTTAATTCGCATGGATATATGGTAGCTAGATACTTTTATTCTTTAAGCAAGTACTAGTTGTAAATTTAATTTTTAATTATTGTACACGAAACAAAACTAAATGGGAGGAGATTCTCCTTTACTTTTCATATGTAGGACATTTTATATCTCATTGAAGAAAATTTCCCCAACTGTTTTTGTAATCCGTCACCCCATTACACAACTTTTTTATCTGTCATGCATGGACAAAAGACCCATTAATTATTGATTATATTTTTTTAACTGCGCAACAAAAATAAGCGGGTCTTTCACTCTTCTGCTATACTGCGCAGGTCTCGCGTGTGTCCCTTCAAATTGAAGTTTCAGAAACAGTTAAGGGAAAAAACCTAAGTATTTCCCATGCAACGTCATATTATCAAGGCTAGCTCGAAAGCACAATATATACAATTGAAATAATATAATTGATTGGACAAGCAGTATTGAAATATAAAAATCAGGTAGATGGATTAATGAGAATGACAAAGGATAGTGAAGCACATGATGGATGATTACTATTTATTTGGATTAAGATGAAGGAGGGAATTAATATTGGTGATCGAAATAGCTTTTATATATATAATGATGACCTTCTTTAATTTGTTGACTTAGCTCTGTGAGAGAGAGAGAGAGAGATCATTAGACTATGCTGACATTGTAGGAGAGGATATTATGAGAATCACTAAAGGAAGATCCAGGAATGAAGTGGAAATATATATAGAAATGAGAAACAATAAGGAACTAATGAAGGCGTAGTGGTTAAGCTACTTCATATCATTCGACTGCCACGCTTTCCTTCCCAATTCCTTCTTTCTCTCTTTGGTTTTGAGTTGAGAACAGAAATTCAGCTTTCACGATGGATAATCCCACAAATGAATGTGGAAAGTGACGTTTTTATCCCTTTTTGTTTAATTGTAAAATCAACCTTCTCATCATGCTTCAAAGCTGTTCCTTCCATCACAAGGTGGTGAACTACCCATTATTTTAATTTAAATACCTAAAATCCACAAAGTAGTGATCGACCCATACAAACACCCTCTCATTTGCCTGATTTATTGTGTAGTATATGTACGGAAATTATTAATTTAATTAGACAAAATAGCCCTTCATTTCGGATAGGGACATCCGGATATATATGGCCTTTCCAGCACTTGCAAACATGGCCCTAACTCGTGCTTAATTAGTGCCTCACTCTCACGCTCTCATTATTAATTATACATATTCGTATATAATTATATTCAAATCTTCTTTAGTGGAATTGACGTTCCACTCTTAAAGTTGCACGTGATGACTTTCGCCATCTGTTTCAAAATACAACCAAGTAATTAAAATATGGCCTAAATGAAGACCTGAAAGTTGTTAAGATCCAACAGAAGATGATCAGGTCTGAAGGAAAATTATCTACTTGAACTGTAAATTTGTAGTCTATTACGATAATAATTAATTTCATCATCCCATTATATGGAAGCCATGTTTTAGTCAGCGTTTGGTACTGATGTTTTGTGATATCAGAGCCATTATTTGATAATTGATACATCTATAAGTGTGTCGTTAGCAAGTAAATTGAACTTGTAGGCCAGCCCAGACCATCGCCACCCCACCAAAAAAGGGGGGAAAAGAACTCGTGGGTAAATCGATACACGCAAACATATTAATTCTTTGATCTTACCAGACAAAATTATTTGATTTCCACTGGACGGATTATTCTACTTATTACCTGTTCACAATTTTTCCCGAAGGCTGGTTAATTGAGAGATTAAAAACACGTTCATTCATAAAGTAATACTCCATCTGGTCCTAATTATAGGAATACTTTCGTAGTGCAATTTGTACTACGAAAGTGTTCTTATAATTAGGACCGGAGATAATAACATGCATTGTTTGTACATGAATGCAAGTACTGTCACTATAATAAAGGATAAGCTTTTTTTTTTTTGGGGGGGGGGGGGACTTTATCAATATTTGGAGTCTTAATTTTAAAACTTGATCGAAGAAGAATATCAATTGCCTTGTAACCTAGTAATATTGATACTTCCATATAAATGGGAGGTTACATAATTTGATTCCGCTTACAACTGAGGTCGTTAGTGCGTGCCTTTATTACTCAGAAAAGAAAAACTTGAAGAAAACAGTTGGAAATTATAATATCATTGGAGCTGGACAATGCACTGTTTAATTTGTTGATTATTGTCTGGGATGACGTCTCTGATTATTACCTATGATGACCTTTATTGTTCAACAAATTAAAAATAAATTGGAGCTTATTAAAGTAATTTAATTACCACTAGGCTAGTTAACTAGCTACTTTATCATCTTAATTGCACGTAATCCAACACTAATGACCTTAAAGAAAAAGAGGTTAGGTTTATTACCCGGTACTTTTTCCGGTTAAAGTGACGTCTCATTCTCCACCTATTAATTAATACTAGTTTATATGAATATTTTTCCGTCAACAGTTTATGGATATTTCTTCAAGATTCTCTATTTTATTAATCAGGTGGCCGGTCTACCAAATTGAATGGATTTAGAATGAAATTGGTAGTTGATGAAAAAATCGATAACATCATCACTTTAATTAATTAATGTGAATAAGAATCGTTTTGGCTTTTATGGATATAAGACGTTGCTTAAAAGCCTAATTAAATGTTAGTGCTCTGTTACGTTATTCAATATATCCCTTGGTGTGGTTTTAAAATAATTGTTGGCTTTCTTGCTTTAGAGTTTTGATTTTGTTTCAAGATAATGATGATCGATCGTCTTAGAATTTCAACGAAACATTAATTAATGTTGTCATCATAATTATATCTTGCATTAATAAAAGGTGAAGCCCGAAATAATGCATAATAAAAATTATTCATATTGAGTAACCACTTTTAACAACTTTAATTAGGTATGTTTGCTCGACTGAATTATATTTCACAATAAACGTGTCATAGAAAAGTCATAAAGGGACAGCATCTAGTGCTAGGCTCGCGAATAAAACATTTAAATTGGTCGTTGCTTGATGAATGAACTTGGCATTTTCCTCTCGCCAATTATTAAGGACGTCCATGGTACACTACAAGAAAGCAAAAAGACAGTATAGTCCCCATGGAACATGGCTTTTTTTTTTAAAAAAAACAAAATAAAAAATTATTGTGGAGGAATGACGTTTTCGACTTTTAAAAGTTGTCCACTTACTTTTCCGAAGAGCGCACTTATGATTACGAACCATATAAATAACGTGTCATGCTCATGCTTCACGAGCGTTTCCAGCGATGGTGAGCGATATTCACAAGACAACACACAGTAGTGCAGTACGCGAACGAAAGATCAGAGACTCTGTGTGAAGCTATTTTGAGGTCGCAAATTTAAGAACAGTGCAACGATTCAGATCTCAAGGAAAAAGAAACGATTTTGAGCACAATAACAGCAACGAAGTTACTTGAATATAATGAGAGCAGTCGCTGGCTACCTCTACAACGCTACTACACTTTACAAAATTATATTTATAATGGGTTTTGAAAAAATACCCAATAATTTCCAAAACCACACCTCTTTTCCCAAATTAAAACCCAGACCCTCTTCTTTGCCGATTATGATTTCACTATAAGCAATTAAGTTCCCGACTCGCAATTAATGGAGTCGAGTAATTATGACTTTATTTGCTTAGTTAATAATACGGTCAAGGTTTATTGTGTCTGTGACGCTAGTATTGCATGGCCGTGCAGATGAGACGGGTCGCAGTTGTGGGATCACCAAATATTGAGTTAGGGTCGACAGTTTTTGCCGGAGCATGGTTCGCTCGAACATGAGCCACTCGTTTTCGGTTCGTACACGGTTAGTGAGGTGAAGCATGAACTGCATCCGGTTGCTCAGGTCTCGGTTTTCTATCTTAAACCGGTTCGCCTGGTTCCGTAAGTTCTCCAGATGCCTCTGTTTCCGCATGCGGGAACGTCTCGCCGAATCCCGGTTCGATATCATCCGTCTCCGCTTTCGGTCCTCCATGACGGAATCCGGACGGTCCTGCTGATCATCGGAGGCCGGGGATTTTCTCTTGGCATGGGTTTGATCCGGTTCGTCAGAGCCGGAACTTGAATTAGTGATGGGATCAACGGGATCGAAGACAGGGGAAAAGTCCGGGAAGTCCCACGGAGTGAGGCCGTCGTCAAAGGCGGAGAATGGGTTGCCGAGGAAAGGGTGGGAAGGAGAGAGAGTGGACAACATGGCAGCAGGACAGAGTTTGTGCTTATAGGGGGGGTGGAAGGAACGAGAGTGAAACGGAAGTAAAGCATCGTAGGGGTGTGATATTTATAGCGCTGGGGGTAGGGGCCACATTGGGAATTAAGTGAATCAAGTAGGGGTATTTTGGTCCCTGAGGAGGACCGGATATGAACATGGGATCACTTTTGAGTCAGGGAGCACTTATGGTGGGGGTTAACAGCTAAAGCTAGGATTCACACTTTACTTTTTTAGGAGAGAGTCAAGGATGAGACATGGTCGATGGGACCCCCTGAAACTGAAGGAGACTCCATCTATATGCTTAATCGTGAAGTAAATTTATCACCTCGCATCCACACTGTACATGTGTCACGCGTGTGATCGAGTGAGCGTGCCACCATCCAATCATTGGTCCGCTTGCGATGTGGAACTTTCTCACCGTAGCCTCACTCACTGGCTCACTGCACATGCATGCCCACAGGCACAGCCCCACAGCAAAGTTTGATTTTAAATTTTAAAAAATAAATTACATATATCATATGATTTACTAAAATTTTTATATTATAAATTAATCTGTACACTAGAGGTGGACCAAAACAACCATCAAATTTGAGAAATGAGAATAGTGTAACATGTTGTGAATTTTATATTTTTATTGTATTTCTATTGGTAATTAAAGAAAAAAAAAGGTGAGAGAGGTCCCATGATCCAATTTTATAATTCTGTGGTTATTGTTTATTTAATTTAAGCAGAAGTGGGAGTTGGATTCAAGGCTGGCGACACATACAGTTACAGTGCTTACGAAAGTGCTGTACATCGCGTGTTACTATCATTGAAAAATAAGTCCAAGAAGAGACTATACTGTTTTGCACATATAACATGATTGCGTACTTGATGTTTTTTTGTGTATTATAGTACTATATAAATATATGTATATTAATTAATTCATGCACTGTTTATTTTTATAAATAAAAAGTTACGTCCCTAATTTCTCTTCCCTTTATTTCAACTCTGATAGTCCCCCTCCACTTTGATGGGAAACAAAACTGCTGAGCGCATCATTAAAAATGGACAAGAACCAGCAGTGTTTGACAACAAGATGTTGTGTTTTCTTTTAACTAAAACAATACAATTAACCATTATTGTTAGCGTATACTATCAAGCTGGATACGTACACGGTTCGTATACGTATGTATAAAGGAAGAGAAGAATGAGGGTGAAGAATAAATAAAGGTGGTGAGAATACACAAGTGAGGCAGGGAATATATAGCTAGGTGAGCAAAGTATAATATATAGATAGACGGCCGTCTGAATTATTAGAAGGGAGAATGATTTTTAGATCCCAACTAAAAGAAATAATATCAGAAAAGTTCATATATCAACGAGTGAACATGCGATTAATTAACATGTGAATCAGTTATTATTAACAACTTATGAGACTTATCAGTGTATGTATTATTTCTCTTAGTTGAGACCTAATCGTTATTCTCCTATTATTATATATAATGATAGGGCATAGTGTTCGTTTCTTTTCCAAATTGTAATACATATCTCGTTAATTTCTGTTGGCACCCCAATATAATATAGTGGTAGCCAGTGAAGTGCTTGCACGGTGCGAGTGTATATTTAAGTAATCAAATGGAATGAAATAGTGAGGGGGATCGAGGAATATTCCTTGGTACGTATCATTTGTTAATTATGATGCATGGGAGATGGAAAAGATGGCATTGATTAAGAAAATGCCCATACCTCGGGGGCAACAGTGGCGAATAATGGATCGTGTCTGGTCCTGATGGAGAGTGAAGAGAGCGATGGAGGGAGTGAGAAGGCCAGGCTAACCAATATGGAGGCAACAAGTTTCAAGATATGAATAGATGAGGACAGAGAGGGAAGGCAATAATTGAAGAAAATTGTAGCAAGCAATCCATGTGAACGGGAAGAGACTGGGGATAGAAAGTGGTAAAGAAGGGAAAAAAAAGCAGCAAGTCCAGGAAAAAGGAGAATTGGTGCGAGAGATTTGCTTTAGCTTTTGCTTTTAAGTAAATCTATAATCTAATAAAAGCGGGAAAGAGGGAAAAGCTTATGGTGGGGGTTGAGTGCTACGTACTGGAACAAGCAATTCCAAATCCAAATGACTTAGCATGAACCAGAGTCATAATTAATAATCAAAGTTGCTCGTAGCTAGCATTGAATATATTCATGAACAAGCAATGATTTGGAGTACATACAGTAGCAGTGTGCTGTGTGGTGTTGCTCATGATCAGTTGTTGGTGGTGTCGGAATGAGAATGCTCTATATATGTATCTCACTGAGTGAATATGCGTGCATGGTTTTATGGCTTTACCGATCTTTCTTTTCATTTAATGCGATGCTCCCAACTTTGAGGTCAACATAGTATATGTTTGCTTTGTTGTCAGATTGAGATATTCATCTTCCCCTGCCTTCAACCTTGTCCCGCCTTTATTTTGTGTCCTCCACATCACAAAAGGAGACACGTACATGTATTGCCAAGTGCCTACATTAATTAACTGCCTTAGTTTCTGCCTTTATTCAAAGTATCTATAGGGAAAAACACTTCTCATGTTGTAGGAGAAGTGTATTTTCATGTCACACTCACACATATGAAATGGTGGGACCCACATATATATATAATTAGCATTATGTATGTGTGTCACCATTTCATGTGTGTGTAAGAATCTTTTCCTTCTCATGCAACATGAGAAGTTTAAACCCCAATCTAATATTCATAAAGAAAATTGTACTCCTTATTATATATATATATATATATATATATATATATATATATATATATATATATATATATATATATGCCATGAATAATGTGATTCATCTCAATTTCAAATATGAGGTACAAATATAGAATTTAGTTATTTAATTTGAAAATTATACTTAACAATGAATTGAATAATATTTTTTTTGGGAGAATTTCAGTTAATCCTAAGGATGTGATTTAATTTCATTCAACCCCTAAAAATTTTTGAATCTCCATATATGTTTTTTGAATGGCCATAATGTTTTTAATTTCTCATGTTCTTTCAAATCTCTTTATTTATCTTTTAAATGCTCTTTTTTTGGTCTTGTAAATATCCTTATTTGTCGGTCTAAGGGTGTGCATGGGAACCATTCTGTTCCCCATCATTGATTTTGAGATGAAACAGTTTTTTCTGATTCTGTGCCTAGGAAAAGTTCTGAGAATCAGAATTACGTTTGTTAACTCATTTTATTTTTACTCAGAGAATTATAATTACGTTTGTTAACACATTTTATTTTTTTTAATATAATTTTTATATTCAAAAAATTATTTATGTGGTGGTGGCGGCGGCGGTGTGGTGGCGGTGGCGGTGGCAGTGGCAGCGGTGGTGGTGGTGGCGGCGGTGGCGGGGAAGAGAGAAGGGGAAAAATAGATTGTGGCTTTGTGCCTTAGAATAGAAAAACAGAAATTTTCTACTTCTTTTTTTTATTCCCCAGCACAAAAAAGAAACCGGTTCATCCCGGGAACAAGAAAAAAAACCGGATTTACCAAACACAATTCCAATCCAATTTTGTTCCTGAGAACAAAAATTAAGAAAAAACTCATTCTGGGAGTGTTACCATGCACACCCTAAATATTCTTGTTAACTCTTTTGAATCAATTTATTTGTTTTGTAAATGCTTTTATAAAAAAATAAAAGAAAGACATCATTATCTTTTCACCCACAAAACTTAATTTTATTTTTGATAATTAAAGTGAATGAGGATTAAAGCGAATTGTGCGTGTGTGATGCCGGATTCCGCACCTGCTTTATTCTTTCTCTAATAGGAAAAGCTTACAATGAACAGGTTGGCTATTGCATAAGCCACGCAAACTCGAGAATTCAAGATCATCGGAGAGGAACCTAGAAAGTTGAGGATGTTCTTTCAAAAGAGACTTGGAGGGCGTTATTAATTAAAATCTTAGTATATATAATATATATCCCCTTTGATTTAATCCTCTATTTTTTTAATGTTTTGTTGAGGTGTGCCTCGTTTTCAGTTCAAAAAAGAAGAGAGTTACGGTTAGCATTGTGATCAACCCTTTGCTCTTGAATCTTTTGGGATGCATAGGTTTTTTTTTTTTTTGATATTTAGAAAAGGGGATGAGTTCACACACAGTCCAAAGGTCGCTTAGAGCCCAGTGGGCATATTGGGTTAGAGAGTACACATGCCTCAACCTCCTCCCAACGTTTCCATTGCTTCTAGACCTTTAGGATGCCTCACCAACTCTAGGATCGAACCCCCTTCCTTTTGATGAAAAAGTCTGACCCCTTCGCTAGTTGAAATCAAAGACGAGGGGTTTTGGGATGCATAGGTACACACTACATATTAGGCGTGTGATGCAAGGTCCGAATAAAACTATGGCCTTACAAAACGTTTTCTTAAAAAAAAAATAGAGGCCCGCTATCAAAAAAACTATGGGCTCCTATGTCCATTGCACTTCTACATATTCAACGTGCAAACCTAGCCTTGAAGCTGATCACCAAAAAAGAAAATATACTTGGCCGTGGCAAAATATAATGCATAAAAAACATACTTAAAACATATCAAAGATCAAAATATCCGTATGAAAGGAGTGTAAATATTAAGAATCCTAAAAGTAAATTCCCCAACAATTGAATCCAACTGCTTCCAGGACTCAAAATATCAGTACTTCAAAATCTCAAGTTAAGCATCTGAATTCCAGTAATTTCTGCGCAAACAGTATTTACTTTTAATTTACCTTGATCAGACAAAACCAGCTTATATAAAGATGATGCCGTGGTTTAATCACACTGTGGGCCAAATTGTGACAAGATTATAATGTCAGATTATTGTCAGTGGCACTTTAATATGAAGATCGTACTACATAAGCATATGTTTCTGAAACCTGATTTTGAAACTTGTGTTCACACACAAAAGCGCCAAGTCATGGCACTCCTTTTGACTCTATCTTCGTCAAAAATTATCCCTCCATTAACAAGTTTGCAATCAAAACCTCAATTATTCAATGGTACTCCCCAATACATCGTTCGGCCTTTACTGGGACTAATCTGGTTTCATTATTGGGGTGGTCCAGTTGATGCAACCCAAGTTAATATGCTGTCACAAATATATGAAGTGTCCCTCATTATATTGTCCTTGAACTTGAGGTTGAAAACAAAACTAGCTCTGTTTTTCCGCCGACCATAATGGTAACTTGAATTGAAGGAAACACTTGCAAACCGACGATCATGTCAGTTCATATTGGGGTGGTCCAGTTGATGCAACCCAAAGTTAATATGCTTTCACAAATATATGTAGTGTCCCTCATTATATTGTCCTTGAACTTGAGGTTGAAAACAAAACTAGCTCTGTTTTTCCACCGACCATAATGGTAACTTGAAGGAAACACTTGCAAACCGACGATCATGTCAGTTCATATTGGACTGGACAGAGCCACTTGTGTTGGGTTTACATGCTTAGTCAAACTTTTGTGTGAATCCATTTTGTAAATTTCTAAAGAAGCCGTAAAATCTACGCAATCAATAATCCGTATGCGCCATTATTTTCTTATATGGAGCCCACCAGATGAATTTCATGTTCACTGATAGAGGGACTACCCCGTTTTGTAGCAGTGTTGTGTGTGGCTGTGAAGCTTCAAACCAAAACGAGTATAACTTCAGTGTAGAGAAGATGCTGAGAATTAATTAAATCTTTAAATGTACGAAAGGATCACGGAATCCTTTTAGCGTGGAGCCAGATTCACTGTCGTCTCTGTTTTATGAAGTAAAATATTCAGTGACTTAATGTGAGAAATGACATTGATGGACAATCTCCACTAACCAAAAGTTGCAAGTTGATTATTTTTTTACTGTTTATTTTTATTAAGTTGAAAATTATTCTTCTACTGGTTAAGGCCCCACATATATATGCTTTCCTTTGGTGTGAGGCTATCTTGTATACGTTCATCAACAAATGGAAGTGAGATTCTTCTTCTTCTTCTTTTTTTTTTAATATGCATGTTTATTGTTGAAGGTGGAGAGATTAATTAAGAATTCTGTTCCATCCGTCATGGAGATTCCAGCCTCAATAGAGATGGTAATTCTTTCTAACTATCGATTGAATAGTTTTTTTTTTTTTTTTTTTTTTTGCTAATAAAATTTTAGGAAAGGGGTCGGGCTCACCCACAGTCCAAGGGCAAGACGCTTTGGTTCTGCTCCGTAGGGCATACTGGGTTAGAGGGTATACATGTCTCCACCTCTTTCCAGTGTTTCCAATGCTTCACATTACCTAGGATGCCTCCCTCAGCGCCTTGACCAACTTCAAGATCGAACTCCCTCCTTTTGGTGAGAGTATCTGATCCCTTTGCCAATTGAACCCAATGACAATGGTAACTATGGATTGAATAGTTAATCATTCGTGGAATAGATTACTTTCTTTTTTCCACCAACAGGCCTGCAATTGATTCCATCAATTAAATGACTGAAGTCTGTGAACAATTTTCGGAAAGCTTTCAGATTCCTTAGTCCCCCCCCCCCCGGGGTTAAGGTTGATGATTCCTTTTTTTTTTTTAAATGTGGATGACCCTTGGGTTTGGACAGTGCCGTTCAATATGATAAATTGAGTACTTGATTGGATTAACGCAGTAGAAATTGCTTTTCTAATTTAATTTATTGTATACGAGATGAGTTTTGTTTCAACCTACATGAATGTGTCTTTTCAACGTCATCTTAAATAGGCCGTTGGTGAAGAAAAGAAAAAGAAAATCAAGCAACTTCTCTTACTTGCTCAGTTGCTCTTCAAACTTCTTGAAAAAAAGAAAAAAAATCTTTAATTAAATTGTGCATTGTTACAACTTTCTTTACAAACTAAGCGAACTAATTGAACATTTTATTTATGAAAAAATGCAAACATTTCAATAATTAAACATATAACAATATTATTTTTAATGTGTTTATGCCTGGGGATAAACTGATCGTTTTATCATTCTTCCTTTTCATTAGTACAAAAATTAAACAAAATGCCAAGTTCTGTTCACCACGTACATTTGTGTTTCAGTCATATTTTTCATTTTTATAATCATCCTTTGTGTTTTAAAAAAATATTCCCCCGAAACAAACAGGACTATGACCAATTAATTAATGATTCCCTGATCTTATGTGTTAGCGCGTTGAAAGAGAGCCGAAATGGAATTAATGGACAAACCGAGATCAAAGCCATATCTTCTTTTTGAGGCGTGGCAGCATATAGATGTCAGATATTCATTTGAAAAAAATTAAAAGAAATATAGTCAAAATTAGAAAAAGAATATGTGAGGATCGGAGCATAAAATTCTTGGTTGGCCAGGTGAAGCTTTGACCAGATATGAAGTAGGAATGATGAGGGACATGAAAGTAGTTCGTCCGATGGAATATTGCTCCCCTGAAGCTTACTTAAAGAAGGATATGTTCAGACTTGGAACAAGAAACAATTCTGTTTTGACTCATTCAACCATATCTATCTTCTTTTGGCCTTAAAGCTAAAGCCTGCCTCTCCCTCTGCCCCAAGCCGCAAATAAATAAGTTTGATTTCCCTTTTGCTTTTCAAGCAATTATGCCTCTTCTGGGTCAACAAATCTTGCAAAATTTGATTAATTAATCATTCTCCAACCTCTTTTTAATATGAACCTCGCTCAAACATGTTGACATGCATTCTTTTCTATTCTCTGAGATTCCTCGCTTTAATTTGTTTTCTGGAATACTGTGACTACTTTTGATCCATGAAACGGAATGAGGGGAGATTTTGTCACGAGTTCGTATCCATAGCCAATGTGATGAATGTTTTGTTTTTTTATAACTAATGAATAGAGTAAATATTAATTAGCCATAGTCAAAAAGAGTGCTCGGTGTGCGGGGCTTAGTTCTCCATTTTACAGCTCTTTAAATTAGTCTTTGCCGAAAGCTGTGTGCTCTTTGACCTAACTCCATTTCCCATCCATTACATGTAGAATGAATTCAAAATCCTTAGCTCCCAGTCTCCCACCCAAACTTCACAACAAAGTTGAAAATTGGATATATATATTGTAATTGAATAATCTGAATATTATTTATTCTTTAGAATTAAAAAGAGTAGAAAGAGGCCTTTATATAGGAAAACTAATAAGCTAACTGTAATTCCTAATTATATGGATCTAACCGTAAGCCCTAATTATATGGATCTAACTGTAATCCCTAATATATTTCCCAACACTCCCCCTCAAGTTGGAAGTAGCTTGCACATAAAGCAACTGATCTTCAAGAAAATAATTATCCATAGCCAAGAACTTAAACAAGGTAATAATCTACCAGCTTCACCAGGAGCTCAAACAACAAAGAGAAAACCAAATCAGAGTAGAAGATGCAACCACTAACGGTCTTTCAAGGGACCAAATAATACTTCAAACATCTCACTAGAGACAAACACCAAACGGCCTCACTTGAGACTAAACAATATTCCAAACGTCTTACTAGAGACAAACACCAAACAGCATCACCTGAGACCAAACAATATTCCAAACGTCTCACTAAAGAAAAACGCCAAACGGCCTCACCTGAGACCAAACAATACTCACCAAACGGCTTCACCTGAGACCAAACAATACTCCAAACATCTCATTAGAGACAAACATCAAACGGCCTCACTTGAAAACAAACAACCAAACAATACTCCAAACGTCTCATTAGAGACAAACACCAAACGACCTCCCTTGAGACCAAACAATACTCCAAACGTCTCATTAGAGACAAAAACCAAATGGCATCACTTGAGACCAAACAATACTCTAAATGTCTCATCAGAGAACAAACAATCTGAGCTCTTCTTCCCTTTCTCAAGCTTCTCTCACCTTTTCAAACTCGACCCACAACGTTGTGACGTCGAAGATCGAAACCCACACTACAAAAAAAGACCATTAGTAGCGGTTAAAATGATCTATTTGTATCGGTTTTAGGTGCAACTAATGACATTTGTAGCGGTTAGAGCAACCGCAACAAAATCCACTGTAGCAAGCTGATTTGTAGCGGTTGCTAAAACCGCTACTCATGTAATAAAACCGCTACTGTATTAGTAGCGGTTTTGAATCACCACTACAAGATGACGAATTTCAAAAAAATTGGCGCTCAAATTTTGTAGCGGTTGTAAAACCACTACAAATATTTAATCCGAATTTAAATAAAAAATTGTAGTGGTTGTTGTAGCGGTTGTTGTAGCGGTTTTACAACCGCTACAAAATATTGCAAAATTGAAAAAAAAAATCATAATTTGTATCCATTGTTATAATATTATGTTGAATATTTTTATTATTTAAGTGACAAATTAAATGATAATAGTTAATATTTAAAAAACTGATTAACTTAAGTTAGATAAGTATAAATATTATGTAGGTATGATATTGAGAATCTGTAGATAATAAGGATTTATTGTGTTGTCCACGTCTGAGCAAAAAAATTATGTTGTACATTAGATGATATTTGATGATCTAAAGAAAGTTGATGATGATAGAAGGAATATTGAGGAAATATACTTAAAGTTCTGGATAAAGAAAAAAACATAGTATCAATATTATAAGAAGGAAAAAATAAAACATTGAAATGAAAGATTTTGGAAGGGTTGGGAAGAAATGAGAGAAAACGAGAGAGAAGGGGTGGGAAGAAATGAAGAAGTGTATGGGATGTGGTGTGGTGGAGATATTTATAGAGATATACGTAACATTTGTCGCGGTTGATGTAACGGATTTTGTAGCGGTTTTTAACCGCGACAATAACCACTACAAAACAGTTTTTAGCGGTTTATGTGACTGTTTTTGTATCGGTTTCCGTTTGTAGCGGTAACAAAAACGTTACAAAAATTCATTGGTATTTTTTTAAAAAATAAATAAATTTCAAAATATCACATTTTGTAGCGGTTATGCTAACAACCGCTACAAATATGAACATATTTTTTTTTAAAAAAATAAACTTGGCGAGATTCAAAATATTGAAATTTCAATATTATACACTTTGTAGCGGTTGATGTAACAGTTTTTGTAACGGTCCACATTTGTAACGGTTTTTTTTTTTTTTTTGCGTTTTGTAGCGGTTTCAAAACCTCTACAAAATTCATTGGTATTTTTTTTTAATTTTTTTTCAAAATATCACATTTTGTAGCGGTTACACTAACAACCGCTACAAATATGAACATATTTTTTTAAAAAAATAAACTTGGCGGGATTCGAAATATTGAAATTTCAATATTATACACTTTGTAGCGGTTGATGTAACGGTTTTTGTAACGGTTTTTTTTTTTTTTTTGCGTTTTGTAGCGGTTTCAAAACTTCTACAAAAATTCATTGGTATTTTTTTTTTCAAAATATCACATTTTGTAGCGGTTACACTAACAACCGCTACAAATATGAACATATTTTTTTTAAAAAATAAACTTGGCGGGATTCGAAATATTCAAATTTCAATATTACACACTTTGTAGCGGTTGATGTAACAGTTTTTGTAGCGGTTCACATTTGTAGCGGTTTTTTTTGCGTTTTGTAACGGTTTCAAAACCGCTACTAATGGCGCGCCATAAGGCGCCAAACTGGCGTCATATTTGTGACGGTTTGTATAAATAAACCGCTACAAAATAACCGCTACAAATTTGGCGCCAACTTCGCGCCATATTTTGTAGCGGTTAGTTTATGATAACCGCTACAAATGTCGTTCATGAACCAGCGCGCCACTTGGCTCGAGTCATACCGCTACAAATTTGTAGCTGTTTCGGGATAAACCGCTACAAATTCACATATTTGTAGCGGTTTATTTTGACCGCTACAAATTAACCGCCACAAAGTGGCATTTTTTTTGTAGTGCCAGAAGAAGCTTCAGTGCTGTGACGAAGTGAAGATGGAGGCAAAGCCGAGGAAAGAATAGTAGCTCTCGACGGAGGATGATTAGATTCGCGACGAAGAAGGCTGCAAGTGGGGCTTTGACACAATTTGTTTGGTTTGAAGCTCAAGCTTTCTCTTCCTCTCTTCCTCCCTTGTTCAGCCAATGTCACTGTTCACGGAATAGTACCAAACCCGCTACTGTTCATGCTACAGTGACAGTGGCTACTGGAAAAAAAAAATCAAAGTAGCCCAAAACAAACCAAAAGCTCTGATACTATGTAATTGAATAATCTGAATATTATTTATTCTTCAGAATTAAAGAGAGTACAAGGAGGCCTTTATATAGGCAAACTAATAAGCTAACCGTAATTCCTAATTATATGGATCTAACCGTAATCCCTAATATATATATATATATATATATATCAAATTTTCCATTATTGCTAAACCTTTTGTTGTAGCCTAGCTAATTAATTGTTAGCATGATATGAAGCCAACATTCTTTATATACAAGATAGTTTCACATTAAATACTACTGACATTATAATTGTATTGGTAGAAGCGATTGAGAACGTAACTATGTTTTCTTTTTGTGATTTTTAATATGAAACTAAACATGCATGCAGTGGCAGAGCCAGGATTTAGAGTTTATGAGTGTACAATTAGTGTAGGGGTTCGAGGGCAGTGCCCACGAATTTTTTTTAAGGAAAGTTTTAAATGCATTAAGATTGTATCGTTGACATTTTCTGGAAGGAAAAAAGTTTGACAAGATTAAAGAACATGTTGCAACCTATAAGAAATCAAAGAATGAAGAATTATAATAACTAGAAGGTGGGCAAGCAAACCAAAATAGATAACAATACAAGCAAAAACATGCATCTTTTGATACATTATACTCCAACCAGGAACCAAATTCTTCATACCACTTAGGATTGAATCTACGTATTTTTCCATATACATCTGTTTGAGGGAATGGTTTAAGAATTGGTTGAGTTGGTCCCTTGAGCAAATAAGCTCTCCGAATATCCTCTCTTTTTATAGGATTTGATGTCATTGAATAAATTGAAGGTCTTTTTCCTGGATCCGCTTCAAGATTTTCTATATTAACTTTTGCTTGAGGTGGTAATTGAAATTGAGATCTTTGGTGGTGGTTGGGAGGATTCTGGGACGGTTAGAATTGAAATACTGTTTGAAAGTTGCTCACTTTGAGATTCGAGTTCTGTATTTGTGGGTTTTAGACGTTTGAAATAAGATTGTATCGTTGACATTTTCTGGAAGAAAAAAAGTTTGACAAGATTAGGGAACATGTTTAAATAAAATTCCCTCCCCATGCCTTAGCTATACACAAAACTCCATAGCGCAGCCTCATTCTTCTTTCACACAATTCATCAAACACCTTATAGGCATTCAAAATAATTTTCAATAGAAGTGGCTTGTACTCTTGTTTTTCAAATCCCATACGTTGCCTGCATCATGCTCTTCTTACTTGGATCTATAATATATGCTATTTCAATTTAAATTCTCTCCCACACGAAAAAAAAAAACAAAAGAGTTAAAATTTATTGATGAGAAAATGAAAGAAAGGAGAAGGAAGCTACATATGCAGTTGCACATCCTTCCTAGTCGCAAATTTTTAGTTAACTTTCATTAGACTCTGCCATGAGTTTGAAATTTTACTCAAATATGATAGCTCATAACCAAAGAACTTGAATCGTCTCAAATAAAAACTGTTCTGTCGTAGAACATAAGTCTCTAACCCTAAGTGGGCTAGTATGTAGATATATGATCAAATAGCTCTCCCCAAGTATCCATAGATGAGATACCCGAGAGGATCGGAGATCACAAAGCACAGGGACTTGACCTAGGTGCGATACCTAGGGCCTACGTACCCTGAAGAGGGATCAAAGTCCACGTAGTTCGATGATCTTTGAAGCGTTTAGCCAAGGGGGTGGTGTGTGTGCTCTGTGTGCAGTATATGCAATTGAGAGAGAGCTTAGAAGATGTGTACCTCTTTAGGTTAACCAACTATATATAGAGGCTACCTTAGGGTTAGGGTTTGGACTTGTTGGGCCTCTTGTGCCTCCAAGCCCAAGTGTATGAGATGTCTCCTGTTGGGCCACACCTTGGATGAGCCTAGTATTTTATTCCATAACAGTTGCCCCCAAGCTCGGTAGTTCAGGTCTCTGAGCTGCCGAGATTCATTGACTGCTTTCCGAGATCCCCTGAATCCGACTTTGCTTTCGTAGCAATTTTCCGGGCTAATTGTCTGGTTTATATTCCTGCATTTAATAATATGTAAGCAAATCACAATAAATGGAAAATACTTACTATTTGTGCAAATCGTTCAACGTGCTCATTTCGGATACTTGTCCGAGCTAGCATTAAACTTTCTGGTTTGCATTAATGCCGGTTATTGACAACACGCTTTTCCACTTAACAAATCGTTGTCCACTCTGTTGCCCCCTAGCCTGGTAGTTCAGGTTTCTGAGCTTCCAGGATGTGTTATTTTCCAAATCCGGACGAGGTGCCCGCGACTGTTGGGATTCCGTGCGTGCTGACCCGAGATTCCGGGTTTATATACTTTAAACCGAGATTTCGGGTTTATAAACTTTATCACCGAGATTCCGGATTGATATACTTTAACACCGAGATTCTGGGTTATTTACTTTATCACCGAGATTTCGGTTTTACATAGACTGTAACACTGAGATTCCGGATGCTTGTCGAATTTGCACTAACCTCGGTTGTTGTTACCATGCTTTTCCACTAACAACTCGTAATCCACTCTGTTCCCCACAGACGGCGACAATGTTCTGTCGTAGAACATAAGTCTCTAACCCTAAGTGGGCTAGTATGTAGATATAGGATCAAATAGCTCTCCCCCAAGTATCCATAGATGAGATACCCGAGAGGATCGGAGATCACAAAGCACAGGGACTTGACCTAGGTGCGATACCTAGGGCCTACGTACCCTGAAGAGGGATCAAAGTCCACGTAGTTCGATGATAATGGAGGCATTTAGCCAATGGGGTGGTGTGTGTGCTCTTTGCCCCCAAGCTCGGTAGTTCAGGTCTCTGAGCTGCCGAGATTCATTGACTGCTTTCCGAGATCCCCTGAATCCGACTTTGCTTTCGTAGCAATTTTCCGGGCTAATTGTCTGGTTTATATTCCTGCATTTAATAACATGTAAGCAAATCACAATAAATGGAAAATACTTACTATTTGTGCAAATCGTTCAACGTGCTCATTTCGGATACTTGTCCGAGCTTGCATTAAACTTTCTGGTTTGCATTAATGCCGGTTATTGACAACACGCTTTCCACTTAACAAATCGTTGTCCACTCTGTTGCCCCCTAGCCTGGTAGTTCAGGTTTCTGAGCTTCCAGGATGTGTTATTTTCCAAATCCGGACGAGGTGCCCGCGACTGTTGGGATTCCGTGCGTGCTGACCCGAGATTCCAGGTTTATATACTTTAAACCGAGATTTCGGGTTTATAAACTTTATCACCGAGATTCCGGATTGATATACTTTAACACCGAGATTCTGGGTTATTTACTTTATCACCGAGATTTCGGTTTTACATAGACTGTAACACTGAGATTCCGGATGCTTGTCGAATTTGCACTAACCTCGGTTGTTGTTACCATGCTTTTCCACTAACAACTCGTAATCCACTCTGTTCCCCACAGACGGCGACAATGTTCTGTCGTAGAACATAAGTCTCTAACCCTAAGTGGGCTAGTATGTAGATATAGGATCAAATAGCTCTCCCCCAAGTATCCATAGATGAGATACCGAGAGGATCGGAGATCACAAAGCACAGGGACTTGACCTAGGTGCGATACCTAGGGCCTACGTACCCTGAAGAGGGATCAAAGTCCACGTAGTTCGATGATACTGGAGGCGTTTAGCCAATGGGGTGGTGTGTGTGCTCTGTGTGCAGTATATGCAATTGAGAGAGAGCTTAGAAGATGTGTACCTCTTTAGGTTAACCAACTATATATAGAGGCTACCTTAGGGTTAGGGTTTGGACTTGTTGGGCCTCTTGTGCCTCCAAGCCCAAGTGTATGAGATGTCTCCTGTTGGGCCACACCTTGGATGAGCCTAGTATTTTATTCCATAACAGAAACCAAATTCATTACACTGTGCTCATCAATTTCTTTCCCGGCCAACTCCGATCTCTTATATGCATTTAGGTGAAAAGAAAAGGGATCATTTGTCATTCAGTTGAGATGGAACTGTCAAATATAAAATGCAAGACTAATCAATCAGTAGTAGAAAACCAATTAAAATTCACAGAAGAGCCTGAGCAGAAAAATGTCAACAGAGGACAAACAGACTCATAAATGGGAAGCGCCGAGGAAATATTGATACTGGTCAACAACAGAGGTGGGGACAGCCACCATCACCTTCACAGCATCCCTCTCATTATTCACCGGCACAAACAAACAATACCGATCGTAGCATTTGGGTAATGGAAACAAATATTCAATCTTATTCGAGTGGCAATTTCAGATTTTTATGTAAGAAAATATACCATACCTTGCATGCTCACTGGCTTCTGTTGCAGTTTTTCTGTCAATGTCCCAAAATTAATACCTTCTCATTTGCCTATAAATGCCCGGAAATGGGGGTGGATCGAAAATCACGATGCAACGACGGAGGAGCGGCGGCGTGGCTGAACGATTTGGGGGCGGATCGATTTGAACGCGGATTGATTTGGCTAGACGGAGAGTGAGAGTTGAGACAATGAAATTGAACGATTTGGGGGCGGAGCGTGAGAGTTGAGAAAATGAAATTGGCGGAATGGCGGATCGTGACTGCGTGAGAGTTGAGGGTTGAGAAAATGAAATTGACAAAAAAAAGGGATAACCAAGGCGTTCGAACCTGTGACCTTTACACAGATGGCGAAAGCTGTAACTAATTAATCCAACCAGATCTATTGTAATAAGATTCCTTCACAAAATATATATTTTTTAAATTTTTTATGGGTTCACTTGCCCACATAGGCATTAGTGTGCCTCCGCCCCTGCATGCATGTCATGAAAGAGGAGAAGAAAAAGAAAATCAAGACGCGTGAAGACATGCATGAAATATTGGAGGGGCTGGATCTCCGAGGAGTATGAGAATAAGAGTTAAATTAAAGAAGAAAGTAGTGCACAATATCTTTAATACATGAACAACACTTTTCTTTAAGCTTAATTTACTCTCATATATTCTAATCTAATAGAGTGCAATTCAGATTAATGGGCAAATTTCCTGAGGATACAATGGAGACCCTTAAGTATGGATTGCACTCCTAACACTCAAGTCGGGACAAAAATGACTTTTAATTACAAAGTTATAATTGGATTTTATCTTGGTGTGTACTCAAGGACAAAGGCAATGAGTGTAATCTCTTACTATTGTGTGATTTTTGACTTGCCCAAATGATTGATGGTGCCGGCTGCTGGGTATTTACAAGCCATGAAATAATGCTTTGAAGTGATAACTCTTGAAGCAATACATGTTCAATTAAAAGTCATAACAATTTGTTAGACTTATGAATTTAATATGGTGATTCATGAACAAGCATATGAAGAGTTATATCTTTATATTATGTAGAATTTTTTCATCAACACAACACAACTTTTCACCAAGTGGTAGTTGCCACACTTCTGGCTATAAAATTTCACATATGTCTTTAGAAATTGAAGAGACATAATTTTAATGACTAACTCCTTAAACAACTTTTCTTATAAATGTTTTAATTAATTTAATAAACATGACTTTACAGAAAACATATATGTTCATTTTAAAATATTCCAACATCAAAGAATCTTAAATATCATCATTTCAAAATCTTATAAAAAGCTTTGTGTGGGTAGATCTGTAATTTAATAAGAGACGTACAGGAAGCCACTTGTGAGGTTTAATCCGAGACATAAAAACAAGGACTTGAATAATGGGTTCTTCACATCAGTGAAGCTTGTGGGAATTTTAAATGGATTGAAGATTTGTTAGGTCCAATACAACAAGAAAAAAGTCTAGATTTGTATAAACGCAATTAAAGTTTTAAGACACATGTTCAGAACAATTCTCCTTATAATTATCACTTAATAGCCAATTCCACAAGAAAGATTAAAGAATGAGAAAATTGTCCCTAGGTCTCAAGTAAGAAAATTTACAACAAAATAGTCCCTTAAAATTTTAAAACTTTCGGTGAAGTCTCATGGGACTTTTTTGCAATATTTTCCATATGTGAAAAGACACAAATACCTTTATGTGCTTGTGTTGACAAGTCCATGAGCCTCTATAGGGACATTTGTATCTTTTCACATATGAAAAATATTACGAAAAAGTCTCATGAGATTTCATTTTAATTTTAAGACTTAAAGGGAATATTTTGTCATATTTTCTCTTGTTCGGGACCTTGGTGCAATTTTCTTTTAAAGAATAATTGGTATAGCTGACTACATGTATAGAGAAGCAAATACATGGAAGAGGTTTTCCTCTTTTTCTCATTAGCGTCTGCGGCCCTCCTTTGCTATAAAACCGGCACCGTTTTGGTGCAAAACACAAGCTGGTGCTTTTTTAATTTTAATTGGTACTAAAAAGATACTCAGGATACTAATTGGTACAGAAAAAATACTTCGAGATCTTAAAAAAATATTTCAGGGTATTGAATGGTACTAAAAAGATACTTTAGGGTACTGATGACTTGTACTGAAAAAATACCTCATAATCTTGAAATATTATTTTAGGATCTTGAAAAAATATTTCAGGGTACTGATTGGTACTAAAAGGATATTTTATGATACTAACTCATACTAAAAAAAAATACTTTATGATTTTGAAAAATTATTTTAGGATCTTCAAAAAATAGTTTAGGATATTGAATGGTACTAAAAATATACTGCAGGATATTTTTTCAAGATCATAAAATAATTTTTTAAGATGATGAAGTATTTTTTTAGTATCCTGAAATATCTTTTTAGTAGCAGCAGTCAGTACCTTGAAATATTTTTTCAAAAAAAAAAGGCACTAGTTTGCGTTTTACGTCAAAATAGTGCCTTTTTATTTTATTTTTTTGATATAAAAATTTTAGGAAAGGGGTTGGGTTCACCCACGATCCAAGGGCAGGGCGAAATCTTCATTCCTCCTAGGTGATACCGATGTTGGGCAAGGCGAGCCGTCTATTACCCTCATGCGTTAACCTAGGCACCTAGGAGTTAGGATGCCTCCTCCAGCGCCTTGACCAATTTCATGATCGAACCCCTTCCCTTTGTGAGAGTGTCCGACCATTTGCCAGTTGAGCCCAAAGACGAGGGATAACAATGCCTTTTTATGGTAAAGGACGACAGAGAATACTAAAGAGCAAAGGAAGAAAGGCGCTTCCCAAATACAGATACATGGGCTTACAGGATCCAGTCACGTCAGGCACACCATAATAGACATCGTTTTTTATGAATTCACATTAGGTGCAAATCTCTTATGTACACCTTATGTTCTCATCGCTCTAATAGAGGAATGATCACACTTAGTTTTTTTTTTTAATTTTTTAATACATTTTATTTATTTAGATTAAATTATATACTACATCCTGAAATATTTTTTGCACCAAATATCTCAAATTAATTATTTTTCAGTCCTTCATTCTGAAATATTTTCCCCGTACCACCATTATCCTGAAAACTAATTAATTTGAGATACTAGGTGTAAAAACTATTTTAGGATGCAATATATAATTTAATATAAATAAAAAAAATTTATTAAAAAAAAAAAGTGATTATCTCTCTATTAAGGGGATGAACACATAAGGTGCACATAACATATGTGCACCTAACGTGAAGCCTTTTTATTTTTATTTTTTATTATGGTGATGGACAATCTTTTGATTGATGTTATGTACGTAATAAGAATCGTACTCTAATTAGTTCCTTTATCTTGTATGGATTATTTTCACAACCCCTCCTTTTAAAAAATGAACATATATACATATTAGGGATCATGACAAATAAATATCAAATAAAATTTTAAAACCCAAAAATTAAATGTCTACTGAAAAGAAAAAATGACAAAAAGGTAAGTAAGTATGAATCTGAGTTTTCAATATTTAGGCAAAAGACTAAACCTCCCTTCTTCCTCATTGTTGGCATAGACCACAACCTCTTCTTCTTCTCTTCTCTTCAACCTCAATCATCGCCCCATCGTCTTCAACCTCCATTTTCAAAGAACTAGATCAAACACCATATCCGTCTTCAACCTCAATCGCGTCGTTTGAGTTCGTACTCTCCTTCCAATAGGGCGGAACTAGAGAGGGGACTAGCTAGGGGTGGCCCCGCCCCCTTTAAAATTACATTATAGAACCCAGATCTTCAAGAAATTACATTTCAGTCTCGTGAAAATTTCAATATTTTCACTTTAGTCCCCACTAAAAGTTTCATGGATGGAGGACTAAAATAATAATCTTGTAATGTTTATAGGTCTGAAATATAATTTCATGAACACCTGGGTTTTATTCTATAATTTTCACCCCCTATTTACAATTCATGGCTCCGCCTCTGCCTTCTAGATCTGTTGTGTACTACCTTTTTCTTGGTTTGTTTTGCCACCGTCGAACCTTCCCCCTCCTGAGTTGAACAATATCTGGGTTTTGAGAGGGAGAAGAAGGTGAACAATAAATGTGGAATTAACAAGTTCGTCAACAATTGTCATAAGACTTGTAATGAGTTTTCAAAGACGTTCATCAGGTGAAAATATGTTAGTCTGGGTTCACCCACATTTGAGCACTATGAACAAAAGTCGAAATGAGATTAACAAGTTCATCAATGGTATATACAAGACTTATAATGGGTTTAACAAAAACGTTTGTCAGGTGAAAATATGTCGGTCTGGGTTCACCCACATTTGAGTACTATGAACAAAAGTCGAAATGGGATTAACAAGTTCATCAATGGTATTCACAAGACTTTTAATAGGTTTAACAAAGGCGTTCGTCAGGTGAAAACATGTTGGTCTGGGTTCAATGCGTAACGGATTTAGAAGCATAGCACAGACACAGACGACGCAATTGAAGTTGAAGATGGATCTGGTTTTTTGCAGATATGGTTTTTGATCTAGTTCTTTTAAGAGGGAGGTTGAAGACGATAGTGTAACGGTTGTAAAACCGCTACAAATATTTAATCCGATTTAAATTAAAATTTGTAGCGGTTGTTGTAGCGGTTTTACAACCGCTACAAAATATTGAAAAATTGAAAAAAAAAATCGTAATTTGTGTCCATTGTTACAATATTATATTGAATATTTTTATTATTTAAGTGACAAATTAAATGATAATAGTTAATATTTAAAAACTGATTAACTTAAAGTTAGATAAGTATACATATTATGTAGGTATAATATTGAGAATATGTAGATAATAAGAATTTATTGTGTTGTCCACCTCTGAGCAAAAAAATTATGTTGTGCATTAGATGATATTTGATTATATAAAGAAAGTTGATGATGATAGAAGGAATATTGAGGAAATATACTTAAAGTTTTGGATAAGGAAAAAAAATAGTATCGTATTATAAGAAGTAAAAATAAAACATTGAAATCAAAGATTTTAGAAGGAGTGGGAAGAAATGAGAGAAAACGAGAGAGAAGTGAGTGGGAAGAAATGAATGAGTGTGTGAGATGAGGTGTGGTGGGGATAGTTATAGGGATATACGTAACATTTGTAGCGGTTGATGTGACGGATTCTGTAGCGGTTTAATGTTTTGTAGCGGTTAAAAACCGCTACAAAAATTCATTAGTATTTTAAAAAATATATAATTTTCAAATTTTGTAACGGTTACACTAACAACCGCTACAAATGAATGAACGTTACGGGATTTGAAATATTCAAATTTCAATGTTACACACTTTGTAGCGGTTGATGTAATGATTTTGTAGCGGTTCACATTTGTAGCGGTTTTTTTGCGTTTTGTAACGGTTTCAAAACCTCTACAAAATTCATTTGTATTTTTTAAAAAAATCAAAATATCACATTTTGTAGCGGTTATACTAACAACCGCTACAAATATGAACATATTTTTTAAAAAAATAAACTTGGCGGAATTCGAAATATTCAAATTTCAATATTACGAACTTTGTAGCGGTTGATGTGATGATGATCGAGGTTAAAGATGGAGGTCTTGCAATCACTGTAGTGGGAAGAGAAGAATAGGCCATGGTTTTTGTTGGAAATGAGGAAGAAGGTAGTTTGGTCTTTTGTCCAAATATTCAAAACCTAAATTTATACCTACTTACCTCTTTATCATTTTCCCTTTTTCAGTAGACATTTTTAGATTTTGGAATTTCATTTTATATTTATTCATCATTTTTCCTACATATTATAATAAGCGGATGGATGTTTCGTTGATGGCGCGAGCTAGAGGACGCTATCGCAGCGTATTATTTTCAGTGGGGATTTAATTTTATGCTCAACATCCCACTCTTGGATCTTTTTTCCTTTTAAAAAAACTCGCTGAGGCTCATGGAAATTATGCTAACTCCACTCAATTCCCGACACTTAATTTGATCGTGGGTGGCTCATTATATTGTGTTAATTAAATTTAATCATGGCCTTGAACGGTGCCTGTGGGTAACAACTCACCTCAGTACGTCACTCGTTCTCGCTAAGAGCCACGTGTTTGTTCATTAATCCCTTTTTATAACTTATTCTCTGTCTTATCAGAGAAAAAACAACGTTATCGTGGTGTCGATGTCGATATGATCATCAATCATAATCCGAAGAAAACGGAATCTTCCTCGGAATGTTTGCGAAGTTATCCCATGTTGTTGATATATTCTAGCTAGCTAGTTGAGATGAGTTCATTGGTCGATGGGTTTGTCTGGCACTTAAGAGGATTATATTTACAGGTTGTAGCTTTCTAGAATATTTAGAAAGAAGAAAAGAGAAAACAAGAAACGGCGTCCGAAAAATCAACTAATTAACTGAGAAAACTTGGACAACATTCCAAACGGGGGGTGACAATTTGACATATCACTGTGAAGCTGTGCATGTGATGCTTTGAAAAGTATACCGTGACCCTATAACTTAATAACACGTTTTAAGAAAGTCGATAAAAACAATATTGTATCTGAAATAAACATTTTTTTTGTAGTATGTTCTTATTTATGAAAGGTAAGTAAGGGAAATAAATAAAATAAATATAGATATCATCATAATTTTAATTAATGCAATTCATATGATTAAATAAGGGGTAAAAATGAAAAAAAATGCTCATTAAATGTTTTAACAACGTTTGTTATGCTCTTAGAAAAAATACTAAGATAATTTAAATTTTGGGTTCTTATGAAAAAAGAACAGGTATTATTGTATAACACGCTAAAAAGACAAAAGATCAATCCATCTTTAAACCCTTTTCCGACGCGAGACAGTGTACCAACTAAAATTTTCAAGACGGTGCAAGCAAAATTCCAACAAATAGATGACGAGCTCATGGTTTAGTTGGGGAAAGTGCCAGAAGTGTTAAAACACATCGGTTCTGAACGTACAAGAACGATGAGAATGGAAATAGGCTCTCTTCCCCAAGTTTGTTTCTTACTCTCGTCATGTTAGTTTCCTTTTTAATACTTTTTCTTTACGTTTTGTTTCTCTCGAACAGTCAATGTAAAACGCTTTTCTGTTTCATCCGGGTGTAACAAATTAAGATACACAGAATTCCAATAAATAACAAAAGTTGAAGCTATTATCAGTTCTGGAATTTCGAGCCCATTCCTTCTCAGTTATTTTTTCGGTTTACTTTGTTGTTCTGTTTGTTTCGGTTTGGGCCGATTTTTCACCCATTACTTCATTCGTTCCTTTATTTTAGTGAATAAAATAACAGAAACAACTTTTCCGCTCCATTAATGTATTTCTTTTAATTTGTTAAGTATTGTTGTTGCCTTTTTGGTCTTCCATTATTATCAGCTGCAATAAATAAAGCCCTCCGATAAATTTGTTCCCACCTCAATTTTGTGATCTTATCCCTCTATAAATTCCTTCCCTCCCTGCTAGTAACTTCAAGCCTTCTTCAAACCCTCCATCCTAAACTCATCTTACTACTGTCTCTTAGCTTTCTTCTAATAACCCAAACCAAAGGAAAAAAAATGGCCAAGATCGCAGCCTTGTTCTTCACTGCTTTGTTTCTTTGTTCCATGCTCGCCCACGCCTCTCGCCCGGTGCCAAACGAGGAACTTTCAGCAAAGACACAACATTTGGTTGGTTAAATTATGATATGATACTCTTGCCTGTATTTTTTTTTTTTATGTTATGCTCTGTTTGGGTTTTTAATTATCTGAGTTTTATATATTTTCTGCTGCATATAGGGTGTGGAGGCAGGGCATGATGAGGGTGTAGTGGAGTCCTGTGAAGGCGTTTCAGAGGATGAATGCTTGATGAGAAGG
Source organism: Acacia pycnantha (assembly GCA_025563575.1). Classification (NCBI taxonomy): domain Eukaryota; kingdom Viridiplantae; phylum Streptophyta; class Magnoliopsida; order Fabales; family Fabaceae; genus Acacia; species Acacia pycnantha. Next base: position 1,626,439 of record JAMWYP010000124.1, read on the forward strand.
ACCCTCGCTGCTCACCTCGACTATATCTACACCCAGAAACGCAAACCTTGAATGTCTTCATTACTATTATTAGTACAAGCATATATATAGATATATGCCTCAACAATATTCCTAACTATTTACGTTAGATGCTGGTATCTTCCCCTTTTAATACTATGAAAATCTCATCCATGTACTTACTACCTAGTATGAAGTGTTATAATCAAGTTAATTTGATAATATAAGCTCATTTGTGTCTACCAACCTTGCATTGTTACGTTTGGATAAAAAGGATATGCAATGAAAGTGTGTTCTATGAACTGCAGAAGTTATTCAATTTCCTGTTCAAAAAGATGAGAATGTTCTTTTATTTACGTACCAGCTCTTGCTATAAGCACACAACAACACCAGAACAATTAAGATACTACTAGCTAGCTTCGGTCGAATGGTTTGAAGAACTGATTAATTTATGGGGCAATAACTGTGATGAATAAAAATTGTGATACCCAATTCAACTATTTACTACAAGGCTCGGAATTGAATGTCACTGAGCCATATGAAACCCAAATTCGAGTAATAACTGAAGTTAGAGAGGGAAAAGTACTACGTGAGAATGGACTTGGTAGCGGCAGGCACAAGTGGGATTTAATGCAAGCTATATCACGCTGCTCTACATTTAATACAAAATGTAAATGCGATCAACCACTTGTGTGGCCGGAAAAGAAATTTTAACATATTGATGGGATTGGGTGACAGTTGAGTTTAAAGTTAAGACATCATTTGCCGTAGGATATATGAAGACGGAATTTTTTTTCTTTTGTTTTAAAAAACAAGCAGCGCCCTCGGACAGATACCAGCAAGCATAAAAACAAACGCTTCTGCTGTAGTTCTAGCTAACTTCAAGGTTCGCTTTCACTCCACAATTCATCTCGCATAACATAATTATTCAGAAATCGTACTGTGGAATACAAAAACGCCGTATATTTGAAGGAAACGTAACATTAATTGGAACCCAAAGTCCAAAAGCCTTTGAACTTGTGCGTCCTGGTCTTCTCGTAATTAAACAAAGGTGATATGATATTGTAATGTCCATGGCAGAGGGCAGGCGTAAACGTCAACTGTAATAATTCGATTTTTCTGAAAGAGGTGTTACATTATTAATGCAGCCTCGTGCTGTTATCATTGCTTCGGCTCCATTCTTCCGTATAGCTACTTCTTGCTAGGCTTACGCTATCCTACGATCCTTTTCTTCCCTTCTCCACTCCCTCCCAATACTTCAGTTCAACAATTGACTCCACATCCACGATCCCTCAATCCATCCCCCTCTAACACCCTCTCTTTATTTTATATTAGGTTTTTTTAGGATGACTTAACACCCTCTCTTTAAAATAACGTCTTACTTACCACAAAAATTACTTATCTTAATTATATAAAAGTAGAGCAGCAAACGTCTCCATGACCAACATATCAACTAAATGACAAGCTTAAAACACTAAAATAAAAAAAAAGTAAGGTGGTTATGCAAGATAAATAATGAATGAGGTATGTACAAATAAAATATTGTAACTATTTAATTTAATATTTTGATTATTCCCTTAAAGATTTAAGTGATTTTTTTATATAACAACACATTAATAAATATTTGGCCTCTCACCTATGCATCACACGGCCTGGCCTAGTTAACTTCAATAACTTTAATAAAATTTGGTAACTTTTATTAAAATACCCTTGTTTTAAACATTCATTAAAGTATATTAATTAAACAAAGTTATACTATTAATAAACTAATTATGGCCAATCTCCATATACATTATATATATTGATTACTTTTAAACTTGACATATAATGTTTCCTTATATATAATCATACTCAGCATCGATTCTATGTAATGGTGCCGATTTATCAGTTTAATTAAAGACAATATTAAAAAGTGAAAACTAACATTTTCTCCGATTCTAAATATAAGACAAAGTTTTTAATATAAATATTTATGTCTTATATTTAATACCGAAGATAATAATGTTTAAGCCTTTGTGCAGTATAGAAATATGGGGGTGGCATATATGAATAGTGATAGTGCCGATAATTTTACCGAGGTTTTAATATTAGTTGGTTAATTAGGGCAGCAAACTTCGTATAATATCATATACTGATTCATCAAGAGCAAAGCATGATGTACATTAAATGCTACAGCCAGAAAGAAATTAATTTTTGTGTGTGTGTGTGTGTGTATATATTTCTGAAAAAGGTTATTCAGATGCATTTATGACTTGATGTGTGGTCTCTTATTTAGATTCTTTGGGCTTTGGCCCGCTCTTGTAAACAAAAAGTCAAAGATAATTTTCTAGGCAGATCATCGTGGCAAGTACTACAAGAAACAGCACTACTAGTTTATGAGTTTGTTTATTTCTCTGGTCATACGTTGGTACCTTAGATTTTTGTTACTGTGTTGTTCTGTCTCTCCGTATATCATATACTAATTTTAAGCTGGGCTACCTGTTGTGGATGCGTTTTAGTTTTGCCTGATTTTTCTGCCACTGCCTCACCTAATTGTTTCTATGACAGGGAAATAAAACTGTTGAGCTCCATTGATCTTGCCTCGTTATATCTATTTAATTATCAAAGTTGTTGCTTTTCTGTTGTACTTACAAAGTTGATGTCTCCTATTTGCCATCTCTTATTTCTCTATAAATGGCATCCCTCATATCCTAAAAGCTTCAACACAAGCCTTCAAAGCTTCCTATCTTACAACTTTGTTGGAACCAATAAAAGCAAATAAGAATGGCCAATTGCAAGATCACAGCCTTGTTCTTCACTGCTCTGTGTCTGTGTCACATGCTGGCCCACGCCGCTCGTCCCGAACCGACTATTCACAGTGACTTGTATGAGAAAACGCAACATGAGGTTGGTTACCTTTATCTGCTATTAATTTTTTTTATTAAAAAATTGCGATTCGTTTATGTGGGTCATGTATATATTTGTGCTCGTACGGTTTTGGTTTTTATTCTGGATATATATGTACAGGTCGTGGAGGACAAATGTAAAGACGTGTCAGATGAAGAGTGCTTGATGAGAAGGACACTTGTGGCTCATCTCGATTACATCTATACTCAGTCACACCAGCATTAATGAATCTAAACATACACTCTCCACGCTTCTGATATGAATTAGATGCATATCCACTTCCCCTTTGTTTATATCAAGCGGCCATGAAGACTTTGTATCCACCATATATAGTATATATATATACAGTCGCGTGTCTGTGAATTATTTGTTTGAACAAGGTGAAATTTGTGAGTATAATATACTAATGTAATGATGAATCAGGCTGTTCTGATGATATTTATACGCTCAATGTTATAATGTGCACTTACTACATTAAGGCCCTTTCATACTAGCTTTATATATCTTGTTGGCCATGAGGATTTGTATCCTCCTGTGTGATAAAATTTTAATACCTTATCATTATTGCTTCTAATATATCATTATTTTTTCACTAATTAAATGTCACTAACGCATGCAAAAAAGTATCAGCACTGTGTCAAGATGATTATTTATTACACTGCACAGATATATATATATATATATATACACTACTTGTCTTCTGTGCATTGGAGGGAACGTTAAACAAAACAAATTACTTTTCGAAATGTGATCCAATAGCAAACAATAATAAAATGTAATTCGAAATGGAAACATATATTATGAACAATTATTGAGAGAGATAGTTTAACTTTTATATGTGTGTGTCTCATACGGGTGATTGGTTACGTTCTAATAGAAAATTATATCAACTTAAATTTGTTTTTTGAAATAAAAGTGAAATTGACTTGTATATACATTTTTTTAATACGTCCCAGCATTGGCAAATGGTATTATATTCAAGAATGGTTCGGTGTAATCAGGATAGATTTGGTTTGTTGGCCTCAGCCTCATAAGTTTTATTTGGAGATAAAATCATTAGCTAATATACACAGAATTGCACGAGTTCAGACATGGGTAAAACAATAATTAAAGAAGGGATCGGAGTAGTAGTTAAGCTAGTTATTGTGTAATGGACTCTTATTCTTGATAAAATCAACGGTCCTTATTATTCAGAATTGCCAATTTGATAAATTGCTTCCGCAGATCGTATGGATTGCTTTTGCAGCCGCTTTATAGATTCCATTTTCACAACCATAAAATCATAAGGTAGTTGAAATAATCTTGGTATTTTCTCCCACTAGAAACTTGATCCTTTTCGTTTCTTCCTCCTCCTTCCAGACTCAGCCTTTAACATATCATGAGAGAAGTTTTCCTTTAACATCTTTAACTCACGTGGTAGGAGGTAGAGGATGGTGAAAGGAGTATACAAAATTCTTACATTCATCTTCATCGTCGCTTAACACTCCTTGTATCTTCTTGCTAGCTTTCTTATCTTCTTTGATCACCTTCTTCTCTCCTCATTAATATAGTCTTGTCCAAACAATCTTTATCCCACTTACTCCCTCTTCTTGTGACGTGATGATGGCTAATAGGGGAAAGAGTGATTTTAATTTGTATTATATATATAAGTCCTATCCAATGTCCATCTTTTTAACGCAAATTAGACTTATATTGAAACTCCACTAATTTTTCATCAGGATTTCCCCCTCCTTTTATTGGACAAAAATTATGGAAATAATGAGGAAAAAAAATATATTAAATCTCCTTGACATTACTTATTTCAAATTATCCATAACCAAATTTAATAACCATATTTTTGAATAATTCCACCTTATTTTCCAATAATTAATTTATCCTGTTCGAAAAAATAAATACCGTTAACTAATACTTGGTGAAAAGTTCTTGTATTCCATTAATTAATTTACATGAAAATTGGGATATTACAATTCTTCCTTCTATCAGAATCAAATATTTTTATCTGTAGGCGCTTCCTTGCAAATATAGAAACAAGCTATAACTAAACAACCAACCTCTAAATAATTTCAGAATTCTTCTTTATATTGGCAACCCACGCTGCAATTGATTATTATTATTTCCTCCATTGTGTATTCCCCCCGGTTTTTGATGCTGATCCAGGGAAAGTAGTAAAAGTACTCCCTTTACTTTCTTATTATAAGGCACCAACTAACAAGTTTATTTGGTCATTTTTATAAGGCACTTGCTTGCTCCCAATGAGCATTGATTTTTTTTTCTATGTCTATCCCTAATTAATAAAGGTAACGGGTGAGAGTAATAATTAATATAATATTAGATTTTAGTGCAATTAGTAGGGGTAATATTAGAAATTACTTAGATTTTATGACAACTTTATTGACTTTAACTATTTTTATTGGTTTGTGAGAAAAGTTAGTTGGTGCCTTATAATAAGAACTAGATGGAGTATAACTCAAAGCACTTGAATCTCTTGTGCCCAGTCAAGGCCAAGCACTTGCAATCTCTTGTTCCCAGTCAAGGCCGTATAATAGTGACACAAAAGAAAAGGTAAAAGAGATGGATGAACATGTATATGTGTGTGTCTATGAATGAATGCAGATATATATGCAGAGAGAAAAGGCAATGACGTCAATGTGGCGGTTGCTCAGGATACACGGTGGCGGCTCGTGGATGCGGTAGGAGATTGTGCCCTACGCCAAATGTAGATATTATATTATTTTTTTTTTTAAAATGAGTTTTATTAAAATTTATTTATTTTTGGGGGTGTAATTCTGCTTAGAAGTGTCAAAAAATGAGCGTTATTTCAGTTAATTTTGACAATTAATTGACTAAATATGTTGATATGACAATACACATATCATCCATATTATTTTTGTTAAGGTGAAAATTTTCCCTAAAAGTTTTAAATCTAACTTTGAAAAAAATGAAGTTGATGACACATGGATTTTAGAGGAAAATTTGCACTTTAATAAAAATAGCATGTGGATTGCCAACTCATTATATTTGATCAACTAACGGTCAAAATTAACTGAGATAACAACCATGACAAAATTGCACAATTTTTAACACTTCCGGGACAAAATTACCCCCTTAACCCTATTTATTATATTGTTTTTGTTATAATAATAATCTTTGAATAATTAAAGAACTATTCTACATGAATATGGTCAATTATAATTGGGGGTACAATAATAAACTAAGACTAGCATAATTTTGATGGATGATCATGCATGTAGGCTTGGAGATGCATATCAAAATCTAACTGAAAAAAATGATGAAATCGATGACACGTGGATTTTCAGGGTAAATTTGCACCTTAAAAAAAATGACATGTGGACTGCCAGCTCAGCATATTTAGTCAACTAATAGTCAAAATTAACTAAGATAATGATCATGACAAAATTGCACAATTTTTAATACTTCCGGGACAAAATTACCCTTTAACCCTATTTATTATATTGTTTTTGTTATAATAATAATAATCTTTGAATAATTAAAGAACTATTCTAAATGACTATGGTCAATTATAATTGTGGGTACAATAATAAACTAAGACTAGCATAATTTTGATGGATGATCATGTATGAATGGGGATGCATATCAAAATCATAGGCACTTGTCGGAGACTAAGGTATTATACCGACCTATATATTATGAGATAGTTACATATAGACTAGGTCGTAAGCGTATCTCATTATAGTCATGTCAATGAACCCATTAACATGAGATTGCCATAGATTCCTACCATTATTACAGATTTGAGTTTTTATAATTGCATAATATATAACATTTTAACCTAACAAAAGTTATATATGTAAAGGTGGAGATCATGTAAGTATATATAACACCACTACTACAAAAAAATAAATAAATATGGCGTCCCTAAAAGAGACGTCTTTTTTAAAAAAAAAGAAGTAAAAAATAAAGATGATAGCATTTTTGTAATTATGTGGAGGTTTTTAGTGTCATAATTATTTAAAAGGACGCTAAAAGTTACTTTTGGCGTCCAAATTTAAAATTTAGACACTTAAAAAAGGGACTTTTGACGTCCTAATTAAAATTTAGAACGTAAAAAGTGAACCCTGCCGCTACATCTGATGGCAAAAATATTATTTTTGGCGTCCAAAAATTAATTTAGGACGCTAAAAGCAGTATTTTTGGCGCCCTGATACTGCTTCTCTCCTCTGGACCTTCATTTCGATCACGCTTCTCCTTCTCTCCTCTGGAAATTCCAACGCTCCCTGCTCCCCAAGACCTTCACCTTCTTCTCTCCACCGCTGTCGCCGCCACTACTCCTCCTCCGTCTCCCTTCTCCATCGACCATCGCCTCTCCTACCTTCCAACCCTAGTCTATCACACCCTCCAATATCCTGCAGCATCACCTCTCCCTTCTCCATCGACCATCGTGCTCGTTGATCTTCCTCCTCATCTTTTTCCGGCGATGCGAACCTCTGCGTCCTCTTTCATTAAAATCAAACTCAAATCCAAGTTGATGAAGGAGGACGATAGGGCAGAAGGGCTCGATCTCGGACCAGGCTCCGCTCAAGGCGATGGATGACTATTACTCTTTTCCCTATGATCGAGTGAGCAGCTGTTCTTTAATCAGTTGGTAAACCTTCAGTATTCTTCTTGCCTGTGGTTTCTTTGATTTTGTTTCATGATTTTCTTTGTAGCTTTTGGTGATCTGTAGAATTTTTTTTTTTTGATTTTGAGTTGATCTTGTTGGATCTAATTTGTTGTTGTAATGTAGATCTATGCCTGTAGAATTTTTTTTTGATTTTGAGTTGATTTTGTTATAAAGGATACACCGTTTGATTTTCGATTTTGGATCCGACTAAATCTTGAATTATTGTTTTATAGCTCCCAACGTGGTTTGGTTTTTTTTTTTTGAAAAAAAGCATATGGCGTCCAAAAAAATTTGGGACGCCATAAGCCTAGTCTATGGCATCCTAAAAAATTTAGACGCCTTAAGCTTCGACTTTTTACGCCTCCTAGATAGGCATCCCCACAAAATAGAACGTAAAAAGGGGAAAAAATAGAACGTAAAAAAGTTGTTTTGTAATAGTACACTTAAATGTAATGGTTAATTATGCGCAAAGTCTTGTCTTATGCGGTGGGATTACCGAAAAACATAAAAATAACGGTTGTAATTAATAACCGTAATTTATTTAGTAACAAAAGTGACGGTTCTTTCAAAATAACTGACATGTAACACTTACAAATGATTCAACTTCCAACCATTTATATTAGCGAAGAAAAAACATAACGCATTCAGAAACAACTGTCATCTAACTCTTTCATAACCCTTCGTAACATTTGGACCTTCAATGTCATAACTCATCATAACCCTTTCTAATCTCGTTAGATTTTCATAAGTCATAAGTCATAACCCTTCACAATTTGTTAAACCTCTATTTAAATTCAATTATTCCTTGTGATTTTGACTACTTTTCTTTACCAGCCTCCTCCTCCTCCTCTTCATCATGTCATAAGTTCCCATGGAACTACTCCGCCGCTAGCACCCCCCTCCCCCCACCTCCTCCTCCTCCTAAAGGCTTGTTGGTGGCAACAAATGGCTCAAGTACTGAGGATCCTAACAACATCGCCCCTTCCACTGTCGTCCGCACCTATGCCTCCTCCACCAATTTAGGAACAAGCTTTATGAATAAACTAGTTCATGTGAAATCTCATATTGCTCTTAATGAAGGTTCCTTTCCTATATTTCAATTGTGCAGGTGGCACTAAGTTAAAAGCTATGAAATTCAACATTATGATCAGTCATAAAATCTTCAATGTGATAGTTTCTGAGCTACTTGGTCTATATATATATATATATAATGTAAGTGTTCTCTTATATCTTATGTCTCTTCAGCAATTAAGCTTGGAAATCAAAGGAAGATGGGGAAAAACAAATTACCCTATCAGAATTGGTGTAGGGGTTATGCAAACTTTTGAACTCAAGGGTTTGCAAAACCCCTATGCCATTTCTGATTGGCGCATATGTTATTTTTCCAGAGTGCTTTGCTTTCCAAGATTAATTGCTGTAAAGAGATACAATTATATGTAGTCACCAGTTTACATTATCACTTATATACGTCAACAGTGGCTATTGATTCTCCCCACAAAACCTAAAATGTCTTGATTCATGCCAAATTGCATAGTCACACAGTGTTAAAGGTATTGTCGTTCTAATATATGTATATAGGAGGTCAACTAGCTCAGAAACTTTCACTTGAAGAGTCTTAATCCATACATCATGGTTATTATATAAAAACCGTCTTGTATTATAAATTTTCACTGTTCTTTTTTATAAACCTTTATTATTTATGTACTTAATACATAATAGTTGTCTACGTGAGATTGTTATTAATTTGTATTTAAAGTCACGATTCTTATATACGGATCGTTATGTATGTCACTTAATAAATAATGGATGCAAAATGAGACCGTTATATGTCATGCAAGCATTACCATATATTATGATGATTGTTTGTATGTGCCCTTTAATTATTATCACATCAATAGATAGATCATGGCCTCACCAAACCTCACTACATAACGGGTGTTATATTATAATGGTTATAATAGATCCGGAATAAAAAACCATTCAAAACCGTAATGTATCTATGCCAAACTTTTATAGCGTCTGCGTATATGTCAGTTTGAAACTATGATATATAACCAACATATATCACGATTTCTGTAGTAGTGTATACAATAAACATGGGGTTTTGACAGAATCAAATGCCTTTTTTAGCCATGCGATGATAAAAGCCGTGATTGAACATGGTGGGATTCATACAAAGGAAAGTAAGGAGTCAAGATGGCATTTGTCCCTTTCTTTAAGAGAGAGATATCTCAGAGCCCTTAGTGAGCAAGACTAAGAAATGCATAGCTGTGCTCAAGTGAAAAGTTGTTTTATTTGCCTTGTCAGTTTACTCGGAGATCGAGAAAGTGTGTTGAGTAATATGAAAGTGACGTCACCATGTCTCATGCTCGATCTCACTAGATATGATGTGACATAAGGGGCTTGACATGGTTGTAAGATATGTTAAATTGGATTACCAAATTTTCATATGATTTGGGTAGTCATAGTATCTTACTACAGGCCATTTTTTGCTTATGCGCCAAAGGGTACTTTAGATCCCTGCCAACTAAAATTCAGAATCAAGGTTGGCCTTTGAAGCACCTCCTAACTTGGATACCTTAGGTCCCTACATTGCCAACGTTATATGAGCCTATAGGGTTGCACACGAGAATGTGTCACATGGATTTAAGTGTTTAGATTGATTAAATCAGGAAACGTTTTCAATTAAATTCAATGAACATAAAATGTCCTCGTTTAATTTAGAAAGTCTTAATTATGAAATAAGAGAATCCTAAAGTACCTTATAATTTGGAATAGAAGGATATGATATTCTTTCCCAAAGTAAAATCATATTATCTTATTATTTTTTAGAAAATAATAATATTGTGTTTAATTTAGGATTTTAAATAGTGAGAATATTTATTTTCAAATATGATATCTTTCAAAGATTTCATATACTATATTAGACACACACACATATATAGAAGATTCTAAACTAAACAAAAAACCAATTAAATATATTGATGAAAGTTAATTTGTGTGTGAGAGATACATATTTTTAAATCAAATATCTTGTATAGGATTTATATCATATCTCCATCCTGTTGGTGGTGGATGGATTTTTCATGTTTGATGCATCTTTAAATATGAGATTTAAGTTAAATACGAGGTTATTTAAGCGACCAAAGATACCGACCTAATTAATAGGTATCCTTTGAGAGTTAGGGAACCATCATAAACCTTTGGGTCGCTAGTAATTAGCAACGGTTTGATATACTATAAGTAAAGTTGTCAAACTCACGAGTTTAAGTAAATACGTGATAATAACATAAATTCGTATCGTGAACTCGAATCGTAAACCTGTAAGAGTTTACTTTCACTATTAAATAGGTATTAATAGTGTATAGTAAATACTTAAAATATAAAAAATGACAACAATTTGATCTAAATATATTTTAAACCTAAATAATTGAAATTAAGTCCATAACATTCAAAATTTACCATATTTAACAAAGAAATTTCTATAAAACTCACATATAAAGTCATTGAACATGATTAAATAGAAAAAGTTAACATGAGTTTAAAGGTGAGTTAATACGGTTTTGTAAGTTTGAAACATAAAAATGGTAAATTCGGTGTATAAACTCGTGAGTTTAACCAAGTTTACAACGATCATGAGTTTGTCAGTGACTCGACTTTTTTTTGGTTGCTCACCTGGTTCACCGGGACTTCGCCCCGACTAATCCAAATCGATTTGGTAAAGTAGAAACATAAAAACAGTAAAATCAGGGGGCTAACTCGCCGAGTTTGACAACAATAGCTATAAGCAAGTAGAAACTCAAGAAATGTGTTTTGGGAAAAAATATTAAGGTAAAGGCGGTCGTGGATTGGACTAGGCGGCTATTTGACCGCCGGGTCTTTCTTTCCACGTGGATCCATATTACACGTGTCGCTCCTCCGACTCAGTCTCCCCTTTGATCTCTCTGCAAACACTGCTGAGCTGTACCTTCCCCCAAAGACTGACACTGACGCCCATCATACTTCAACTTTCCACGCCCCAAACCTTGGAGCTTCCCTTCTCTCTGTTTTTCTATATATATAGTTAATCACGCCCCCATCCCTCGCCCTGTTTTCCGCTTATATTTAGAAACTTGTTTTTCTCAATTCTGATTGTGCCCTCTATCAAACATACCATTTGTCTGCTTTCTCTCTCTACATTCCATGAATTTTTCATCTGCCTTGAGCTTTCCCCCCAGGTAACCATCTCCTTTCTCGCCATTATTTATGATTATGTTCCTGTGCTGTTTCCAATATTGCTTTATAATTGATCCCCATATACCCGCATATTTCCTCGTAAATTGTCATCCGAACGATAAACAATCTTAACCCACGACCATCATTACGCAAACTTTGAATTCGTTATCGGTGCCTACTTCTCATATTTTCCATGCAATTTCCCGCCTCTTTTTCAAGTTACTTGTTTAATTTGTGTGCGTGGGCGCATTTATAATTGGTTTCGAGCCAGCTATGGGAGTATTTTTGCGATAAGGCGGCTGCCAAGTTATCATTTTTAAATAATAATCCGCTTTTTTGGAATTCTGAGCGCCATCGCTTAAAATACAAGAAGGATGGCGCTCCAGGCTTGTCGCGTGCTTTGCTTGATATCTGAGTTGTTTTTCATCAACCTTGGATTTCACGACGCTTCCCCAACTTGAGCTTACGTACGGCCGTTGAACATATAAATACCTGCAGAGTACTGGTCTTCGTGTCATCGTCCACCACCCAACCAAATTAAAGTCGAAAAGGTTTCATTGGATCGCACAGGGATGATGGAGATAATTCACCAATCCCGCATCGATCGGGAGCTTGAATCACTGGTAGAAAGAATATATCCTCCAAGGTACAAATTAATATTTTCCACTACCATTTTCACATCTCCTCGCGTAATATGGCTAAAGAAATATATTCATAGTAATTATTCTTCAATATATAGTATGCTCTGAACACTAATTAACTGGTTTTCAATTCCCCTGTTATTGTTTATGGGCAGGGTGTGCATAGATAATGACTCTTGCAGGGACAGCACCGTGGTGAAGGTCAGTTTCAAATTTTATTTAATGTGTACCCATATTAACTGTTCCGTGTTGCCTTTAAATTAATTATAGGGTTCCCCTTGTTGGTTAGATCGACGACAATTAGCTGTTCACAGCTTTACATATATTTTAGAGCCCTGGTTAGCTAGACGACGAAATTGTTGGGCATTTGAGTCTTATGAAATTGTCAAGAAGAAGAAAACTCTGCCCATGTGTAGTATGTATAGCAAGATATCTGTCAGTTTATATAGCTGGACGCATGGTTTTTAATTATTCTAGGAATTAAATCAAGTAAGAAAATGAAGGGAAGGGAAGGAAAGACGACAGAGTGTGCTGCTGGGTGGGCCCTTGCTTTGTCAGCCGCAGCTGCCTCTGCTCATCCCAAAATTAGGATATGTTTTAAAATGGGAAAGGATTGAAGAGCCCTACGAAAGTAGTGTTGCAAGATGATTTCATTTTTGGCTTGACGTCAAAATAAGAAACCAAATTTGGGTGTTACTCTTTGAAAATGACGCTTCCATTATTGGAATGAAAGCGCTAGAAGATGTCCAAGAGGCAAAACAGAGAGAGTAGTGACCATGGTTGGAAGGGTTTTTGATCATTCTAGCAATCATAATTCATAGAAATAGACATGCCTTATACGTATGGTTAGAGATCAAGTGAAAGTATTAGGGCCTGATTTTATTATCTTGTCCCTTCTTCCTTTATCAAACCTCGGCTTGCCTGTATTTGATAAAAAAAAAAGAGATCAAGTGAAAGTGGTGAGAACCGATATTTTGTGTATATACTAAATCTCATTGGGCCCGACAAATAACTGTGTGCCCACAAAAACAGGTTGACAGCGCAAACAAAGACGGAATACTGTTGGAAATGGTGCAGGTGTTGACGGATCTCGACCTCGTTATCTCCAAATCATTCATTTCCTCAGACGGTGGATGGTTTATGGACGGTGAGTGTTTCTTCCTCTTTGTATAGCCGCAATGCCGCTTTAATTCTCCCATATTTTTCTTTTTGATTTTCGATGCATTTTACCCAAAAAGAACTTGTGGTGTTATCTTGTATGAGGCATGCAGGTTCATTTACCCAAAAAGACACGACTATGAATTAACATAATCAGTTTGGCTGATACTTGTGTGACATGTTGTGGCAGTGTTCCATGTGACCGATTCGTTCGGCAACAAACTCATCGACGACAGCCTCACGCTTTACATCCAACAGGTCTCTCTCTTACTCTCTCCCCTTCCCTCTCCAAATACAATAAAACAAAAAAGAAGTTCATGAAAAAAAACCATGGACAGAAAATTATATCTACCTGATCTCTCTCAGTTGTTGAATAATTTGAGAGTAAGAGACTAATATGTGGAAGAAACTTCAGGCTCTTTGTGCGAGTAGAAGAGGAGAAATATGGGGAGAAAAACAAGCAAATAGGTGGAAGGGAGAACAGGTGAGGGGGGAGAAGACGGCAATAGAGTTGACTGGGACGGATGGGCCCGGCTTACTATCAGAAATATCAGCCGTGCTCGTTGAATTGGGCTGCAACGCCACCTCGGCAGTAGCCTGGACCCACAATGACCGAGCAGCCTGCATCATACACGTGGAGGATGCTTCCACATCTGACCCCATCAAGGACCCAATCAGGTTGAGCCACGTAGAGCGTCACTTAGAGTGTGTGTTGGAAGCACACGGTGAGACTGGGAGAGTGAGGCTCACCACCTTACCCGCCGGACTCACCCACACGGAGCGGCGGCTGCACCAGTTGATGTTCGCCGACAGAGACTACGAGCGGTGTCGGGCGTGTGAGGGAGAGAGCGGCGGAGAACACAAGAAGGGGTGTGATGGGACTCACGTGTGGATCGGAAGGTGCGAGGAGAAAGACTATTGGGAGGTCACCGTCCGGAGCAGGGATCGCCCAAAGCTCTTGTTCGATACCCTCTGCGTCCTCACCGACATGAACTACGTGGTGTTTCACGCCGCCATTCGATCCGCTCGCTCCATGGCTCACCAGGTAGCTTCTTCCCCACATTCACTTGAGGCATTACTCATTTTACACCATCTGAGAAACCACTGTATGTTGCTTTTCAGGAGTACTTTGTGAGACACAAGTATAGCTCAACACTGCCCAGAGAAAGCGAGAGGCAAAAGCTGACCTTATGTTTAATCGCTGCTACAGAGCGCAGAGTGTCGCATGTAAGGACCATAATAGCACTCGGCTTCAAGGTTTTGTCCAACTTTATTTATTTACATAGTTGGAGAGGACAATTTTGCAGGGATTAAAGATAGACATCAACGCGGGAAACAGAGTGGGGTTAATGTGGGACGTGACGAAGGTGTTTCGAGAGAATGGACTGTGGATATCGAGGGTGGAGATTGGAACGAGAGGCGATAAAGCAGAAGGATCATTCTATGTTACGGATTCATCGGGTGAGGAGGTGAATCCAAAGATAGTGGAGTTAGTGAGAAAAGAGGCAGGTGGATCCATTGTTGCAGTTCACAAGTCTCCTTATAGGATGTCTTCGGGTTCCAGACGTGAGCACAAGAGGGGTATAGAGACCGCACCTAGATTTTCAATTGGAAGCATGCTTTGGTCACAACTTGAACGCCTCTCTGGCAGTTTTGGATCCACGAGATCATCCTATCTTGCCTACTCCGAGTGAATATGTCTTTACACAATTCTGTATATATCAGAAAGGAAATTAGCTTCTTCTTTTTCTTAAATTATGTTTCACATGAAAATGCCATTCTGATATTAACAAAAAATTGCCAGCTCTGCAGATCATTTAGCCCGCTCAATGTTTCTCTTTCCATTTCTTCGGTCCTTACGCATTAGAACTGGTCATTACTTGAAAACAAGTGAGAAAAACTCAACGGGAGAGCAATACTGTGGACAAATAACTTTGGTCAATGCCAACAGCTGCTCAAGCATGGATCAACTGTCATTTACGAAAATCTAAAGATAACGAACCGAACCAAAATACAGGTGTAGAGTGCTAAAAGTTGTTAAAGCAGGGTACGAATCAATCATAGGTTTTATGACCGTCTTCAAAAGCTTATTTAAAATATTAATCATCTGATCTCAAATGGAACCGCTTCTGACCATGTGACTACTTACTATTGAACCCCTCTGGCAAATCCAATGGCTTCAAACTGGAAATCTGACAAACATGCAGCTGATGATATCTGATAACCTCCAACGACAGCCATGGAATACTTGTAAGTATGATAAATGATCATGCAACGGTGAAGTTGTGACTATTAATTAAACTCCGAGTATAACAACGGGGTCAAATGAATACCCCAACCTCTCTGATACATCAAAGTAGGCCCGCGATGATCAATCACTGGCCGATAATTTGACCACTAACACTTGTTCAGAATTTCAATTCCGCAAGTCTGGCTCATCAAATTTTAAGCAGCTTGATAAAGCTTTTTTTATTATATATGGATATATAAATAATGGGAAAACACTTCTCATATTGTAGGAGAAGTGTATTCTCATGTCACACACACATGAAATGGTGGGACCCACATATATATATATATAATTAGCATTATATATATGTGTAGGTCCCACTATTTTATGTGTGTGTAGGAATTTTCTTCTTCTCATGCAACATGAGAAGTTTAAACCCCATAAATAATAGTGGTTAACAGAATTCATGACCTCAAATCACTTGTAAGTTGAAACTCAAGGTATCAAACCAAAGAAAATTTTTATTGCATGGCGATGGAATTACTAATAAGCACAATGCACAGAGGGGACTGGCTTTATGTACACAATTACACAAACGTAGTTTCCAATGGCTAAAAGTTGAGTAAAGAGACTATGCAAATATTCACAAATCACGTGATAATTATAGTAAAATGACTAGCATTCCGGGAAGGTTTTGTTGCATTATTACATTACATCAATATCATCAACGTTAAGCCAGTCAGTGGAATCCTTGGACTCAGGATTACGAGCTTTTGCATGCTCCGAGCCCCTGTTTTCTGCAGAGCCTACATCTCTATCGGAGTTTGGCGAGCTTCGACCTAGTTGTACCCAATCTCGAGAGTCTTTAGTTGAAGAATCAGAGCCTGAGGTAACTTTTTTGTAACTTACGGGCACATCACCATCCTCCTCCTCAAGATCACTAAATGATACATCATCATCATTAGCTGCAGGCATCGAGGTTCCACTGACACCAGCTATTTCAGAATCCTCCTCGTTCAACCAATCATCTGCTTCATCCTCAGTATTGTCCGAGAATTTGTTTGTGGAGGCAGATGATGACCGCTGTGCACTTGGTTTCACTGGAGCTTCTTCAACTACAGACTTGTCAATTACTTCGATTTCAGTGCTTTGAACAGGATGCTTCTCCATTTCAACATCAGAGACAACTGCAGAAGGGGCTTCTTCAACAACAGAAGTCTGCAGAGGTTCTGATTTAAGTTGAGCATCGCTTGGAACAGAAAGATGTTGTTCCCCCTCCTTTAAGTAAGCAGTGCCTCTAGCAGAAGAATCTGCTTCTTGTTTCATCTTTCTTCTTTCATCTAATGTGATTGTTAACATGGATCTAGCTTCCACTATCTGCGCACAGAACATAAAATTGCTTGGATCACATGCTAACAGATTAACTAATAGCAAAACAAACAGGCAGTCAGGAGATGGATAAATTTCAAACTTCTATAGAAACATGCTGGCAATGATGTAGAAAGGATCAAGTAACATCAAAGTTTATTAGCCACTACATTATTTGAGCTCAACAAGATGCTCATTATAATTTGAGATCGAACTATAAATTTGACATGCCAAGCCTGGTATATTTCAAATGACTGTAAATCATTTGGTTAGAACCATCATAAGCAAGGAAAATAGGAAATACATCACACAGCATAACCAAGTCAGTTGAATAGATCAAAGAAATTAAATCAGTTCCAAGCAAGCTTTAACTCACTTCAGGGGATGATAGAAGTTTAGCATCCTGTTCGTTGAGTCTGGGATGAAGGAGTACAAAATAAATCTTCCAAAAGCAACCATCGCTCATACATACAGGACACAGTTCCATCCGAAGAGCAGCTAATCTAGGAGCCAGACGTTCAACTGCTAGAGCATGTTCTTGTTGAGCATCAGACAATTCAAAATCTGCCGAAGATAAATTACACAAAGGAGAACATCTCAGATTTGTGAATAGTAATCCTTATGATGAACCGGGAAACACTATGGAGACTTATTTACCTCAATGTGAATGATTCAAATGTTCAAACTGAAGATACTAAATGAACATACAAGTTGTACATCAGTATGCACATGTAAAAGGGCACAGGAATTTCACCAAAACAAAGGGGCAAAGGAAAAATACCAAGGATGACCTAAACTCAATCTTCATGGAGCCAAAAAGAAGAGTTGACTCAAGAATCACATATGGAGGAATGGATTTTCACTCCATGGATGGCACTATAATCACTATCTTGTAAAATATTCAGAGATTTGGAGGAAAAAAACTTAAGACAGCGGAAACATCTGACACCTACATATCAATAAACTCAATGGCTCTATTATTATTAACATTATGCGGTGTTCTTACAATGAGAACTCATTAAAAAAATTTGATACCAAGGTCATTTTGATTTTAAAACAAAATTGAAAGATGCGAGAGAAATACTTCAATTAAACTTCTGGTTCCCTTGAAAGGCATACAATTACTCAATCATTACTTCTATTGACCAAAGAAAATGAAATGTAGAAATCCACAATACCATCAGAATCCGCATCACCAGGCAGGGGAAAATCCAACCAAGTCTCCGGATGCATCGCTAGGTTTCTCGCAAAGGCTACCACCTCCTCAGTCACTCCAACCACATCACCGAGCTCGTATTCCTCCAGGGAACGTTCCTCTTCGGATCCAAATTGGAGGAAATTCGACGCGATCTTCGTAATCTCAAATACCGTCTTATTCCCAGAAAGCTTTGTGATTCCGCTCCTGAATTTACCACTAATCTCCGCGAAATCGCTTCGGATTCCGGAAACAACATCTTCATCGGATAGCTTTGAATGAGAATGGTCGCTAGATTGGTCATTCGGTTCGTCCGGATTGGGAACCGAGATCTGAGTTTGAGGAGGTTCCGATTCTGGTGGCGGAGCAAGGAAAGAGGCAACGCCCCAGAACTGGCGTGATATAGATTTGGTGATCTCGGAGAGGTCATCTTTGACGCCCCGTGCAGAAGGAGTAGATGCAGGAGATGAGGATTGTGAATCGGGTTGAACAGCCTCCGATTCGGGTTTGAGGGGTGATTTTTGGTCGCTGCCATAGTTGCTGTTGGGGTCAGCATTCCGAGCGTCGTCTTCATTTTCATCGTCATCGTCGAGCCTGAGAGAGTTAGCGATTGACCTTGCCAGCCAGGCCATAGTTGATTCCAGGCTTTGTTCAATACGATTTTCGCATCATCCACTCAACCAGAGTATTTCTTATGGGGGATAAGAGTCATAAGACCATGAGCTGCGACGTCGTTTTCAGGACATTGTCATTTAGTATTTTTAATAATTATTCTTTGAGCAAAAAACAATAATTAAATATGCATTCCAAATCACTCAGCGGTATATTCTGATCTTTCTTTTTAAAATTAAACTTCAATCCATGTATATTAGATATATATATATACATCCAACTTGAGAAAGTCATTGGAAGAAAAAAAAATTTCCCCATGGTTAAGTTATTATATTGGGTTAAGTACCAATTTTGCCCCTTAAGTTTTCGGCGGAGCAATGTTGCACCTGAAGTATCAAAACGGAGCAATGTTGCCCCTCCGTTACAAACCCTAACAGTTAGGGTTTTTAACCCCTCCGTTACAAACCCTAACAGTTAGGGTTTTTAACGGAAGGGCAACATTGCTAAAATTGCTCATGGGCGCGTACTTTAGGGGTAAAATTGGTATTTAACCCTATTATATTCTATATTATTTGATATATTCTCATTTAAAGATATTATTTGATCTGCAAACCCCCCTTCAATCTTTTTTTTATACAAAAATTTTAGGAAAGGGGTTGGGTTCACCCACAATCCAAAGGCAAGGCGAAATCTCTCTTCCTCCTAGGTGATACCGATGTTGGGCAGAGCGAACCGTCTATTACCCTTAGGCGTTAACTTAGGCACCTAGGATGTCTCCCCCAGCGCCTTGACCAACTCCAGGATCGAACCCCCTCCCTTTGGTGAGAGTGTCCACCCTTTGCTTAGAAAATAAATGTCATATTAGATAACTTAACAAACTTTTTAATCTAATTAAATCGATAAGGACAAGAGTTGAGCCCAAGGACGAGGGTCCCCCCTTCAATCTTAGTACTATGGACATAGAAGATTGTACTATGGACATAGAAGATTTCAAAAGGCCTTTCCCTTTTGTTAAAATGATGATTACTCGCAGAAAGTTAAACATATATCACCTTTATGAAGCAACTTGATATCAAGTTGTTCATCAGATTTTTGAAAATCCCTCTGTTCCTAGAGACCAATATAACGGGTGGAAAAAAAACTCCGATAAATAACACCTAGATGCAGAATTCAAAACCCTTTGCTAACGTTATTGTCTATTAATTAATGATAATCTAAAGGGACTGATATTACAGATGGTCCCAAAACAAAGGATCTATATATATACTAGCTTTACACAGTTTAATACGGGTAGCTAATCTCATTCTTTGCGCGCAATACAAGGAGGGAATTGAAATATGGGACAAAATTGAACAAATTAAAAAATGTGAGGAAGAGCAAAAAGGAGAAAAAGAGGGAAGGCAGCTTAGTGATCAGCGCCGGGGCTAGGAACAGAGTGAAGAAGTCGATCCATGGCTATAAGATGACGAGCAATGAGTTTCTCATCAACCACGACGGCGTGGCCTTTCTTGCTGGGCATAGAAAGAGGCACAGTGCCCTTGGGAAAGGAACTGAGGAAAAAACTGTCCGTCGACAAAGGGGTGGCTTGGGGGGGGGGGTGGGGGGGTTCAGAACGAGATTGAGGAGGGTTCAGATCGAGATGTGGGCTCCAAAATTAACACTGTCAAGTTAAATTTTAACGGTGGTTTGATTTTTACTCTTAAATTGTAACCACATGTGTATTTTTGCAACCAAAAAAAGTATTTGGTGCTGGGCACTCCCGAAGGTAAAACACATGTGTATTTTTGCACCTTTACCTTTTTTTTAATTACAACAAGTAGTTTGAGGAGTATATAACATCTACTAATTGGACAACACTATTGTGATTCTAAGAGACTTCACCATATTCCAACTTAAATAGTTCCAAATAAGTAAAATGTTGTGTCGGAAAGACATCAAAATCTTAGTTGTTCTCCTGAGTTATTCAGACTAGATACATACTAGATAGTTTGTACATCTTAGTCATTCTCTATACATATGAATGATCTCAAGATCTCAATTTGATAAAATAAGGGACCTTATTTCTTGAATCTCATCCTGCAAAAGATGTACCTATCTACAATCAATCTAAGAGCAAATGCATAGCTTCCAAAGAATTGATGTAAAGCTTAATCCTACTTAGCCACTAATGCACCTAGAGCTAAATATAATCCTAGTGTGAAAAACATATGTCCTCTTGAGTGTGATAGTGAAGAATTCATACTTCATATTCTAAGAGACTGTGAGATTGCAAGAAGAGCAGAGGCGGAGCTTATAAGAGACTGGTGGGGGCCATGGCCCCCCCCAAAAAAAATTGTTTGGAATTTTTTTGTTAAAAAAATTTAATCTAATGTAAAATTAAATTTTGGCCCCCCTCTTTTTATATCTCTGGGGCTTATAATTCAATTTGTGTTTCATTCAGGTTTTGTATTATTTATTTTAATCTTGTCATTTTTTTTTCTATATTTCATTCTAATTACCTGAAATTTTTAGCTTATCAGTGAAATTTACTTTTGTGGTGTATTCTTTAGTATGTTTTTACTCATTTTACACTACATCTATGGATGGAGTTAATTGATTTTTCATTCTAAACCTCAGCCTCTTGCCTTCCAATGTTGTAGTGTTCAATTACATGAAGTTTATGGTTGAACCAAAGATTCACAATCACATAAATTAAAGCCTCTTGACTTCCAATGTTTGTGGTTTATTTTTTTATATTCTTTTCTTTTCTGGTTTATATTCTTTTGTTTTTTAATGCATATAAAACTTTCCTTTAAAAAAATTTTCGGGGGCAGCCCAAATTCCCCCACCACTATTTGGCCCCCCCAAATTTTTATCCCAAGCTCCGCCCCTGAAGAAGAGTATGGTCATTTAACTAACTTTGTATACTATTATATATTTTTCTCTGATAATTTGCAAGATTGGTTGGAGTGGAACATGCAAAACATCCCAGGAAGTAGATTTGCTGCTAGGTGGCCTTAGCACCTGATGTTTGGTACCCCATATGTTGGCTTCTTTGAAAAACCGGTGCAAGAAGGTGTTTGAGGGCATTTATGATTAAAAAAAAAAACACAATTGCTCACTGATGTACACTACATTTAATGGAGGGAGTAGAAAATACACTTTCAACAAAAGATATTTTAGATACCAAATAGATTAGAAGTGATATGGTTTCCCCTCTCCCCAGGATTTATGAGTTTGGATGTGGATGTCTCCCATAATGCTAGAGGCCAAACAGCTTGCAGGGAATGATTAGAGATCATCAAGTCAATTAGATATGTGGATTTCAACATAAGCAAGAGCATGTTACGAAAATACTGTGAAATTCCATGTTATCCACCTGGCCTTCTACGCTGTAGGGAGTTGGGGGTATGCAGTTGATTTCCTTTCAAAGAATCGCCTAATAAGCCGTCAACTACACTTATCTTCTTTTTGTCACCTGTTGTTATTCCACTGTGTGGGACATACTTCGTACGTATCACCAATTTAAATAGACTTGAGTATCAAAGCTTGATATCATTATCCTACTCTTTTTAATAATTTATATTCGCCTGCACCTCTAGCGTGTAGAGCTTGAATGCTTCAATTTTTGGCCATACGAATCTCTGTTCTAATATAATTGTCCAAGAGATGAGCATTTAACGGAAGAAGCGGCGTCGCACAAGACACAAAGTCGTTGTATACTAACTTACGTTGTTATATACTAGGACATGCGTGCTCCCTCCGATTCTTATTATAAGACATCAATTAACAAATTTATTTTATCACTTTTATAAGGCACTTACTTGTTCCCAAGATTTATTAATTATTTTTTTCCATGTACTCCATGGATCCTACAACATTAATTAAGTCGTTAGTTTTTGGCGACTTCGAATTAATGATGCAAGTCAAGTGCTAATTATATTTTGAAGTTGATCTTGAAGATGTATAATGTGGCAGCATTCACTACTATAAAAATGATATATTACTTTCCTAAAGGACATCTTTATTAAAAAAAGAGAAGTAAAAAGTGAACACGGTGGCATTCTTGTAATTATTTGCTTGATTTTTGAGCTTTAGTCATCCTAAAATATGATTTAGGACACGTAACATTGATTTTTGGCATCCTAAAATATTTTTGGGACACCTAAAATCAATTATTTGGCGCATTTGGGGAATTTTTTGGGAACTTTTGATGCCCTAAAATTATTTTGGGACTTCTAAAATTAATTTTTTGCGTCTTAAATTTATATTTGTGAAGCCTAAAATTAATTATTTGATATATTTTAAGAATTTTTTGGGTGCCAGGAGAAATTTTTGGAATTTAGGCATCTTAAATGACATTTTAGGACACCAAAATAAATAATTTTGTTTGATTCATTTTTGTTAGCGATTCCAATATGGTTAGGTGCAAATCTGCGTGAGAGCATTGAGACGCTGCGCTCAATAGCTCTGCCCAAATCGTCGCTCTACTCAGTAGCTCCCTGAACTTGAGGTTTGGGGTGTCTTTTAAAAAAAAAAAAAAAAAGTAATATGGCATTCCAAATAAATTTTGGGACGCCTTGACTCTAGACTTTCTGCTATCCTTATTTAGACGTCCTCTAAATTAAGAATGTAATAAATGTAAAAACAAGAACGTTATAAAGCTTTTTTTTTTTTTTGTAGTAGTGATTAACAATTTAGCATATGGAAGAAAGGCGAACATCGCCTGCAGGAATCTAGAGGAAAAAGAAAAGGAAGAACAACAATTATAAGAAGGTGCATAGAGATTAAGTAATCAATTCCAGCGCGTAGCCGAAATATCTTGATATTTGGATCCCATTCCCATTGTATCAGCCTGCAAGTCCTGCTGGAACAGGTTAGACAAAGGCGCTTGGGGAGCCCAATTGAAATTTGAGGAACTTACTGTTGCAATATTGTCTCTGCTTGAAGCATCAACAAAGGAAGAAACAGGCATAGGTGGGGGTACAAGTGCAACGCTTTGAAGATGGTGATGATGATGAGGCTTGAACTCAGGTGCACCAGTAAGCTGTTGAACGAGGTCCCGGAAGTTAATAGGATCCACGTTGTATACTTTGATCGGAGACGGAGGCATAGGCGCCACCGGAGACTTCTTACACGGCTTTGATATTGGCTTCCTCACTGAATGAAGCCAGGAATCATGTTTAGCATCCTTTGCTTCCTCTGCGACGGATGAACAATAAGAACTGGAATACTCTTGCATCATCTTGCAATAATCTTTTTGACTGTGAAGGCGACGACGACGATATGATAATTGGTTAATCAAGCTTTGCGATGGCTAAGTATATATACACATAAGTGTAGGGATCCATGTCAGGTGTGCAACGATAAAGGCGTACTGACAAATGATAGAGAAGGTTTTCAATTAAAGGCAGCGATGGAGTTGAAGGGGAATGAATGAGAGAGAGTATAGGGAAGAAATTCAAACGTGTGTTTTGTCGGGAACGTCGGCGGATGGACTTGTAGCTAGTGTGACGCATGAGAAAACCATAAAGTGTGTACTTTCAAATTGATTTTAGCAGGGGAGAGGAGTTTTCATCAGCCGCCGCTGTCCTGTTTGGTCCAAGGGGATTTGAACTTTGAAGTTCCATTATTATTATTTAGCCTACTCAACTCTTTTCGTTGGCCAACATTATTGTTAGGCACCTAATCAAAACACACTATTTGATCCCATAAATACCACCACTTTACCAACTTGCGTACGCTTGACTTCATCAACGGCGTGGCTTTTTTGGATGTTTTCAATTTTTTTGTGTGGTCTCGTAATGATCTCATTCATGCATTTGCGGAGTTATGGAACCGAGCCGGATCAACACTTATTAGGGATTCTTGTTTTTGTTGGGGTCTAAAAATCGTACTGTGTCCCTTCTCTGAACAAAGAATATATTTGATCACATGGAAGCCATCGATTCATTCTCTAGAATTTGACATGTTGCTGAAGCTCCCAATGCTAATGTCCGTCGATCTTTGAATTAACTCCTGGACAGTCTATTGAGGCAGAAATGAGAATGAATTCGGTACTAATGACAACACTTGTTGTAATCATGAGCCATGTCCTATCCATGAAGAATTTTGGACCTGTTTTTGCTGTCAAATTTAGACTAAACTCCTTCATTTCCCCTGTTTTCTGTTTCATTAAAGATGGTTTCGTGAATGCATCTTGACCTGATTGCAGCTCAGCACAAAACCAGGATACATGCCCGTCCAGTGACACTCTGCTTCGATTTCCATGTTTCCTGCTGCGCCACCCACAATGACTTTGCCTCTGCCTCTCTCTTCGGTCATCAAACCCCGCCAATTATTACACTTTTCCTTCTCGTGCAAGATTAATTCATTTTTCTTCTTCTGATTTTTCCAATCAATGCTGGAGTACAAGTCGCACGATTTTTTGGCAATCTCTGAGGTATGAAAACCAAACGTGTCGTGATTTCTGAACAAGAACGTTTTCCACATTATTTTCACAAGCAGGAAGGATGCAGAATGTGAAGAGGTGAACACTTCGTCCGACTGCTGGTTCCAGCCAGCTTAATGATTGCTACTTACTAGTCAATGTTGCTGCACTGATTATCCTGCTAGTCCTTGTTTCCTATCAAATCAACACCAGAATCCGAAAACAAATTACGTTAATCTGAAATACTCCCTTATAATAATTGACTTTTTTTAGAAATTAAAGAAACTATATAAATTCTTTTTTTTTTTTGGTTAAAAAAGAAACTAAATAAATGACTAATGACTTAATCATGATACATACATGTGGTTTTATCATTAATATTAGTTTATAAGTCACACAAATTAGTTTAAAAGTAAAACAATAAATGTAAATATAATAAAACAATTTATTTAACTTCTCAATCTTTTTTAAAAAAATCTACTATATCTTATATAAGAGAGGAAGGAGAGGTCCTTTACTTACTGTGGACAAAACCTGGGGTCCCTTCAATATCCTCCCAAATATATATGAGTACGCCCACAAGTATTGTTTCATATTTTATACTATTCTTTTGTCATTCTTCTGCAGGAAAAATTAAATATCAGTAAGACCTAGGCTAGAAACGCCAGCTTACACCCTTTGATTCCAAAGAAGATTAATATGCATGGGCATCTTTTGTTAACACCAAAGAAGCAACCCTGTTTGATGCATTACATGTCTTCACAACATTCACAACGAATTCAATCCCTATCTGCCCGTATGAAAAATATATAATAAAGGGCCACTGTTTATGCTCAAACTTTACACTCGCAACACAACACATACAGCATGAATTGTTTTATTCTACTCTATGCTCACAAGTACAGAACATAACCATTGAATTCTCCACATTGTAACTCAAATACATGTACATAAGCTTCTTTATGTATCCCTTGATTCTAATCTGAATCTTTGCGTACTAGGCGGCGGGCATGCCTTGCAGCAGTGTAAGTTGATATTGCTGAGCCAGTCACGCCGAGTGAGTGTTTAGCAAATCCAAAGCTCTTTTTAGTCACCAACCAAACAGTCCAAAAGAATCCAATCCAGCCTGACTCGTATTGGTTTCCATGTCCAAGTAACATTACAATGTTATTAACCCAAAAAAGAAAAAACAAAGGCGAAGTAAAGCAATTCGTTGTTGAACTTGAAAGGGAGAAGATATATTGCAATTTAAAATGGTTCACACATCTCCACAAAGATAATCTGTAAATTTTGTCAAGAGATCTAAATGGAAAAAGTCTAACAGGTAATCTAGTCTATGGCAAATGTCTTGACTAGTAAATCTATACACATTCAAATCAGCTGACATAAACACATTAAGTCACAAAAATTCATTGCGTCCAGTAGGTGGTTCAAAACTCATCATTTTTGTAGATGACGTGACCAAATAAAAATCGTATTAACTTGGGTAGAATAGGACAGCGAATTAGCTTGGTTAAATTTGGCAGCGTCTGCCTAATTCAAAATAAAATCAACAGCTTCAACTATTCAGTCCGGTTGAAATTAAAATGTTATTTGTTGTTTAGCATCGTAATTACAGAACCACATCTTGTCCAAGAAACATATGCCTTTGACATAACTGAAACAATTGCATTTTACAGTTCCAGCATCTGGTAAAAATCTCTATAATCATGTCATGCCAAATAAGATGAACTAAATACAAGATCTGGCCAATGAAGAGTACAAGGTGGCCAAACAACTCGTTACCTGTGGTTATCAGAATGGCCACAATTGTCCAAAATGTAACGGTGGAAATGGTAAATATGGCTACTGATAATGCTCCAATGTATATAGCCGTTACCAAAGCAAAGAACAGTGCCAAGAATCCTCCTGCTGCTGCCAAGGACATGAGAAGCGAGATGACAACTGCGTTTATGGTTGCAGCCAGAAAGAAAAGTGCAAAGACAAGCAGTCCAGTCAGAGCAACACATGTAATTGCTCCAACCTGCGCAATTTGGGAAAACAAAACATACCAATCAAAATAAGATTAAAAAAATATCAATATCGAGAAAAAGAAAGTTATCATGCCCCATTTTCTAAATATGGTGATGTGCAGACAGCAATTTTCTTCTGGAGCTGGGAGATTAGAAACAAGTGACATGTTCTTTTTTCTATTTTGGATGGAAAGAGAAATAATTCCTGATAAGCATTTTGATTACAAGAGGAAAAGAATTAATGACACCAAAACTAACGCTCAAACTTTCCACAGGCCAAAACACCAATCTTCTTTTCCCACTTAAACAAATATGCGGCAATAACTGATAACAGTCTTCTGTGTGCCTTCAATGCCATTGGTTCCTTCCTACCTTCAATGCAAACAAATCCACTTGAAGCCCTTTAGCAGTATTCTTCTCATTATTTTACTGTCACAATATAGTATGTTCTGACTATAACTAACTATTTCTTAGTTCAACAACAAATAAGACGTTCTGTTTATTCAGAACTACCAACAGCCTTAATCTGAAAACAAAGATATTGAGCAAAATCCAAGTAAACGCTGTCTTATATCCTACAATGCCAATCAACAATAATAAGTTATCTACAATATGCTATTCTTTTGCCAACCTTCTTAATAGTGTTTGGAGAAGATACCATAAAAACATATTAGGGTACTTTCCCCAAGAAAAGCACATCCATGTACAAAAACTAACAGAATAATAATGCCAAGCGAATGGGAAATCCATATAAGATAATTGCTTCAAATAAGGCTGGGAAAAAAGGGCACATAAAATCAAATAAGATCAATTTATACTAACATAAAATATCCAGAATATATCATTCCTAAAAAGAGAATAATTTAGTATTATCATAAAGCAAGTCGAAATGAACAACTAAACAACAACATTAACAAGAAGCCTTCCCGTCAAGTGAGGCAGGCTTCAAAAAATAAACGACTGAAATTCAAAAAGGAAATTGTGTTCCCATTTCTTAAACTCCCATTCAGGAAGCTTCGAAACAGGGTAGGCAGAGCATATTTGCAATGGATATGTTTCCTCACATATCTACCAATTAAATTTATAATCTTCATAATAAAAATGAACAGAAGAAGCATAAAAAATTTAAAACATCTTAAATGATCGACTCAATGGCCATTTCATGGCAAGAGTTGACTAAGGAGTATGAATAGAAGATCCGTCTATCTCCTTTCAGATGGGTTGTGACCATTATAAAATTTTTTTGAACTTATCATGCTCTAAAATTATTGGATAATTTCCCCCCTTATTCAGGGAGGGGGGAAACTAATCGCGTAATTCTTACATGCGGACACTACTGTGCCGACAGATGGATTGTTCCTTTATGGCTATGCGAAAGTTGGGTGCGGATACTACTATCAATCAGAGGCTTCGCCCATTAAAAGAATGAATCAAATCAAACAAAGGAAAATACTCTCCAATTCCCCAAACGAGTCACACTAGATAAAATTATACAAAGTAAAATAGAGATGATTCAACTCTAAATTTTTCAGTAAGTGATAATTGTAATCTTTAAAAACTTGTAATTTACAGCTGAACATAGAAACCAAACAAAAATGTTACCAAATACTTACGGTGATGACTAGTAGAGCTCGAAGGGGACTACCACGACGAGTCCAGAGAAGGACATCGCGACCAGTATTTCTACTAGCTTCCGGGATGAGAGGGACGTTTTGGGAGACGGAGATCTTGATTCGGTTCAGCATGGGAGACGCGTTATCCGGTTCAGGGAAAATAATCGAAGTAATCAGACGGTGGAGAACCCCATACAAGGTCTCCCTTTCCTTCTGCCTCAGGCGTGGCCCATCGGAGCTCCTGTTGAAACTCTCGCCAGCGTCTTCCCCAATTACCTCCCCATAGGTTCCATTCGGCTTCTCCGCCATTCTCAGTGCGCGATGGTGAAAACGGAACCTCAGCCCAGTTCAGCTGTAACTGAGTTATGGCTTGTGAACAGTGAGGAATTCGAGCAAAAGATGAGAAAGTCTATGCAGGAATTGCGGGTCCCGTACTTTATGGCGTTTTTGACTATTACTTTATGTAACATCAAAACTTCAATGAGTCGGCAACACGTCGGCACGTGACGTGACAGCATGCATCCACGTGGCGAAAAATCAGGTTGAGTGGAAACGGATCTTTCCAGAAATTATTGTGTGCACTGAATACACCACATAATCTGTCGACGGGCTAATCAGAAATTAATAAGTCATGTCCATTTTTTTTTTTTGGTAAAAAATAAGTCATGTCCTTTGAATCATCTTGCGCTCATATGTATCATGGCATGTCTATCTTTTTTTGTGAGAAAAAAAGTGGTTAGAATAAGAATAAACAACCCTCCATATGCCCTTTTTTTTACACAAGAGGAGGAGGGAAGACCTTCAACTTATGCCACTACTAGACCCAATTTGCACCTTCATATCCTTATTCAGAAACTCAGACAAACACCTGAATGTGACATGGAAGTGATAATGACCTGGCCATGTATTGAATGCTTGATTAGCAACATAATCAACAACCGTATTAGCACTTCTAGATCCGATGAACATCCACCTCCCATTCTCTAAGCAGTATACTCTTGATCTCTTTTATTACAGTAGCATCAGGGTGGCTCATCGAAACAGAACTATGGATCAAGGACATCACCTCCACGGTATATGTTTAAAGTACCACTCTTCGCTCTCCGGAATCCCAATCGGCCAACACATCTTAATTGAGGCCAAATAAGACAGCCCATAACTCAACTAGGAGACCATTGACAGGCTTGTGAGCTTTGAACATTAAACCTTCCTTGGTACCTTGTGAGCAGGCCCTACCCACGTTCAACTTTACCCAACCAAGACTCAACGGAGCCCAGGTAGCAGAGTTAGGTTGAACAAGATGCTTGTTCAGATTAACTCCCTTAAGCAAACTCCTGGTTTTGGTTTTCGACACACAGCTAATAATGGAGTGAGCTCTATATTTAATAGTCTTGTTGCTTGTTATGGTATTCTAAAAGATTCTAGCATCATGTTGTTGCCAGATAAGCAAGCAGATTGTAGAAAAGAACTCATTCCCCCAGTTATGAAGATTATGAATATTCTTTTTAAGCCATGGTGGTCTAAGGTCTAATTGGAAGAAACTACGCATAAACATTTGGGTCCACCACCTCCATCCAGAGCTTCCTAGTTTTCTTGCAATCTCGTAAAACATGAATCAAACTTTCATATGCCTTTTTCCTCTCCCGCTCTTTTTTTCATTTTCTCGTTCAGCGCATTAATAAGAGTCTCCACATTTCTTTCCCTTTTTTATTTTTTTATTTTCACTTTTTAGGAGTTAGTATTACCAAAACGCAAAAGAAAAAATTGCCACGCTATGAAAGCAAAGCACAAGTACATCACACCAGTAAAAAAAAAAGAACATATACATCAAAAGAATCGTTCAAAAACATATAGTAATCGATCTCTCTTATTGTTCAGTACCCCTCTTTCGCCCCTGTATTTTTCACTCAACCACTAAAACACAAGAGACAAAATACTGTAGCAAGCAGCTGTAGAATTGCTGAAGATGGGAGAAGAGAATATATCCCCACATCAAAACAAAAAGGTTCAAGATTGATGTATGTATTTATAATTTTTCCCTTAAAAAAAAGGTACCTCCATATTAACAAAGTTATGCTGGTTCTCGCTGAAACCTGGGCATATTTTTTTCTTCTTCTTAATTTATATACGACTTGACACCTAGGCATCTTTTTCTTCTATATTTTTTTTAATACCTAGGCATGTTTATAGGTTAGTCATGTATGTTTTTTAATTAGTTTTGATTTTAAACAGAATGGAGAAATGCAATAATCCCCAACTAGCTAGGGAGTGAACCAGATTTAAATATGGAAGAAAAATAAATTTTAATGACTAGCTTTGACTCTGAAGGTGCATACGATTATGATGTTAGAAATATTAATTTGGATCAAGTTTTGTATAGTGAAGAAGAAGCCTATATATGATTTGTTTACAAAATATGCATATCATTTGGGTTTTTCTGTAAGGAAAGGAAAACAAACATATTTTGCTGGAACTAAAAAGATTCGTACAAAAGAGTATATGTTCAAAAGCAGGGTCAAAATATGACCAAGAAGGTAGCAATAGTCCATTTACTATAATGAATTTAAGAACAAATTGTCAAGTTATGGTTCGGTTTACTGTTAAATTAGATGGTATGTGGAAAATCAAAAAATTGATTTCTGAGCATAACCATGAATCTGTAAGAGAAGAGCATAAGCACCTTATGCGTTTTGCTAGAAATATTCCTACAACCAAGAGTGAGCTTATTTGTTCTATGGTAACTGATGGAATAAGAACTACTAAGGATGTAAGGAGCAATTTAGGTGAAGAAACACATAGCTTTGATAATATTAGATTAGGTAAAGGTGAAAAAAGGTACATGTGCTTTACCCTTAGGAGCGTCTAATGTAATATCCTAATTTTTAATTTTAGGATTTAATTATAGTTATAAACTAATTATATATGATAATTGTATTTATTATGTATTTGTTGGAAAAGAGAATGAGAAATAAATAAATAAATAAATAAGGAAAAAATAATAATAGCAGCAGCCAAAAAAAAAAAAAATAAATAAATAAATGGAAGGCATGGCGTGACCTCCCACTGCGCTGGGCAGTGGGAGGCATGGCCTCCCACCTATTCCCTTAAAAAAAAAAAAAAAGTGTGTTGGGGGGATTATAAATACCCCCTAACTGAACACTTACACACACGCACGGTAGAGAGGAGAGACCGAGAGTGAGGAAGAAGGAAGGAGAAAGAGGAGTTTGAGGGCTTTTTAGTGTATTTTTAAGGTATGTCTTTTATCTTATAAGATTACAAATAGCTAAACTAGCTTCTTTTCAATAAGCTTTCTTCATGAAAGTTATTCTATATATATTTTTTTCTTTCTAATGGACCCATTATTATGTTGGTTAGTGAAAATTTTGGGGTTAAGATTTTGGGAGAGTTTTGAGTTTTGATAATAGAAGACTATATATATGTAGTGGATGATTAATAGTAAATTTTAATCGGT
This sequence comes from Acacia pycnantha, assembly GCA_025563575.1. Lineage (NCBI taxonomy): Eukaryota > Viridiplantae > Streptophyta > Magnoliopsida > Fabales > Fabaceae > Acacia > Acacia pycnantha. The sequence continues at coordinate 1,658,889 of JAMWYP010000124.1, forward strand.
TTAGATTCATTTTTTGGTTGTTATAGGAATTTAAAATGAATTTTGCTATTTAAAAGGTTTAGGATTTATGTCCTATGAAATATTTTCACCGTTTAAATGTTATGAAAATAATTTATTTGGGATAGGGAGATGTTATTGGAATTTAATCAATTTAGTTTTTTTATATGAAGGACAAAACTGTAATTTTGGGGTAAAACTGTAATTTCTGGAATTTTGGGGCGAAACTGTAATTTCTGGAATTTTGGGGCGAAAATGTGAATTCTGGAATTTTGGGGCGAAACTGTGATTTCTGGAATTTTGGGACTAAAACGTCATTTTCAGTTTTTGGGAATATGTTTCCAGAGAGGGGCATTTTGGTAAATAGTTATTTAATAAGGGGTAAATTGAGAAAAAAAAAACCTTCATTCATGTGCTATCAATAGGAATAAGATTTTATACCATGCATCAAAGATTTATACTAAAAGAAATTTCAAATTGTTTGAGAAAGAATATTTAGATGGAGTGGAGCCTTTGTTTAAAGAAATGGAAAGGGATAGGGACACTTTTTATTATGAGTTGTGGGGGGAGGGAAAAGAGCCAAAGAGGTGGGTTGTGCAACTGATTCTTCAAACGAGGACGTTATTTGTAGTTGTAAAAAGTTTGAATCAATGGGTATTTTCTGTCCCCACGCATTGAGAGTTTATAACATTAATTGTGACAAGAGTACCAGATAAATATTCCTTAAAGCGATGGTTAAAGAATGCAAAGTTTATTGATTGTCAGCAATGGATCCAAAAATTGTATACTGTAATTCCATTATGCAGTCTTTTTATAACCTTGTGTTGGCCTCGCAAGATCACAGGAAAGTTAAGATATATTGTGGGGTGTTATCAAGAATGGATCTCAACAAGTTCAAGAAAAGTGAGGGGAAGATAGGGGGAGAGAATACTAGAATGAAAACCTTAAAAGATGGTAAAAAAATATATTATTTTTTAGAGTTTTTTCTTTTCCCTAATTTTCTCTCCATTCAAACATAAGATTAAAGTCAGGCAAATGCAAGAAAACCTTTTTACTCTCATTATTTTTATCTTATATACTAGAAATTCCAAAAAATGTGAAATATACTCTTTCAGCATTTGGAAACTGAATGTTTTCAATTTCCAACTCTTTTTTATGTATGTTTTTTTCACCCGTGGCCGTGATCAAGTATATGTTTTTATTTATAATATACTCATTATTTGTACGTTCTCTTTTATTTGAAATCTAATTTAGTATGGGCAAAATTAAAAAGAAATCAATTCAAAGCATATTTAATGAGTTAACTATCATTTATTGTTTAATATGAATTACTTAAAGTGTTCTATATTATAGAGTGAGGCTGTATATGGTTTCCAAATATCATTTTATATTTTTAAAAAATTGTGTATCTTTCAGACGGGTGCAATTCATCACATGCATGTGTAGTTCTAGTTAATGTTTGAGTATAAGCGAAGCATATATAAAAATGAATTATGAAATATGTGTGTGTCTATATATATATGAAAACTTAAATTCGCATGAGGATGTATATGAAGCATTAACTATATTTTGTCATTTGTGTTTTTGGCGGTGGAGTGAAATAACTCCTTAAAATTGAAAATTGAAAATTCAAAAAAAAAAAAAAAAAAAAAGAAAGAGGAAAGATATGTGGTCCTGAGCCATGGGGGATTACGTCAAGCTTAGATCACGCCAATGCATATGAAGGGTTGTTTATTATTATTCTAATTAAGTTTTTGGGAAAATCTCATTGGGAAGATCCCATCCAAGTTACCAAAATATTGTCAAAAAAGACCCAAAGAAAAGTCAAATATTTTTTGGTATTATTTCAGAAAACGTTATACTGATATAGTTGTTAATATGACTGATTTAGTTTTTAATATATAGTTATTAACGTATTCTGATTTATTTGTTAATGTTCTATTGATATAGTTGTTAGCATTTCTGAAATAATATCAGAAAAGGCCCTAGAGCCTTTCTTGACATGTGACTTTTCTTTGGGCATTTTTTGACAATATTTTGGTAACTTGGGTCCTGATGGGGATTTTCCTAATCTCATTTAAATACCATATAAAATTTCAAAACCTCAAAAAATATGTTAACATTTAGAAATGATATAAATGTGATATGGATCAAAATTGAGTTTTTAAAATGTCGATGAATTTATCATTATGCCATCAATTTTTAAATAAAAAAAGAAAAACAAAAATGAGCATTGCCAGAGCATTATCGTCAGTCGGTCGTTGAAGCTCCGGCTTCGATTGGCCTACTACCGCCGGCTGACCTATGGCGTTGGGTGCTTTTTTTGGTGGTGGGGTTAATTTTATTTTTTTAAAAAAAAAATTGAACCAATGTATGAGTGGTGAGATTCGAACACACCCCACCATAATAGTAAAGGAGTTGAGTGGCCATCAAATATATATATATATATATATATATATATATATATATTTATTTATTTATTTATTTATTAACATTTTTTCCATCACGAAACGCTCTTATAAAAACCATTAAGAATATTGTCAAACTCACTATTGCTCTTTTGAATCTCATTACAAATTTGTCAAAGGCCATAAATGTTGGTGAATCTTTTACATCAAGAAACACTCTTGTGAAAACCATTATGAATCCTGTCAAACTCATTATCGATCTTTGAATCTCATTAAGAATTTTGTCAAAACCCATAAATGTTGGTGAATCCTGTCTAACGTTTTTTTATCAGGAAACATTTTTGTAAAAACCATTACTAATCTTGTCAAACTCATTATTACTCTTGTGGATCTCATTACGAATTTTGTCAAAATCCATAAATATTAGTGAATCATGTCTAACGTTTTTTTTAATCATAAAACGCTCCCATGAAAACCATTATGAAAAAAAGAATTGACAAAATTTGTAATCACAAAAAGATAAAAATGACATGACCCATATAAGTGTCAGATCAGACTGAAAACACATGCCTTATTGATTTCTGATTGGCGCACTCAGTGCATACTAGAATTTCTTCGGATGTTTCCCATGTGTTCCCCCAATCGGATCCTGTCCATCCACAGTCTTAATACGATCATCATTTGTCGTTTGATCTGGCAGAGAAATTCGGCCACGATATACAATGACATAATTGATGAAAAGAATATCAACAATTTTCCTTCTTTTCTCGTTGACATATTCGCCTTCAGTAGCCTGCTTAAAAATAGTGTTTCGGCTTAAAAAAAAAAAAAGTGTTTCGGCTAAACTTGCTCATAGCATGGATAGTACTTTTCGCATTTTTGACCAACTATAACGTAGCTAGATTTTTGTGCGTTTTTTGAGAGCTACAGGTGAATTTCCGTCTTACAGTTGTGATTCAAAAAATTAGTGTTTTGGTGTGCTCTCGAACAAACAATTATGGCCTCAACTTTGCTTAGCCAAGACTTGATCAAGCCTATCGTTGCACCTGTTGCTAGATTGTTTCTTTTGGATAAAATCTGTAACGAACAAAAATTTAGGCAAATAAATCAAGATGTAAGGAAATCAAAGACACACAAAAAAGATAACAGACCTTAACTCGAAGATCATCATTTACCTTTTTACAAATTTGAATAGCCTTACTAAGATTCTTGTCGTTATGCCCCAAAAGATTCCAACCATACCTGAAATAAAACAGAAAATTGATATAGTTTTCCAATATTGTTAAACTTGACTGAAGTTTGTTTCAAAATCGAAACTGGGGAAGAGAGCTAGAAAAGTAAAACCTTTCAAACGGTAGACCAAGTTGTGCATTTGCAGATCTGGCTTCTTTAAAGGCATTCCATAAGGGCAAAGATTTTAGCCGGAGTGGAAGCATCTAGTTATGAGTAATTATAGTATAGCATGTTATAACAACAACATAGGAATAAAAGCCCAGTGGAAAAAAAGATAAGAAAAATGTTACCTGAGGGGTGTGAATAATATGACGCCGGAACTCAACAATTTTCCCAAAAGCTGAAATAGCAGCATCATATGCCTTCGCCCTCTCTTCTGATTGCCTTCCACTATCTATTACAAAATTTAGGCCGTCCAAAAACACTGCACAAAATTCACTACTTTCACATTTTATACATTCTATTGTTCAATAAAAAACTACGAATATTACTGTAATCAAGGAGCCTATACCAGGGGCATCGAAGTTGGGCATAAGTTTTGAGTGTGTGGCGCATAACCCAACCCCACGTGCAGCTTCCTATACAAGTCACATTACCCAAACATAAATGTATAGTAAATTAAAGCTCAGAATATAACTGGCACATTTTGCATAAATAATTAAATACCCGTTGAAGCTGGGGGCTTTGTGAGTAACAAAGGTCCATGACTATCATAGGATATGTATCACAATACCTAGTTGAATAACAACAAAAGATAAAATGAGTCGTGAATGCTCATAATTGAATTCAGATATATTACAGGCTAAACCGTATATATACCTTTCCCATTTTTGTGGGTAGTCACTCAAAAGCAAATTAAAAATGGAGATTGCCACTGCTTTCACATTATCTGGGCACTCACAACCCTGTGAAAGAGTTGAATCAAATGATAAAGACATAATCATGCTTCTTATGTTTAAGTTGAAAATAATTAACATAGGAAAGTTGCATTAAAAAAAAATATACTCCTACATATATATGATCATAAAAAAAAGAAAAAAAGAATAGCAACATGAGCGCGCCGGACTAACCCATAGCGTTTCAATAGCTGGAAGAAGCTCGTAAACATAAGGTAAGAATTCAGACTTCAATGTAGTTATAATTGTCACTAAGCAGCTTGCAGCCTTCAAAGCGAAAACACAGACTTGAGCAATGCATAAAAGGACGAGAAAAAAAAAAAAAAGGATTTTAAGCGAAGACTTGAATTATTTGCTCCTCTAGTTCCTCTTTATAACTCTCCGCAACAGGACGAAACCACAACGATGATTCTTCTTCTTGCGTTTTTTTGTTCATATTGGCAAATACTGACGACTGAAAGAGTATTTGTTTTATGTGATCTGCAATCTGTTTGACTAGTTCTGCACGCAAAACTTTTGTTCCACAGATCTGCACAAGCACATTCGTTATATTCGTAACAAAAGAATGTAAGCCAAGAGTGTGAGATTTTAATATAATGTACGTTTCCACGTACCTGGACGCATGCATTGAGGCTTTTTAACATTTCTATACCAACGGATTTGCGCAAAATTCCCTGCAGTACAGTGATTTGAAACTTAAACAGTGTGGGCTAAAAATGGAGACCAATGAATGATATATGTAATAATTTAAAATTAAAGGAAATCACGATCGAATAAATACCTTTTGTAATTCATTGACCAGATCTCGTATAGCGGCGAACAAGAAAAATTTACGCGCCTCTTTTCTGTGTTTGCACAAGCGCAATAGGCTTGGAAGCGCTAGAAACAGAAATTAAGGGAAGCTTATACCTATAAATTAATATGCAACCCAACAATTTTCTAAATAATACTAGATATATTTGTCTAATTTGATTAGATTAAGGAAGTTGGTTGAGTTAGTTAATATGACATATATTTTTTAAAATGTCCTAGTCATCTTCCTCAATTCCCCCTCCCCTCTCCTCCTTGATTATTGTTGAGGGAGGATCAATCGGAATAAATTAAAAAAATATTAATAAATATAAAAATTTTATCTTATATTTAGAATGACGGTCAACTTCCCAAATATATGTCATACCATCAGTATTATAATGGAATGAGAAATACCTCTAACAGCTGCTATTTTAGCTTCAGGGTGAGTGCAGGCGATCAGGGAGGTCAAAAGATGACAGACCTAATCATCGCAAGTCATGACCAGTTTCAGAAATAGCAAGTCTAAATGTGTGTGTATCTCCAAAATCAAAGTTACATGGACATGGATTACCGAGGAAGCCCAAGGTTCAAATTTTCTTGGGAACCGATCAGCAAACTTCGTCAGTAAATCACAAGCCAAAACTGACTTTTTAAGCAATAACTCCCTACAAAACATAGATATATTGTTACAAATACCTTAAAGCTGACAACAACAACGTTTAAGGGGGGAAAAAGGAATTCAGGTAGAACAGAAGGGAAGACTTGAAGCCAAACTCGGTGAAGGGTTCGGCATTTTCGAGAGTCTGCAACAAATCAGGCATGGTTTTGCCAAGGAATTGGCCAACCACTCGCTGCCGTAACTTGCACAACTGAGACAATGCCTGCAAAGTTTTAACAAACTTCATGTGAGAAAAAGTAGGAGTTGATGCAAGTTTCGAGAATATTTCCCGGGGGGAAAAAAATCTAACTCCGCGTCTTATAAATTCACCAAAGAAATCTAGGATTATTCAAAAATGTAATTATTTAGCTCTAGAACGATATTGATTTTCATTTAAATGATGGATAAATTAGTAAATTAATTGTGTTTCAGTAGAAGTTTTAATGTGATTAAAAACAAATTTTTAGAACATATTTAATGGAGTTAATGATTTGAACTCAAGCGTACATGTTTTTAAAATAGATAAGAGATGCATATAATTAAAGTCATTAGGGACTGGGGGTTCAGAAAATGGGTTAGAATGGAAGCCGATGGGTTCTCTGGAGATATATGGATTATGTGGGACAGGGAGGATTTAAAGGTGGAAGTTATTGTGAAAATTGAGCAATTTATTCACTGTAGACTAGGGGTGGATGACGAGTATTTGTTGTTTACTGCTGTCTATGCTAGTCCTAGTAATAAAAAAAAGAAGAGATCTTTGAGAAACGTTGCAAGGAATGGCTGCTGATATTATAGAGCCGTGGTTGATTGCTAGGGACTTTAATGAGATTAGAACACCATATGAGCAGAGAGGAGGTGGGAGAGTGAATGAATCAAGGTGTGCTAGATTTAATGATTGGATTCAGAGAAATGATCTAGTTGAGGTTGAGACTAAGGGGCCATTCTTTACATGGAAGGGGCTGCAGTGGGAGGGATTAGACAGAGTCTATAAGAAGCTTGACAAATGTCTATGTAATGTGAGATGGTTGGAGAAGTTTGAGAATGCTGAGGCGCGAATTCTACCTCGTTTACATTCAGATCATCATCCTATTTTTTTAAATCTGTGTGAGGAGGTACAAGGCATGAGGGCAATGTGCTTTAGATTCCAGGTGATGTGGCAAATGCATGAGAAGTTTAATGAGGTTTTAAAAGAAAGCTGGTCAAGTGGAGAGGAAGTACACACAAAACTGGAAAAACTAAAACAAAACCTAATGGTGTGGAATAAGGAGGTGTTTGGACAAATAGAGGGTCGGAAGAGGAGATTACTTGATAGATTGAATGGGATTCAATGTAGTCTAGAGAGAAGAAATAACCAGTATCTGATTCGGTTGGAGGCTGAGCTGGAGGAGGAACTTATGGAAACATTAAGGCAGGAGGAGGTGATGTGGTTTCAAAAACCAAAGGGGAAGTGGTTAGAGGAAGGTGACAGGAATACAAGGTTCTATCATATGAAAACCTTGACTAGAAGAAGACACAATAAGATCAGGATGCTGAAAGATAATCAAGGGCAGTGGATTGAGGAGGAAAAGCAAATTGTGGAGCTCTTCCATAATTTTTTCTCCAAGATGTTCTACGAGGAGGATAATGAGAGAAGTTGGGTTACTACAGAGCAGAGGTGGGGACAGATTGATAAGAGAATCTGGTAAGGTTAGTGAGAGTCTTCACGGATGAAGAAATGAAACGTGCTTTCTTCCAAATGAATGGCTTTAAGGCACCGGGAAACGATGGCTACCCTGCAAATAGCAAAATTGGAGACTGGTTGGACAAGGAGTTTGCAGATTTTTGAGAGTTATGGTGTAACCCGGAGAGAATAAAAGAGATCAATGAAACGTTACTGGTGCTGATTCCGAAGACAGATAAGCCAGAATATGTAAGTCAGTTCTGCCCTATAGCATTATGTAATGTTCTTTATAAGGGGCTATCAAAACTGATAGTTAACACATTGAAGTCAATAATGGATAAAATAGTATCTCCATATCAGTCTAGTTTTGTGCATCAGGGCAAAAAGTGAATGCTCAAAAAACGAGCATTTTCTTCTCTTCGAATGTCGACCGAGTTAGGCGGAATGAAATATGCAATCTGTCTGGATTTAAGAGGATGGATGATTTAGGAAGGTACTTGGGGTCTTTCATGCTGAGGGGGAGAGGGTCTAACAGAAAATTTCAGCATCTGTTAGATAAAATGAATGGGAGGCTGAATAATCGGAAGAAGCAGACTTTATCTCTAGCTGGAAGGGTCACACTGGTTCAATCAGTTTCTAATCAGCTTGCAGTATACTATATGCAACATACTAGTATTCTGTTAGGAACTAACAAGTAGTACCCTCAAAATACCTCTGATCTGATATATATATTACTCTAATATAACAGATACAATCTGCTGGAAGCCAACAAATACTCCCTAACAGCCAAGAAAAGATTCAGGGTCGTCCCCTGATTCCCCCTCCTATTCACTCACCCAAAATATTCGATGCCCTTCCCTCATTCCCCTCACAGCTAATATAGGAAAAGTAAACACCTTTCACAGAACCCAACAGCCACCCCTATCAGATAGCTAATAACCTAATATTACATCAAAATGGAAAGTCAACCTGGTGACCTTAAAAAGTATGTTGGTCCTTTGCTAATGCTATTGTGTCTTCCTAAATTCCCTAGCATAGATCTAGTTGCTGAATTGGGTCCTTTCATATTCCTGCTGGTATAAGAGAGAAAATGGAGAGAATGCAGCGCAATTTTATTTGGCAAAGTGAGGAGGGAGCTAGGAAGATACATTCTGTAAGTTGGGATGTCATACGCATGGAAAAAAAGAATGGGGGTTTGGGGTTGAGAAGTTTGGAATTGATTAATGATGCGCTATTGGGAAAGGTTGTCTGGAACATTCTTGCTAAGCCGGACAACCTTTGTTCAAAAGTGCTTGTTGGCAAATATGGAAGACATTGTGATTTAGCTAAGGAATGCAAGGCATTGAAGTCTGATTCTGACTTGTGGCGATCCTTGACCAAGGTGTGGCCGAGAGTTGTAAATAATATCTGCTGGGAAGTTGGTAATGGGGAAAAATTAAGGTTTTGGCATGATAAGTGGTTAGAGGGAGGTAGGACGCTGAATGAAATGAGTCTTGGTAATTTAACTGAGGCTGATAATAGTGTAAGGGTTGCAGAGATGGTAGTTGGTGCATGGAATAGGGAAGGGCAAAACTTGCTCTTGGTTGTGCTACCCCCCTCAATTCAAATGGGGGAAGATACTGTGAGATGGGGGCCTACGATGCAGAGCAGTTATTTGGTGGCTGATATGTATCAGCTGCTTGCAAATGAGCATGACAAAGGAGAAAAGGAGTGGAGCATCCTGTGGAAATGGAGGGGACCACGAAGAGTACAACTGTTTTTATGGTTAGCAATGCACAATAGGCTCTTGACAAGTGATAGGAGGGCTCGGCTGATGGGTGGCAACCCGAACTGCTACTGTTGTTCTGAGCAACAGGAGACCATGATGCATGTCTTGAGAGAGTGTGAGATGGCTAAGGGACTGTGGAAGGATTTGTGGAAAGGAAGGTTAGATGAGGAATTTGTAAATAAAGAAGGAAGAGATTGGTTCGAGTGGAATTTAACTCATAGAAGGAAGGGTTGGGGTCTAATATTTGGGGTGGCTTGCTGGATGCTTTGGACATGGAGGAATAAAGCCATGTTTGAGGAGGGTTTTGAGGCACCTGTAAATAAATGTGTTGTGGTATTGTGGTACGTAAAAGAAATAAGACAGGCTCAGGAGGTTTATGAAAGAGCTTGTGGGTTCCGGGTGGATACTAATGTTGGTTAGGAGGCACCGGGGGAAGGGTGGATTAAAGTCAATGTAGATGGAGGACTGAATAAATTGGCTGGTTGAGGTGGACTGATGAGGAATAGCAATGGGGAGTGGTTAGGAGGATTTTCAAGGAAATTGGGAAACTGTTCAGCTGATAAGGCAGAACTTTGGGCTGTGCTGACAGGGCTTCAATTCGCTGCTAGAATGAATTATGACATCATAATTGTTGAGAGTGATTCGGTTGCTATAGTGAACAAGCTGAATGTGGTGCAATCTGAGGATGAAACTGATTCTCAAATGTTGAATGCTATTTTTCAGGTTGTAAAAAGTATTCCACATGTTAAGTTTTCTCATGTGTACAAGGAGGGTAATGACTGTGTAGACCTGCTAGCTAAGCTTAGTTTTATGCAGGAAGAGTTATTTGTTTCATTTGATTCTCCTCCTATGGCTGTTTCCACATCATTGTATCAGGATGCTATGGGGACTTTCTATCCACGTTCTATAGTGGTGAAGGAATAGATATGGGGTAAAAGCCCCGTTTTTACCAACAACAAAAAAAAAGTAAAAATATTTACAATATTTTACTCTAATTTATTATCAGTAATTACCTCTGGTTGAACATCTTTTAAAAGAGAAAGAGACTGGTGCATGAGAGGCCCTAAGAAAATAAAACTCAAATGAAGCAACGACTGAGATGTGAAGGCTTTCAAAGAAACCACTGCTTTCTGATAGTACCCACGAAAAAGAGCCTACACCCAACAAATTCAATACGCATTATTTAAGTATGACAACAGAAATAAAACCCACATCCACCATCTATGGTTTTGACAATTTGACCGAGGTATTAATTAAAAGATATACCGGAAATGATACTGCCAGTGATTTCAGAATTTCCATAGCTATTTTCCCACACTCTCTGTCTTCGTTCTGCAGGAAGAGGTTATTTATTTACATTAAACTGAGAACGCATGCCAGAGAAAAAATATATATGCACATTTTATATATATAATGGGTCATATATATACCTCAAGAAGATCTAGCAATACAGGCATCAGATCTTTCAAGAATGACTTCACTGCTTCTTCATCGGCGCCATTGGCAATCAAGAGATGAATTGCCGTAGTAGCACGCAACTGCACATCATATATATGTACTTATGAATCGCAAGGAAATTTGAAGCAAGACTTTGCGTTGACTAGGTGGCAAAATGCACTTGGTTTATACATACCTGAATACTTGGATATATTGAAGATGATCTAATTATGGTCACCAGTCTAGGGACGAACTTAGTTAGATGTTTGAGTTGGTCTTTACCAAAGTCCTTAACCAAACATATAATTAAGTCAATGGCAGCAAAAAGCACGCGCCGGTGGGGATCAGCAAGTGAGATATTGATCACTCTCTCCGCTTGCTCAATCATGATCGTTTCCTGTGGCAGCCACGTAGAGAGAGATGGAAATAGTTAAAATATTACGAATTTCTTAAACTAAAGTTAAAACGAAAACAAGGGAAGATCAAATTACGTGGACACATCCTATTGCAGTAAAGGCAGTAACTCCTGCATGACGTTTCTGCCAATCTTCTGAATTCAAATACTGTGGTATCATCTCTCTTACAAACGGAAGTAATATGTCTTGTTGTGAATGCAAGCAAAGCCGAACGAGTAAGAACACTCCTAGTTTGTGATCCCCCGAGATTCCCGTATGTTCCGCGTCCAAATCATAGCAGGCTGGAACATCTGCAATACGACACATGAAGCGCACGCAATTCTCCAATATGCTGCGTTTAGACTCATTAGAAAGATCCAGATGATACTTTGAAAAATTTGACAAATCCCGTTCTTCGAGTATCTTAATAATTTCAATCGCCTGACACTTGATAGAAGTGTTGTCATCTACAGTCTCTACAATTTGGAACAAGCAGCCGAGCACAACATTGAGTCTCTTCAAAAAATGGTCAGTGCAGCCTTTAGCCAGTTCCACCAAGTCCATCATTCTCTGTTCCACAATATGGGTTTGAGCGTCCCTGTGACAGTCTCGTAGGAACCTAATCATTATTTGTAATAGTTTGTCAAATTCGTCGTCAAACTTCCACTGGTGAAGCAAGCGTACCAATTTAACAGACGCATCCAATGTGAGAGCCCCGATATTGAGATCGGCGGAATCAAATAGCTTCAAGAATATCGGTACAAATGACTCATAATTGTGCCACCAAAATTTGTAAGCTCCCAGACATTCTTTTCTCGTCTCAGGCAATCTCGATAACACCCTGAGGGCCTTTCCTTGCGTCGATTCGAATTCCGTATGAAGGGCGTCACAAACATAGTCAAGAAGTTCTTCCCATCTCTCGACTACAAAGATTGCGGCGGCTACTTGAGACAAATTAGGCAATTCAGGTAGTAATTCATCAAGGTTCTGGATAACGTCAAGAAGCAGGGGTTTGAGACTAGCAAGAACGCGTTGATTAAATCTGGGCGCATCTTGGCCGTGAAACCGGGTTAGAGTGAGGTGGAGCAGATCAACGATGTGGGTTCTGGTAGCAGAGGGAAGATTAGACGAGTTGAAGAGGTGAGCGAGCATGAGAGAGAAAGAATTCGGGAATCGACGGGCACAGAAATTCCAGAGGGACTTAACTTGTGATTCACGAGGAACAGAGGAGTTAGCGAAGTCTCCGACAAGAGATAGGTGTTGGGACGAATCATCGGAAAGGAAAAGATTTTTGGCCGCCGATGGGAGCTCATTGATCTCATCTGGAGTGAGTTGTTGATAATCTTGGACCGAGATGCGCCTTCCCTTGGCCTTTAGACTCGGCTTGAGAGGAATATCTGGGTATGTATCCACGACGCGTTTACGCTTGGGACGAACCGGAGCAGGTGGAGGTGGAAACGTTGGCCGTGAGGGACGTTTACTACCAGAAGTGGATGCCATCGCTGGAGGGTGAGAAAGGAAAGCGGGAGGGTGTTGAAGATTTTGAATATAGGGAATGCCGGAATGGATCCCAATCGGAACTGGTGTTGAAGATTTTGAATATAGGGAATGGATCCCAATCGGAACCGGTTTTGGTGCCCTGCCCTCTTTGGATAGGCATCATATTTACCTATTCTATCTATACTGTTAAAATAAGATTTTGACTGCTCTAATTTAAGTTTTTTTAAACTGGTGATTTTTAATAAAAAAATATTTTTTTAAAAAATGTTAGTTAGGAGATTATCTTTATTTTAGATTCTCTACCTATTAAAATATTTTTTTTTTAAAAAAATAGAAAGTTAAAGAAAAAATAAGATCTAGACGGTCCAAATCTGATCTGGATAGTCTAGGCCAAGCTCCCTCTAGATATCCAAAGGATATGCACGAAAGCTGGATCTGATTCCAATGCGGGCAACAGAAATTCAGAAATTCACTCATTCCCATTGGTATTGAACACGGCTCTGAATTAGAGCTGGGAATCAGGCCCGACAGGGCCTGGCCCTACAGGGCCTGGGCTCAATAGGGCCGGCCCTACAGGGCCTGGAGTAAGGAAAACATCTGTTTTTCAAAGCCCGGCCCGATAGTACCCTCGTAATTTTGTGTGTGTCTGCAGATTCCTTCAATTCAGGTATGATTTTACTTACAGCTAAAAATAATTATACTTATTTTACACAAAATATATTTATAATTTATTACTTATATAATATTGTAATACCAAAGTATGTGTTTATTTAATATAGAATAATAATAAACATAAAAAAGGGTTATAGTTTAAACTAAAAAAATCTAAGTAATTACAAATAAATACAATCATTAAGTGGAAGTCTAGGTAATTAAATTTAAAAAAAAAATGCTACAGTAAACGGGCTGCAGGTAGGCAGGCCTACCGATTAAGCCCGAGGCCCTCCAGGGCCGGCCCTGCAGGGCCAATTTCAAAATCCTGACCTATTTTTCAAGCCCGAGCCCTACAGGGCCAGGGCTTAAACGGGCCGGCCCGATGGACTTGGCCCGATTTCCCGGCTCTACTTTGAATGATAAACTCTGAATTATTTATAAATACAAATTAACTAACTCCCTTCAAGGTGACTTAGTTAACTTGTTAATTTTTTTTAGTAGATTTTCAATTTCACTCTTTTTTCTGAATGGTTGTAAAAGTCAATGTGAATATTTTTTTTTTGTTATTACAATTAATATAGGCAAAAATATAACAAATACATTTACTACTTAGAAATTGAAATATTTAGTCAAAATGTATCTTATCTTATCTATATAAAAGCAGAGCAGTAAGCGGCTCTCTGTTTGACACCTGCCCTCTTCAATTTATTAACCGAGTAATCTTCTATTTATTAATTTTAATTTACATTTTATAATTCATGCATGTATTTTTTCTGACACATGTCTTCCTTATTTTGCTAACTGTCGAGGTCACATTCTCCATTTATTATTTTTAATTTTTTGCTTGACACCTACCTATATAAAAGCAGAGCAGTAAGCGGCTCTCTGTTTGACACCTGCCCTCTTCAATTTATTAACCGAGTAATCTTCTATTTATTAATTTTAATTTACATTTTATAATTCATGCATGTATTTTTTCTGACACATGTCTTCCTTATTTTGCTAACTGTCGAGGTCACATTCTCCATTTATTATTTTTAATTTTTTGCTTGACACCTACCTATATAAAAGCAGAGCAGTAAGCGGCTCTCTGTTTGACACCTGTCCTCTTCAATTTATTAACTGAGTAATTCTTCTATTTATTAATTTTAATTTACATTTTATAATTCATGCATGTATTTTTTCTAACACATGTCTTCCTTATTTTGCTAACTGTCGAGGTCACATTCTCCATTTATTATTTTTAATTTTTTGCTTGACACCTGCCCTCTTTAGTTTATTAATTGAGTAACTTCCTCTATTTATTAATCTTCATTTACATTTTATAATTCATGCATAAATTTTTTCATCACTTGACGCATGTCCTCCTTATTTGGTAATAGTTGCGGTCACACTCTCCATTTTTTTTTTTTACTTCTTACTTTTTAATCTATGCATACTATTTCTTAGAATAAAAATCTATATTAACTCCCTTAATTATTCTCTTTGTTAGATTAACAGATAAGATCATTATTGGAATTTTCACATTTTCACCTTAATATTATGAAATAATTTATAACAACTTTCCTTTTATCTCTCCTTATATTTAATTTCTGTCTTTGTTTTATCCTCCACTTTTGAATTAAATATGTTGTCCTTTTTTAAAATAACCATCATTAATCCTCTCTATATTATGAAATCTTTTGTAACAACTTTCCTTTTATCTCTCCTTATATTAGTATTTTTTTGACACTATTTAATTCAAAAAAATAAGTGTTTTATCCTTTTCTTTCTTAATTAAATATTTTAAAATAATTTGTCCATTCTCCCTCTTTATATTTAAACTATTTTGTGAATAAATAATTTTAGACACCTCCCTTATTTGTTTTCACATAATAACGCTTCCTAGGGGAGAGGACGGAGAAATCCTGGAGCTGATTTTTTTTTTTGGGAATTATTATACTCAAAGAGATAAATCTTACCTGCCTCACTTAAATGTAGATACCCTTAATCTATTCTTAAATCTACATATTCCTGAAATTATGAAAATATGTAACATAATTTTTTTAAGGAGTAATTATTTTTGTAACAACTTTCCTTTTATCTCTCCTTATATTTAATTTCTGTCTTTGTTTTATCCTCCACTTTTGAATTAAATATGTTGCCCTTTTTTAAAATAACCATCATTATTCCTCTCTAAGTCTCTATAAAAGCAGAGCAGTAAGCGGCTCTCTGCTCTCTGTTTGACACCTGCCCTCTTCAATTTATTAACCGAGTAATTCTTCTATTTATTAATTTTAATTTACATTTTATAATTCATGCATGTATTTTTTCTGACACATGTCTTCCTTATTATTTTTTGAGTAAAGAAACAACCTCTAAACTCGAGTTAACAAATGAAAACTCGAGTTTTCACCTCTGCTTCAGAAAATCACCGTTTCGAAAATCTCGTTTTTCATCAAGAACATCCAGATGATTACCTAAATGATTTATAATACTTCTTAACATCATTTATATCATTTGTGTACATGTTTCAGATGATCAAAGGTCAGTAAATTGAAGATCAAGAGTAAAGTAAATGCCGATGTCATAGTTGGTTCGAAAACGAAGTTCTAACGGCTAGTTTCATCTAAGTCTAACGGCTATATTTCTTTATCCAACAGTCATTGAATCTTCTCAACAGCTATATTCCCAACAGCTATATTCTCCAACTGTCATCAAGCTTCAATCAGTATAAATACCCAGAGGTTTGAAGTCTCCAACATACAAGAGAAAATAGAGACAAGAGAAAAACGCAGAGATACAAGCTCTCATTGTGTTGATTTCAACCTTGACTTAATGCTTCTAAGTGATTAGCCTCTATTTAGATGATTTATTCACTTAGCTAGGTTTGACTTTAGAGAGCTAATCTAGGTGTAGAACTTGATTGAATCCATGCTTGTCTTGAAGTTTACTTGATAAATGGATGATTTGTTAGTAAAATAGAGATATATATACTAATCTTGCATTGTCACATTAGGTTTGTTGCTTAAAGATTGATTCTCATTATGCGTAGCAAGAGATTGTGCATATTAATGAAAGGATAAACTTGATTTTGAGTTGAGACATTGTCAAGTGTTTTTGAACTTTAAACTAACTGCACATACATGTATTGAAAAACTAATAGAGAGGAAATTAATCAAATATTATGAAATGCAAAATGGGAAGAAGAACCCTAGCTCCATTTAATACTTGAAGTCAAAGAATCAATTGCCTTTATAAATTTTTAGTTTTAGAAATAATCTTTAAAAATTCTCATTCCACATCAAAACTTTGTTCTAGCTCAACTTGATGAAATTCACTAAACCTCAATTGCTTGACTAATTTGTTATACAAATCCTTGACGATACTTTACTTATCACTTTATTACTTGTGAAACTCATGTAATGTACTTGCAAAGCGAACACGCCCCGAACAAGAAAATGACAAAATAAACGGGAGAGGAACCATGCATGGGTTGTTTATTATTATTCTAATTACTTTTCCCTTACAAAAAGATAAAAAGGATATGACACATATAAGCGCAAATCAGAGTGAAAGGACATGATTTGTTGATTTCTGATTAGCCAGTCCACAAATTATATATGTGGTGCACACAAGAATTTCTCAGGATTTTTCCCATTTGTTCCCCCAATCGGATCTTGTCCATCTAGTCAAAATTTGTTCTTTATTACTCTCTAGTCCTACATCGGTTTGACTTTTTTTTTTTGAGAGATTAAGGAAGCTAAATAAATTACTTAATTATATTTTATATTGCGTATCCTAAGATTATATATTAGTTTATTATTCAAACTTATATAGTTTATTATTCAAACTAATTAGTTTGGATAAACAAATAAAAATAAAAATACTCTAGAGTAATTTAATTAACTTCTTTAATCTCTAAAAAAGTTAACTTGATCTTACAGTTAGGATTTGAAGGAGTAATTAATACGATCATCAATTGCCATATGAACCTGATGCGGGGTTACATCAGAAAAAAAAATTGGGGGGGGGGGGAGTTAGTGGAACCATGTTAAGTGTTAACCCGAACAAATAAATTTAGTTGAAAATATATCTAAAATTGGCAAAGAAATTCGGCCACAATATACACAGACATGGTTTCGTTTAGGTTAATGGTAGAAAATGCTTTTTCAACGTGATTTACCGTTTATGGTTTATAAGATAGGTTTTGTAAAAGGAGTTATATCTTATATTGTTGAACCTGTTTTTCAAACCCAACTTAAAAAGTCATATAATTGATGAAAAGAATATCAAACAATTTTCCTTCTTTTCTCGTTGACACTAGCCTTCAAACTGCCTTGCTTAAAAATATTGTTTCGGCTAAACTTGCTCATAGTATGAATAGTACTTTTCACATTTTTGACCAATTATAACGTAGCTAGATTTTTCACATTTTGGAGAGCTATAGGTGAATGACCGTCTTACAGTTGTGATTCAAAAAACGGAAAAAAAAAATAGTGTTTTGGTGTGCTCTCGAACAAACAATTATGGCTTTGCCTCAATTTTGCTCAGCCAAGACTTGATCAGGCGTATTGTTGCGCTTGTTCCTACACTGTGTCCTTTGGATAAAATCTGTAACGAACAAAAATTTAGGCAAATAAATCAAAATGTAAGGAAATGAAAGGCAAAAAAAAAAAAAAAGATAACAGACCTTAACTCGAAGATCATCATTTACCTTTTTACAAATGTGAATAGCCTTACTAAGATTCTTGTCGTTATGCCCCAAAAGTTCCTGACCATACCTGAAACAAAACAGAAAAATTATATAGTTTTCCAATATTGTTAAACTTGACTCAAGTTTGCTTCAAAATCGAAACTGGGCCGGGAAGAGAGCTAGAGAAGTGAAACCTTTCTAACGGTAGATTGAATTGAGCATTTCCACTTAGCCGGAGTGGAAGCATCTAGTTATGAGTGATTATAGGATAGCATGTTATAATAACAATATAGGAATAAAAGCCCAGTGGAAAAAAAAAATAAGAAAAATGTTACCTGAGGAGTGTGAATAATATGAAGCCGGAACTCAAGAATTTTCCCAAAAGCTGAAATAGCAGCATCATATGCCTTCGCCCTCTCTTCTGATTGCCTTCCACTATCTATTACAAAATTTAGGCCGTCCAAAAACACTGCACAAAATTCACTACTTTCACATTTTATACATTCTATTGTTCAATAAAAAAACTACGAATATTACTGTAATCAAGGAGCCTATACCAGGGGCATCGAAGTTGGGCATGAGGTTTATGTGTGTGGCGCGTAATCCAATCCCAAGTGCAGCTTCCTATACAAGTCACATTACCCAAACATAAATGTATAGTAAATTAAAGCTCAGAATATATATAACTGGCACATTTTGCATAAATAATTAAATACCCGTTGAAGCTGGGGGCTTTGTGAGTAACAAAGGTCCATGACTATCATAGGATATGTATCATAATACCTGGTTGAATAACAACAAAAGATGAAATGAGTCGTGAATGCTCATAATTGAATTCAGATATATTACAAGCTAAACCATATATATATACCTTTCCAAACTTTGTGGGTGGTCACTCAAAAGCAAATTAAAAATGGACATTGCCACTGCTTTCACATTATCTGGGCACCCACGACCCTGTGGAAGAGTTGAATCAAATGATGAAGACATAATCATGCTTCTTATGTTTAAGTTGAAAATAATTAAGGGAAGGTTATACCTATAAATTAATATGCAACCCAACATTTTTCTGAATGATATTTTTTCTCCTATCTTTAATATAAGATATATTTACTTAATTTGATTAGATTAAGGAAATTAGTCGAGTTAGTTTATGTGATATGTATTTTCTAAAATGTCCTTGTCATCTTCCTCAATTCCCTATTCCTTCTCCTCCTTGGTTGTTGTTAAGGGAGCATCAATAGGGGTAAATTAGGAAAATGTTGACAAATATGAAAACTTTATCTTTTACTTAGAACTAAGATTAACTTCGCAAATATGACTTATAGTGTTTTGAATATAAGACAGAGTTTATTTTTTTAGAGAGATTAATGAAGCTAATTAAATTATTTTATAGTATTTTTATTTTTATTCTCTAAACCAATTAGTTTGATTAATAAACTAATATATAATCTAAGGATACATAATATATGATATATATATATGATATGATTAAGTAAAAAATCTTAAAACATGAGGGAGTATTATTATAAGGGAATGAGAAATACCCCTAACGGATGCTATTTTAGCTTTAGGCTGAGTGCAGGCGAACAAGGAGGTCAAACGAGGACATACCTAGTCATTGCAAGTCATAATCAGTTTCAGAAATAGCAATATATACTCAATGTGTGTGCATATCTTCAAAATCAAAGTTACATGGACACGGATTACCGAGGAAGCCCAAGGTTCAAATTTTTTTGGGAAGTGATCAGCAAACTTTGTCAGTAAATCACAAGCCAACACTGTCTTTGTAAGGAAAAACTCCCTACAAAACATAGATATGTTGTTACAAATACCTTAAAGCTGACAACAACAATGTTTAAGAGGAAAAAATTCAGGTAGATTAGAAGGGAAGATTTGAAGCCAAACTTGGTGAAGGGTTCGGCATTTTCGAGAGTCTGCAACAAATCTGGCATGGTCATGCTAAGGAATTGGCCAGCCACTTGCTGCGGTAGCTTGCCCAATTGAGACAATGCCTGCAAAGTTTTAACTAACTTCATGTGAGAAAAAGTGGGAATCATTAAACTATTTATAGCATAAGCATAATGAAAATTAAATAATAATAGGAGTTATTTGTTGTTCCAAAGAGCCCTTGCTCTTCTTGGCCTGTATTATTTTCTACATGAGAGAATAATCACTACATTCAATATATATAGAGTCAAATTTATACAAGATCCTATATTTAGGACCAGAAAAATATTAGGAAGAGTGATAAATTTATAATGATTATTTTAGTATTAGTAAATATCCACACGTATATAGTATTAAGTAAACGTTAAGTAAATGGTATTGATGCGAGTATTGTTTAGTGAAGAATTTAATAGAGCAATATTGATCTACAAGGAGTTGGTGCAAGTATCTAACTTCCGCGTCTTATAGATTCACCAAAGAAATCTATGATTTTTTAAACATGTAATTATTTAGTTGGAGGACGCTATTGATTTTCATTTAAATGAGGGATAAATTAAGTAAATGAATTGTGTTTCAATATAAATTTTAATGTGATTAAAAACAATTTTTTAGAATATATTTAACAGAGTTAATGGTTTGACCTCAAGCATATACGTTTTCAAAATAAGGAAGAGATATATGTAATTAAAGTAAAAATGTTTACAATATTTTACTATTGTACATTATCAGTAATTACCTCTGGTTGAATATCTTTTAAAAGAGAAAAATATTTATGCATGAGAGGCCCCATGAAAATAAAACTCAAATTGTCCATGATTTTTTTCTCAAGCAACAACTGAGACGTGAAAGCTTTCAAAGAAGTCACTGCTTTCTGGAAGTACCTAAGAAAAATGACCTGCACCCAACAAATTCAATAAGCATTATTTACGTCTGACAGCAGAAATAAAACCCACATCCACCATCATATATGATTTTGATAATTTGACCGAGGTATTAATTAAAAGATATACCGGAAATGACACTGCCAGTAATTTTAGAGTTTTCTTAGCTATTTTCCCAAACTCTCTGTCTTCGTCCTGCAGGAAGAGGTCATTTATTTACATCAAACTGATGCCAGAGGAAAAAAATATATACACATTTTATATATATAATGGGTCATATATATACCTCAAGAAGATCTAGCAATACAGGCATCAGATCTTCCAAGAATGACTTCACTGCCTCTTCATCGGCGGAATTGGCAATGATGAGATGAATTGCCGTAGTAGCACGATACTGCACATCATATATATGTATTAATGAATCGCAAGGAAATTTGAAGCAAGACTTTGCGTTGACTAGGTGGCAAAATGCACTTGCTTGGTTTATATATACATACCTGAATACTTGGATATATTGAAGATGATCTAATTATGGTCACCAGTTTAGGGACGAACTTGGTTATATATTTGATTTGGTCTTTACGAAAGTCTTTAACCAAACATTCAATTAAGTTACAGGTAGCAAAAAGCACGCGCTGGTTTGGATCAGCAAGCGAGATATTGATCATACTCTCCGCATACTCAATCATGATCGTTTCCTGTGGCAGCCACGTAGAGAGAGATGGAAATAGTCAAAATATTACAATTTCTTAAACTAAAGTTAAAACGAAAACATGGGAAAGATCAAGTTACATGGTTATTTCCTATCGTAGTAAAGGCAATAACTCCGGCACGACGTGCCTGCCAATCTTGTGAATCTAAATACTTTGGTATGATGTCTCTTACAAAGGGAAGTAATAATATTCGTTTTGAATGGAAGACGAGCTGAGTGAGTAAGAACTCTCCTAGTTTTTGATCCCCCGAGATTCCTTGTATGTTCCGCGTCCAAATCATAGCAGGTTGGAGCATCTGCAATACGACATATCAAGCGCACACATTTATTTAACATCCTGCGTTTAGACTCATTAGAAAGATCCACGAGATACTTTGAAACATTGCGAAAATCCCGATCATGGAGTATCTTAATAATTTCAATCGCCTGACACTTGAAAAAAGTGGTGTCATCATCTACGATCTCTACAATTTGGAACAAGCAGCTGAGCACAAAGTTGAGTCTCTTCAAAAGATTGTCAGTGTAGCCTTTAGCCAGTTCCACCAAGTCCATCATTCTCGGTTCCACAATATGGGTTTGAGCGTCCCTGTGACAGTCTGGTAGGAACCTAATCATTGTTTGTAATAGTTTGTCAAATTTGTCCTCGAACTTCCCCAGGTGAAGCAAGCGTACCAATTTAACAGACGCATCGAATGTGAGAGCCCGGATATTGAGATCGGCGGAATCAAATAGCTTCAAGAATATCTGTACAAGTGACTCATAGTTGCACCGCCAAAATTTGTAAGCTCCCGGACATTCTTCTCTCGTCTCAGGCAATCTCAATAGCACCGTGAGGGCCATTTCTTGCTTCTTCCATTCAAATTTAGTTTGAAGGGCGTCAAAAACATAGTCAAGAAGTTCTTTCCATCACTGGAATATAAAGATTTCGGCGGCTACTTGAGAGAATTTACGCAAATCAGGCATTGATTCATCAAGGTTCTGGATAACATCAAGAAGCAGGGGTTTAAGGTGAGTAAGAATGCGTTGACTAAATCTGGGCCCATCTTGGCCGTGAAACCAGATTAAGGTGAGGTGTAGCAGATCAACTATATGGGTTCTGGTAGCAGAGGGAAGATTAGGCGAGTTGAGGAGGTGAGCAAGCATGAGGGATAAAGAATTTGGGAATCGACGGGCACAGAAATTCCAGAGGGACTTAAATTGTGATTCACGAGGAACAGAGGAGTTAGCGAAGTCGTCGACGAGAGATAGGAGTTGAGACGAATCATCGGAAAGGAAAAGATTTTCGGCAACCGATTGGAGCTCATCGATCTCATCTCGAGTGAGTTGTTGATAATCTTGGACCGAGATGCGCTTTCCCTTGGCCTTTAGACTCGGCTTGAGAGAAATATCTGATGTACCCACGACGCGTTTACGCTTGGGACTAACCGGAGCAGGTGGAGTTGTCAAGGTTGGCCGTGAGGGACGTTTACTACCAGAAGTGGATGCCATTGCTATAGATTGAGAAAGAAAGGTGTAAAGGGTATTGAAGATTTTGAATATAGGGAATGGATTCTAATGCAGATAACAGAAATTCCGTTATGACAGTTATAGCTTCACTCATTCCCATCGGTCCACGTGGCTTTGAATGATACAACAGGCCGTTTAATCGTAACATTTTTTTAAAAAAATTTAATTACCTAGACTTCCATTTAATGAATGTGTTTATTTGTAATTACCTAGATTTTTAGTTTAAACTATAACCCTTTTTATGTTTATTATTATTTTGTATTAAAACACATAATTAGTTATTATAAATTTTAAAGAAGGGATGTTTTCATATTAAATAAACACATACTTTGGTATTACAATATTATATAAGTAATAAATTATAAATATATTTTGTGTAAAATAAGTATAATTATTTTTACCTGTCAGTAAAATCATGCCTGAACCGAAGGAATTTGCAGACACACACAAAATTACGAGAGGGAAAGGCATTTTGTCGTGGGCATACATAAAGCAATTCATTTGTTTAATATTTTAGGAAAATCCTTACCAAGGCCCAAATAAGGCCCAAAAATGTAAATAGGGTCCCAACAACTTTCCTCTATCACAAATGGCCCTAGGGCCCTAATGGGTATTTGATGAAAGAATGGAATGACATTAATATCCCTAGATTAATAAACAAAGAAAGATAGTCTGGACAAAAAAAAGGAGGCAGATGGTTTTGGCGCCCGATGAAAAAGGCAAAAAGCTGAAACTCTGAAACTGAAACATAACGTAACGCAGGGAGAGACGCAAGGCAAGCGGAGGGTTCTGATCGTTTATATCTGCTCAACGCAGGGAGAAACTGATCGTTCATTCTCAGATTGTTCCCACGTGTGTTCTGATCATCTACTGCATTATTCTGAACTCAGTGGGTTTTTATTTTGTTCTTGAACATATTTTTCCACTTAGAAGGTCACCGGTTGAAAGGTTGGAGCTTGGCTAAATTTATGCTATTATCGGCTTGGAAATAGGTATGAAATACTAAGTTTTCCATCAAGATATCATCATCACCATTCTAGTTGGACTTTAATCATTCTAGGGTTGGGTGGAAAAATGTTGCTCGTTTTTTGGGTTGAAAACGAGAGGAAAGGCGTGTTAATGGGAATGGGATGAAGTTGCTTTGGTGTAAAACGCTGAAAATGGATAGTTGTTAATATGATATTATAGTTGTTAATATGGCTGTTATAGTTGTTAATATGACTGATATAGTTGTTAATACAAGGTGAATGTAAAAACGTTGTAGGTTCTGCTTGTTTTTGGGCATGGAAACAAAGGGTATGTTTGTTAGGGGGAATGACTGAATGTGAAAAGGCTGAAATGAGATTGTTGTAAATAGCTACAGTTTTAGTTGCTAATGCATTGTTAAAGTTGTTAATACTAACTTTATGTTGCAGATCATAATTAAAGATGGCTAGTACTTCAGGGAAAAACCTATTATGTTTCTTCCATGTGGGAGGTAACATTGTATATGGGGAGGGCAAGAAAGTGAGTATATTGGTGGAATGGTAAGAACAAGAAACATCAAGGAAGGAACAACATACAAGGAGTTGCTAACTTACATAGCGTCTCATGGCTGGGGAAGAAAATACGAAATTTGCGTGAAGTGCAAACTTAGCTTGGATACTTCTACATTTGTTGATCTTGTAGACGATGAAGGGGTTGATCATTTAATAAGGTATAATGAAACATATTGTCATGTGTACGTTGAAGAAAATGGGGTTAATGACAATAGACCGCAACGAAGGAATGTTCAAATGGAAGAGCAAGAAGTGTAAGTCTTGTTGTGTTAAGAAATGTATTTTGTTCCTATATAAATTGTCATTACTTGGTTCTCATTACTTGCACTAATAATTGTTGTTTGTCGCGGGAGGGATGAAGTCTTTGGAGGTGCAGTTGTGTTGTCTATGTCTCCCCTGAAATGTTCGTGAAACTCAAGACTTGCTATCATTGCCGTGTTCTTCGCAAAGTGTACCATTAAACATGCCGAAATGAACCATTGTAAATGGAAGGATTTGATAATGGGAGAAGGACAGATTTTTGCGAATGCTATCACCCTCCAGTGAAACATTGTACAAATTGATGTGCGCACAAGTTTTCCTACATTTTTGTGAAGAACAAGCCGAAGAAGATAATAGTGAAGTGCAAGGTTGATGGTTGTCCCCGGTACATGGGTGCGTATTCGGCGGAGAACGTCAAGATATCGCTTTCCTAATCATCAGAAAATACAGAAGTGAACACATACACCATGCACAGGATAGCCTTATTGTATCTCATCCACCCAAGTGTAACATGACATCATCGCTTGTAATCGATGGTCCCCGACACAGTTGCAAAATGGGAAGGGTCACCCGATAACATATTTGATAGGCTATTTATTGCATATAGTTGCTCTATTAAAGGTTTCCTAAATGGTTGTCGGCCAATCCTATATATAGATGGATGTCATCTCAGTGGCCCTTATAGGGGAACAATGTTGTCAGCTTGTGCGTATGATGCAGACAACCAAATGTTTCCGTTAGCATATGGCATTGTCGGTGGTGAGACCTATGATGATTGGGCTTGGTTTCTAAATAGTGTAAAGCAGTTACGGGATCAATGGTCATAACGGGAATAGCAAGGAGTTAGCATTGCAGCTCCTCGATGCAATTGCGTATGCAAGGCCGATTGAAGACTTCACTGTTGCGATGGGAAATTTGAAAAAGTTCAATCCAAAATTGGCACAATGGGTTGAGACTCAGGGGGACGTTGATCGATGGGCTCTAAGCAAGTTTCACTTTAAAAGGTGGGATAACATAACCACTAACATTGCTGAATCATTCAATGCATGGATGGTGAAAGAGCGGAAGCACAACATTGGAGTGTTAATACATGAGCATAGGGAGAAGTTGGCTGTGAAGTTGCTTGCAAGCAAGATGGCTTTAGTGAATTGGAAAAGCTGGTATAGGGCCTAACATTGAAAAAAAATTGCAGCAACATGTGAACTATGCAGAAAATATACATGCGACATATTATGGGGAGAAGCAGTTTTTGATTGAAATTAGACGCGGTGATGCATTAGGTTATGTTGTCGTTGACTTGGTTGCAAAAGAATGTTCTTGCTTAGCATGGCAAATGAGTGGACTACCTTGTCCACATGCATGTGCAGCAATTAAGAAACTTAACGGTAGTGTGTACGCATTTGTTGATGATTGCTTTACAATTGCAGCCCAAGACAAAATTTATGCACATAGCATGCGTCCAATTGCAACACATGATTGTCCATGTGTTGAGAAGCCATGATCACACAAATGCTAAGCGAGACTTTCTTGAAGCCTCCAATTACTACAAGGCCGCCAGGTAGACCGCCTAAAAAAAGGAAAGAATCTCAGTTTCAAGACAAGAAGGTTTATCATTGTGGTAGATGCCATGAGGATGGACACACCGTCAAGACTTGCAAGAATCCAAATCCAAGTTAATCATTGATGTTGCCTTGGGTTTTTATTTTTGGGCAATGCGCGTCACACTCTTTTGTTGTATATGTCTTTACATAGAAATGCACACCGTATTATTTTTGGAGATGGTGTGTGATGTTGTCATTATGATTTTGTAGATGCATTTGGTATTGTTGTAAATGAAGGTTGGATATTATTGTCACAATTGTATCCAAGTCTCATTTATGTACACAATGATCATATTGTCTTGCAAATGTAAAGGACATTGAAATATATATGTAGTTGGATATTGTCGTAAATGACCCACGATATTGTCGTAAATGACCCACATTATTGTCGTAAATGACCCAATGACCCCTGATATTGTCGTAAATGACCCCTGTTATTGTCGTAAATGACCCCTGATATTGTCGTAAATGACCCCTGTTATTGTCGTAAATGACCCCTGATATTGTCGTAAATGACCCCTGTTATTGTCGTAAATGACCCCTGATATTGTCGTAAATGACCCCTGATATTGTCGTAAATGACCCCTGATATAAATTAAGTAAATGACCCACATTATTGTCGTAAATGACCCCGATATTGTCGTAAATGACCCTTGTTATTTTTGTAAATTACCCTTGTTATTTTGTTAATGACCCCTCTTTTTGTTGTTAACCGGCCCTGAAAAGAATAGCAATCTAATAGTGTTGGCAACTATGACATACACTGACAGAGTTTCCAGTAACAAATATGTAGGAAAAAAACTCATGACAATCAGATATAGTAAACAAGTAACATTTGACACATTGAAGCTTAAGACACTTTTGCCTAAACTTTTCACTATCATAGACAACATTGTCAAACGGTTTTGTAAAGTTAACATCGTAGGCTATTTGCAAAACAACAAATGAAGGTCATCCTCATGAAATACAAAAGGAGTCATAAATATACATGTGTCTAACAACTATGCATCCTAATGTCTTTTCTTTTGCTTAGGAAGTTCTCCATCAACGACAACACTTTTGCACGATGCTTGTTGTTAGGATGGGTGACTAGCCACCACAACAACCCGACCTTCAATTCATGAAGTTCTTCATACAGTAATAGAATGGCATTGTGTGCCCATCCTCTCCTTGCTCTGAGCCATCCCACATTTGTAACCATGTAAGCATGAACCCCACAAGAATGCCTGAAATAAATTAGACAAATGCGTTCTAGTCAGATCAGCTATCAAACTTCTAATAATGGGTCGAAAAAAAATCGATAATAAGTAACATACGTGTCCGTTTGGACGTGGACTTTAGGCCATGTAACATCTTCGGGGATTTTGTGGTCATCTTGTAACAACTCCGGCTTGAGCGTTCGGAGTATAGCCAAGAAATGATTGCGCTGAAAAGGAAGTTCAAACAGTTAGACATGTTTACCAGTTTACCACCAAATTAGACATTGATTTTCAAGTGCAAATCCGACAACCCATTTCTTTAAACTTGCACTCCTCATCATGTCCCACAAAATTTTATGATAACAACTATACAGCAAGCAATAAGAGTAATTGAGCATAACAACTAAAGGAGTCACGTGACAGCCAAATTTTCCACCCACAGTTCATACATAATAGCACAAGGAAAGATACCATTTCTGACCTCCAGAAAGGCTCAAATCAAAGAAGACAAGAAAATGCAGAGACATCTCAATTGAACTTACCACTTTATTTGCCATAAGGTCCTTAGACTTCTCCAGCACTGTTTTCTTCTTTTTCTTGGTTGTCTTAAGCGTTGGATTCTCCTTTTCATGTTGCATCCGATAATAAGTTCTGTGCTCAACCAAGGAGTCCCACCATTCTCTAATTGGTCAGCCACCAATGTCTTCGCTACCATGCTCATCAGCTTCATATGGGAGAAATAAACCAACAAAAACATATGGTCATGATCATGGAGATGTTTTTATAAACATGACTTTTTATACTATAGAGAGTATAGGAAAAGTTTAGAAATCCAAAACACTACTTTTGTTGTTTAGTCTTTTATTTTCCCCGTTATGAATGCTAATAATTACATTTTTATTAATAAAAAAATTAAAGATACCATTTCGCTTTCACACGATCTATTTTAAAGATAAGGTGGATCGGAGGAGATAAGGATAAGGAAATAGTTTGATAACTTAAGGGGCCGTACCTTGTTGTTAATCCAACTTCGTGGAGTCAGACATTGTAGCTCTTCCCTTGTGAGGAAATAGTGATGCATATCCACAAATTCCCTAAATTAACAAATATGACAATGTTAATCCAAATTTGGATTTTGAGAAATGACAAGTTAGATTTATGAAACGGTTATTGAAACTTACTCGTAGCCTCTCTCTCGTAACGGACTTTGTGCACATCTCAAATAGGGTGTCTTTCTCATCGTATGTCCTCTTCCCCTTGGACTTAAGCTTTGGGTCGATCCACGGGGATTTCAAGACGCTACTAGGAATTACTACCCTCCGAGACCGCCTCAATTCCAGTCCGAGTTCTTTCACCTCCTGTTCCCTGCCAAGACCACCATCCACATGAGTAGGTGTCTCCTCTCCCTGTTGAGTGTCTTCTTCAATGTCAATAATGTCATCTCCCTCAACTATGTGTTCTCCCTCCTCTGTGTCATGTCCATCCCCATCGTCATCGTCAGACTCGTCGGAGGTAGTTGGCTGATTGTAGGCTGCATCACCTTCATGCTGGCCTTCTTCGGACAATGTATCTTTGGCGTCAGCATTTCTTGTTGCAAGTTGTATAGCAGCCGTGCGTATGTCGATCGCACTACCTGAAAAACATATATGCCTTATTACAGAAGATATCACAACATCAACATTTTCAAATCAATAGGTTAAAGATTAATTGTTGTGACACATTACCGGGTGTGTAAGCATGGTGTCGGGGTCAAACGATGTTGATGGAGGGACTGATGCCTGAGGAAGTTGCTGACGAGGCTTGCTGCGAAGAAGGAGACCTTTATTACTTTTTTTCTCCACCAACACTCTCCTCTTCACATTTTTGTCGGTCCAAAAGGCCATAGGCGAGATTATAGTTGAGAATATTTATTTGTGTATTTAATTAATTATTTAACTATTCCTTGTTTTCTTTCAACATGAATAATTAATAAAGGAAAGGAAGTGGAATAGTGGTTTGGGAATTCGGGAAAGTATTATTTTCACTATGGTCAATGGATATAGTGGATGATAATGGAAGTAAAACATATTTCATTTTCCCATTTTGCCCTTGAGTATTGTGCCAAAGGGAAGAATTGGTTAAGAGTGTATAAATTCCAAAAATGCCTAAGAAATTGTCATGGACTTAACCAAGGACTAGAATCATTGACCTAAGTAGGAAAGACCATTTTGAAGTCAAATGAGAGCCCAATTCACATAGAGAGAGGGGAGGATGAAGCAAAAATTTGCTCATGGAAAAAAAAATGGATTTTTGCAAGAAATTATTATTTTGAAGATTTGAATTATTATGACATCTTCTTACACATGACCCCCTCTTCATAAATACAAGAGATATGTGATGGAACATATAATCTCTTCCTCCCTCTCCATTTTCGAAAATTGCAAGAGAAAGAGAAGAAAAAGAAGAAAAACTATCATATCACCAAGTGCATCATTAATGGAGTGTGTAAGAACCATTGGGAGGAAGGAAGTCATATTTCTTTCCCATTCCTTTCTCATTTTCGTGCAGCAAGGAGGGAGGAGAAGGAAGAGAAAAGGAAATAATAATAAAATGAAGGGTGAAATGACATTTGATGAAGTCATTTTAAGTGCCTATTACCTAGAGATAATGATGGGTAGTAAAGGGAAAGGACATAAGCATTAAATGAGGATTTTTGGGCAGATTATTCAAGCAAAAATCTGAGCCAATTTTTCCCTCCCAATCAGCCCAAATTTTCGAATAAGAGAAGGGAAGAGAGAAAAGGAAAATTGCCAAGGAAAACTCTAGAAAACTTGAGAAGAAAATAAGGGCATGGAAGTAAATTTCCAACACATAAGTATTGGGCACTTTAAATAGGTTATCACCCCTCTAATTTGGCTGCCCTGTTCGGTTGAAAAGAGAGGAAAATAGAGAGAGGGAGCAAGTGGTTCCATTCATATTAGCATAAGAGTGCTTGTGCAAGAAGAGGAAGATTGAAGCTAAGGTAAGTTTATGGCTTTAGATCCTTAGTCTCCTCTCTTCTACCTCTTCTAGTGTGGCTAAACATTTAAAGTTCATCATTTCCTTGGTGTTTTGGGGTGTAGCTCGAAAATTGAGGAAAGAAGACTCAAGGAGCAAGTGAACCAAAAGTGTTAGGAAGCCTATTGAGTAAGTCATCTTAAACCTTTCTACCATTTTTCTTGGTTGTTTGAGCTAGGAAATATCTATCTCATTGAGTATGTTTGTATATTTGGTTGAGTAGCTAATGAAAGAAAGGAACAAAGGTTTAAAGTTAAGATAAATGGTCTAAAATGGTAAAACAAGCATGGTATATGAAAGATGTGAAGCTAGAAGGAAAGTTTGATATATTGTTAGTTAAATAACAATTTCGTGCAGCTGTATTTTCTTGATGATATGAGTTGATTTTAGTATTTTTGAGGGTTCTAAAGTGTTTAAAATGAGATTTTGTATAAGGATGAACTTGGATCAAAATTTTGGAACTTAGATGAAAGTGTAAAAAAACGTTGGTGGCTGATTTGTGAGATTTCTGGGGAACTATTCGGATGTTTCATGTATTTTGACTTAGTAAATGGAATTTAAAAATTATGAAATTTTACAGAGAGAAATTAGACATCTCAAGGATTATTTTGATATATAATATGTAATTTTTTCAAGTTCTGGACTATGAGAAATTAATTTTTGAAAATGACCCTCTGATCCTGGACTTGATTTCGGACAGCAGAGACATTTTGAGCTATAAATGGATTTTAGATTAAGTCTGGCCCAAGATAGTATTTTTGGTTGAAAATAGACATATTAAGGGTCATTTGGGCTTTGGAATCAACCCAAAAGGAGTTTTATATATTTAATTATGAATTTTTGAAGATCAGTCCATGATTACTGAAAATTTCTGGAGAATGACGAAAATAGAGGATTTTAGGCCCATGTTAAATTCTTTAATAAGAAAAGGGATCTAGCAATTATGGACACTTGGGTTGGGCCTATTTTAAATCATCAAAGGAAATATTTAGTGAGTTGGAATTTAATTGTATTTATATTTTATTATTTTAGGTCTAATTGTATCTTGCGGCGGGAAATTAAGTTTTAGTTGTAGTCGACTACTGTGTAGTAACCTTAATCTTCATATACTTTGTGTGACTTGTGTATGTATGTTTTACCATGCATATTGCATACATTTGGTTATCATCCATTTTCTTCCAAGCGCTATGGAACCGGAACATGCTTGTGTGCATAAACGGGCCTTCTTTGTGTGCCGTGCCGGCGAGCCTCGTGTTGTGTGCTATTAGGACTGCTGCAGTCTGTGCTTGTGTGCTATTAGGACTGCTAGTTCCGGATTGGCTGTGTGCCTTGCTGTGTGCATGATACTGAATGAGATGTGGTTTGAATTTTTATTCGTGGTTGCTTACATGCTTTGTTATACATTTTATATGAGATTAACGGTTACTCTGGGATTCAATTTTGAATCCCAGCCCCTTTTAAGTCCTCTGGCAGTTTATCTAGATCGGAGCAGGAGACAGAGGTAAGGCTCGGAGCAAGACTAATGTGGTGGTAGATGTTGGTGATTTATTTTGGATACATGTATATTTTGGTTACGGGATGACTGTAGTATTTTATTTTGACCTGTCGGACACCATTATCCGGATGATTTGTATATTTTGGTCCCTCTGGGAAAATTTATCTTTCAATATTTTTATCGGTATATTATTGTCCAAACCGATGAATGCTCTGCTGCTAATACTACGATGTGTGACGTTAAATTAACCCGGGATAAATAGTTTAAAAATTGAATATAAGTAAAGGATCACACTACCCGCCACCCGAGAGGGCGAGGCCTAAGTAGGGGTGTTACGATTACGGTTTTTATTGTCTTGGACTTAAGGGAATCCTTCTTGAACTCTTGTATCTCTTTACGAGTTCTTGAAGGATGAAAGAGGACCAATCAAAATGGGCAATTGCATCCTTAGTACTTGACCATCGGCTTCAAAAGACGGTCACTAACGTAGACGGATGCACTGGGCGCCAATAGGGTACCCAAGGCGAACAAGACAAATAGAAACTCAAAATTTTGATCCAATTTTCTTCCAACCAGTCTCCAATTTTTTGTAAGCAATACTTTTGTATACACTCCTAAGGTCCTTGTAAATTGAGTCTTGGTCGTTTATGTTTATTTTTATGGGCTCCCCACGACAAGGAAGACCCATCAATTAATGGACATCTTACGCCCTATCACTGAGTGTCCCCCTAATGCACACTTCCATTGTAGGGGATCAAAGCAGCTTCATATATTGGGCACATAAGGACCGGTTAATCTTTCGGCAACTAATATCAACCACCCCATCAAACCCGATCACCTTTAGCCTTCTCATTGCCTCTAGTCTTCCCTTCAAGTTGTTGCAAACTTGGAAGAATGTGTTTGGGACACATCTAGTCTGGAAGGGCACCAAATACTTCTTCTTCGTTCACCTGGGGCTCTCAGTTCTTTAGCCCTCTTTGTGTATTCAGCCTTTTCTTTTCCACTTAGCCTCTTCCAGGCTTCTGTCACTTGTACACTCAATTCTCCTCTTAACTTTGCCTTGCCTTTGCCCTTGCCCTTACCCTTATGTGAGCTGGCCTTTTTTTTGAAGAATTCTTCGTGAAAAGATTGTAGCCGAGAACCTTCGATCCCTTTGTTACGATTTGGACATTTTGCTTCTAATGTTACACCCTTGTTGCTCAAATACCTACAAAAATTGTAAACAAAGTTCATTTAAAATTATCATTCATCATAATTAACTAATATCATAAGATGCAACTTGACATGCAAGTGGATTGTGACAGATATTTCAGTACAATCAAAACAAACAGCAAGAACATTAAAGAATAACATTAACCGTGCAAAGAAATTTCCAAACTAATAATTTCAAAGCTATATCATATTTCACTGTTCCTGTATTTTTCTAATGTGCTTCATGCTTATTATAATGAAGTTAAAACTAAATTGTAAACACAATTTCCTTTAAATTGTAAAAACACAAATGAATGTTTATTTAATCTTTAATTGATTCCTCCCCCCTAAAGAAATTCGGTCCTCCGAATTTAATTACAAATATAATGTGTAACAACATTCCCACTATGATCACCAACCAAACATATAATCAAAATAAAATAACACTTAAGTCCATTTTTATCCTCTCAAAACATTAGCCTTAACCAAAGAAGTGATTTCAATAAAAGAACAAAGATGCACTATGTAAAGGTATTTCAATATACAAAGTGATAAGGAATCAGAATTTTTTTTATGGACCAAGAGTACTATGCAGATCAAAGTGTGAATCCATTGCAATGCAAGCACCAACATTCAACCAAGTGCAGTTTCAATAGAGGAACCAGTTTATGCATAAGATTTAAACTCAAATTTTTTTTAAAGTAAAACTTTAAATGCATTAAAAAATAAAAAAATATAAAGGGAAAAACAAGAGTAGAAATAGCAAGGCTGAAGTATATTACAATAAACAAAAGTTAAATTCCAAACACACCAAAAAACAACACAATTAAACAAATAAACACATCTTGATTTAGTCAAATTCCACTTTCTTATCATCTTAACCGAGAGAAAGTTGTTGTTCTTGATCAAATTATCGATTCTTAGAGTTGCCTCAACTTCTATTTCTCTCTGAAGATAGTTCGGAGCACAATGTGGTCAAAATGGACTACGAACCAAAGATGTAATTAAGTAACATATCTGAATTCGTTTCTTCTGTTACCTTCTATTCTTAAAATCAACCTATTTTCTTCCCTATGTCAATTTATTTTGCTATAATTTTAACAAATTAATATTTGCTATTAGTTCTAACAGGTGTTTTAAAAAGGATGAATAAAGCCCATTCTTGGAGAAATGCAAAATTCAAGTTTCGGTTTGAATATCCTTCTATCACTGCCATATACTATTGATCCTTGACATAAACTTAACTTTGAAATGATTCTTGAAGTACCACAGGGAAGATTAAAAGCTTATGTGTATCATATGTTCTTGTATCACTTTCGTCTCTGCCATACTAAATCACTAATGACCAAAGAGATATATGAATTAAACAATCAAAATATATATAGTGAGCAGAGGCGTAGGGCAGAAGATAATGAGCCACTCATACAAACATATACACTCAAGAAATTGATAGCAATAAGATTCAAATCAAGCCTAAAAAGAACGAATCAAAATGCACAAATCAAAATGCGAGAAGAACGAAGACAGAACAACATCGGAGATCAAAAAGAAGCAAAAAAAAAATGAGCAAAAGCGCGACCTTCAAGACGCACAACGAACGGCAAGCGAAGTGGAGTGCGATTAAGAAAAATGGCTTCCTTTTTACAACAATTAATGATGAAAACGAAGACCTACTTTAAGCTTAGGTCTACTCCATTTTAGGGAAGGGAGTGCGATTAAGAAAAATGACAACATCATACTTCTCTTAAAAGAATGGGACAAAAAAACCTAATCCCAAATCTTACCTAAAAGGCGAAACAAGATGCGTCGACGGCGACAAACACAGCTTCAGACGGTGGACGGAGCACGCTAAGAGCATGAGCAGCTGGTCGGCGAGGCCACCGAGCGAGCGAGCGAGCGAGCGAGATTGGAGGAGACGTTGAAACGAGAGCGATCGAGCAAGGAGCGGAGATGGTGTGGTGTAGAGAGCGTTGTTTTTTTAAAAACTCATTTGGGGTTTTTGGTCATTTGCTTCAAAACCGAATGTCGAGAGAAGGGCCCTAGGGCCATTTGTGATAAAGGAAATTTGTTGGGGCCTATTTGCATTTTTGGGCCTTATTTGGGCCTTGGTAAGGATTTTCCCTAGTTAAAATTTGGAATAGTAATTTTCGGCTCCTGTAAGGCCTGGCCACACCCTGGTACTATCTGGGTAGGGCTTTGAAAAATAGATGTTTTCCTTACTCCAGCCCACGTAGGCCAGCCTGTGGGCCCGAGCCTGTAGGGCCGAGGCCCGTCTGGCGGGCCGCCCGATTCCAGCTCTAGATACACTTGATAGTACGGCCCATCCTGGTCTAGGCGGCTAGCCCTTTTAATTCTCTACAAATTCGGCCGAAAGCAAAGAGTCTTATAGTGAGATAAGCCCTCCGTCTTTATGGGTGTTTGGTGCCGAGGATTTTTTTTTTTTTTTTGCTCAAAGTGGGAACCATATGCATTACTACTACTCAAACGAAAGTCACAAGATTACAACCGACAAAAGCTAGGGAAACCGAGAAAGACAACAAAGCAACTACTACTATAATTCGACAAAGGAAACCAAAAACATACAACAATGAATTAACCAAAATCAGCCTCGACATTCCAGGACCGAACGTGAAGCAACACCACGGATCTATGAGCTTCCAAAATATCTCGAGGTTAGAAGAGATAATAAAGCGAGTGTTGGTGGGAACCCACCCAATTGGGTACACCTCTTTATGAGCAACCGAAGTAAGATAATCGCAACACGATTCCCTTGACGAGGGATAAAAGCAAGCAAAACCCAACCTTGGACTTCAGGAACCAGATAATATCATGCACAATAATACGACAATTCCAGTCAATTAAATCAGGAGACCTTGCTGAAATAGAGGATTGCAACAGAAGGCAATCAGTTTCGAATTCGACATTATCAAGACCTATGTCCACAAACTATCAAAGAGGCCCTTTTTAAAGCCAAAGCTTCGATCATGAAGGTAGAAATAGATTTGACTTTATCAATAAAGCCCCATTGAAAGTCTCCCACTCATTCTTGCGCAGACAATTCCTATAGCGGCTTTATTCGGCCATGCCAGAGAAGCACCATCACAATTAATCTTCAAGGAGTCGGGACTAGGGGCAGCCACCAAAAATTCAAGTCCGGACTATTACTAGTGGAACTCTAACCCGATGAGACTTGTGCCATGTAACCTAGAAATCCCAATTATTGCGTCTCGCCAAATTTATGACAGATCACGGGGGTTCGGATCGGTGTAGTTGAAAAATATGATCGTTCCTTTGTTTCCAAATAAACCAAAGGATCCAGCATATTAAAGAGATTTCCTGAGGTTCTAAATTCAGTGTACCTATAACAAGGAGCCACCACGAGTTAAAGTTAAGCACTCCACATCCATCAAATTTCGCACAAAGCATTCGCCATAGAAATTGCTGAACTCTAAATGGATCGTTTTAATCTTCCGGACATTCTTCCGGGTAGTAGGTGGAATAATAATCGAAGAACCCGCTCGACAAGAATGAGGCGCTCTTTTATCTTTTGCTAAGTGGTATCCCAATTTGACCGATACTCACCATTAATAGCGCTGTCCGGATCGGTTTATCGGGTAAACCATGCGGGGAGAGTGGAATTGAAAAAATAGCTGTCGGACGTCAAGCCGAGATATAAGGCGCAATGGGAGAAAGATCCCAAGATCCATCTACTATGAGATCGAGACCTTTCCATTTGTAACAATTGGGTCATCCTTATCCTCGAGTCTAGCAGAAAATTCACACTGGAACCAGTTAAATCCCCACAAACTAATACTCGTGCCAAGGCCAACATCCCACTTAAGATCATCCTTCAACAAATCTCTGCCTTCAATAAGACTTGACCAGCCCAAGAAGCCTTGTGTCCTTTTAGCTTCACCGAACTCACAGATCAGATGGCCTAGTCAATAATCTCCATGCCGTCTTGGCAAGCAAAGCATCGTTCATAACCACTAAATCCCGAAATCCCATTCCTCCTTGAGTCTTACCAAGAGTTAGTGAATCCCAAGCCTTCCAATGTAGACGGTTACCAAAGGCCTTGCCCTCCCACCAAAAGTTAGCTATAATCCCGTTTAATTCCTTGCACGTACCAATGGGAAATTTGAAGCTTGATGCATTGGGTAGATGGGAATGGCACGAATGATGGCTTTTATCGTCACTTCATGCCCCGCGAAAGAGGAAGGAATTGTTGGAAATTATGCCCTAGGGGCAAGTCATTGTACTTATCAACGATCCCCATATGAATTGGGTAGTCGCAATGTCTTGCTAGAGCCGCTGCGACTTGTGGGCTGGTGCAGTATTGGCCCATTGCCAATCTCATGTGGGCCTACTGGGTCGCACACAAGAATGGCCCAACACGAGCAAGAGTGTCAGTTCATTGAATCTTAAATGTGTTTAAGATTTAATGAATACTTATTTAATCTAGGATGTATGTGTGTGTATATATATATATGCATATATAAATATATTAAATTCGAAAATAATAATGATATTATTTATTGACAATAATATTATTATATATAGTATTTAATTTATTTGATAAATTAAATAACTATAATAAATTGAGATATTGTATCTCAGATTTAATTTTCGAATAAAGATATTGCATATCGATTTAATTTGAACCGAGATATCGGATCTCATTTTAAATTAAATGTAATGATATCATATCTTGATTTAATATATATTAAATTCGAAAATAATAATGATATTATTTATTGATAATAATATTATTATATATAGTATTTAATTTATTTGATAAATTAAATAACTATAATAAATTGAGATATTGTATCTCGATTTATTTTTCGAATAAAGATATTGCATATCGATTTAATTTGAACCGAGATATCGGATCTCATTTTAAATATAATGATATCATATCTTGATTTAATTTAGGGAGAATCCTTACCAAGGCCCAAAATTGCAAAAAGGGCCCCAACCACTTTCAGTTACCACAAATGGCCCTAGGGTGTTTTTTAAGGAAGCATGCTCAGTTGTTGTGGTAGTGGTCCTTTTGAAAACGCAATGGCGTCGGATTGGGCTGAAATGGTGGATGGATTTCAAAATCAGCTCTTGAGTCCCGATTAGGGATACCGCTCATATATGGGATCGATGCTGTTCATGGGAACAATAGTATATACGGTTCCACCATATTTCCTTACAATATTGGCCTCGGAGCAACTAGGTTGGTGCTTACTTTCCCTTGAACTTAATTGATTAGAATAGCAATACTCCATTTGTAGTAACGTGTAAGTTCTATAGCTGTTTGATGTTTGTTCACTATGCAAGATGGGGTGAACGGAGAGGATAATTGCTTGCTTTACAACATATTGGAATCTTCTTGCAGAATTTAACACAAGTACAATTATATTTGTGTAATCTTAGTTAGACAAGATCAAACTAAGTGACTACAGATCTAGGTGTCTATCCGTAAAATCGGCTTGTGCAATTATGTGGTCTTAATTATGACCTAGCCATTCATCATTTATTGTGTCACATGCTTGTACTTGGACATCCTGGATTTTCATGCATATCAAGCACTTCCGGTATTAACATGATCGAGTGCACCATCAATATCTTTGTTGATTCCACTGTATGCAGTTGGTGCAGTGAGAAAGAAACCATGCACATCCATGGCGAAGCCTATAGCTCTCACATTTGTATAGAATTGGATTAATATCTTTGTAAACTTACTCTGCCTGTGCCC
This sequence comes from Acacia pycnantha, assembly GCA_025563575.1. NCBI lineage: Eukaryota > Viridiplantae > Streptophyta > Magnoliopsida > Fabales > Fabaceae > Acacia > Acacia pycnantha. The sequence goes on from JAMWYP010000124.1 coordinate 1,698,078, forward strand.
TTTTCATATAGATATCGTGGATTAGCAATGTTGTAGAATAAAAAGTCTCGCCTCTTTCCTTTCTTAAATAGTTTCTCCATTCTATTTTTATATACGCTTAATAAACTAACTAATTAAAATATTTGTCTTTCCATCCCGCATCAATAAACTAACTTGTTTTATTTAACCATTTGACAAGGCTAAAATTAGGCGACTCAGCCCACTTCATGCTTACTTTTAATCACACGCTTATATTTTTAACAATGAGACTATACATTTGAGATAACCTCTTGATACTTTGAATTTTCCACTTCCTTTAAAACGTTCCATTCTTTGTAGTCCACAACATGAAGTTGTACAAAGACTTAAAGGGAATTGCTGGATCTCATATAATGCAGAAAAGGGTTTTGTTCTGGCTCTGTAAAAAGAGTATAGGATACTGATCAGTCATTTTATTGTGTTGACAAAAAACTCTGGAAGCTTTTTACCCTTGATTCGAGGATATTCTTGTCAAGATATTACTTATTTATAGGTGCGTTATTCTTCAAATGAAATTGGTTGTGGTGCTTTCTCTGTTCTTTATTACACTTGTGTTTTGATAGAATCAGTGCATTTATGGGGATATGAGCTTTTCGATTGTTGGTGGCGGCAATTGATTTACCTATTAGCCGATACATTTTCATTGTGGACACAAAGTGTTCATTTGTTGAGCATCGCAACTACAAAATTGTATATAGGCGCTATGCTTCCTTGTTTTTCCTGGTTGGAGTTGATGATGATGAGGTAATCTTTTTTCCTGTGCTATTCTGAATGTTTTCATTTAAGTACCATACAAAATCTCTTTACCGTCTCGAACATTTTATATGATATGGTCTAGCGTTGAACTTAGAATTCTGATGATCTTAAGAAAGATGGAGGACATTTTTGTTGTAAGATAAGGCAGCTTGATGTTTTGTCTTGTTAGAGTACATTTTGATCATCATAGAGAATCTACCCTTGAGCGTTTATCCTACCCCGTTATTAGAAGTTTGATGGCCGATTTGACTAGAACGTGTGTGTCTAATTTATTTCGTGCACTCTTGTGGGTTCATGTGCTTACCTGGTTACAATTGTGGGATGGCTCAGAGCAAGGGGAGGATGGGCACACAATGCCATTCTACACAGACGAAGAACTTCATGAATTGAAGGTCGGGTTGTTGTGGTGGCTAGTCACCATCCTAGAAACAAGCATCGAGCAAAAGTGTTGTCGTTAATGGAGAACTTCCGAAACAAAAGAAAAGACATTAGGAGGCATAGTTGTTAGGACACATGTATATTTATGACTCCTTTTGTATTTCATGAGGATGACCTTCATTTGTTCTTTTGCAAATAGCCTACCGATGTTAACTTTACAAAACAGTTTGACAAATCTGCTTATAATAGTGAAAAGTTGAGGCAAATGTGTCTAATGTTACTTGTTTACTATATATCTAATTGTCATGAGTTTTTTTCCTACATATTTGTTACTGGAAACTCTGTCAGTGTATGTTAAGGTTGCCAACACTATCAGGGGTCATTTACAACAATATCAGGGTCATTTACAACAATAACAGGGGTCATTTACAACAATAACAGGGGTCATTTACAACAATATCATGGGTCATTAACAACAATAACAGGGGTCATTTACAACAATATCAGGGGTCATTTACAACAATATCAGGGGTCATTTACAACAATAACAGGGGTCATTAACAACAATAACAGGGGTCATTAACAACAATATCAGGGGTCATTAACAACAATATCAGGGGTCATTTACAACAATATCAGGGGTCATTTACAACAATAACAGTGGTCATTTACAACAATATCAGGGGTCATTTACAACAATAACAGGGGTCATTTACAACAATATCAGGGGTCATTTACAACAATATCAGGGGACAAGGGTCATTAACAACAATATCGGGGTCATTTACAACAATAACATGGGTCATTTACAACAATATCAGGGGTCATTAACAACAATATCGGGGTCATTTACAACAATAACAGGGTCATTTACAACAATATCGGGGTCATTAACAACAATATCGGGGTCATTAACAACAATATCGGGGTCATTTACAACAATATCGGGGGTCATTTACAACAATATCGGGGTCATTTACAACAATAATTGGGTCATTTACAACAATATCAGGGGTCATTTACAACAATAATAGGGGTCATTTACAACAATATCAGGGGTCATTTACAACAATAACAGGGGTCATTTACAACAATAACAGGGGTCATTTAACAACAATATCAGGGGTCATTTACAACAATATCAGGGTCATTTACAACAATATCGGGGTTATTAACAACAATATCGTGGGTCATTTACAACAATATCGGGGTCATTTACAACAATAACATGGGTCATTTATAACAATATCGCGTCATTAACAACAATATCGGGTCATTTACAACAATATCGTGGTCATTTACAACAATATCGGGGTCATTTGCAACAATAACAAAGGGTATTAACAACAATATCGAAGGCATTTCTAGCTGTATTTTTTTCTCATATCATGAACAAATATCATAAAAGAAGGAAAAATTTCCTCTTGTCATTGAATTCAAATGGTCAAGTTAGCATCGTAGACAATTTACGTAAAATACAAATGTTGAAGGTCATTCTCATGAATACAAATTTTCATAAATACATATGCACGTGTACACAACAAGTGATCAACTACAATGTGTCCTAACAACTATGCTCGCCTAATGTCTCATCTTCTACTGGGACTCCTCAATGATGGACAACACTTTTGGCTTTGCACGTGTTGCTTGAAGAATTCTTCAAGTGAACCGGAGAACCTTGTGTCCCTTTGTGTAGATTTCATTGTTGTTGCTTCTTCTTATGTTACACCCTTCTTGCTTGTGTACCTACAACAATTATTAATGAAGTTCAAATAAAATTACCCTTGATCATAAGAATAAATAGCACACTCCACAATCACAAGTATACCTCTATTCTCTGTGAGTAACAAATATACCTTAGAAGAATAATCCTAAAAGAAGAGGGATGTTAAAAACATAAAACCAGCACAAAATATCCCATGAACGTGCCAAAGACATGTCTACTATTAACAGATAAGTTGCAGCTGTCGGTTAAAACCATTGAAGCAGCTTGATGAACAACCCATGAAAGAAGTTCCGGTCCACAAGTATTAGCCATGAAAAAATCTACCGAGAGAGCGGTACGTACATAGATCGTGACTTTGAAAAAAATTGCCATGCCTTTTCTTTAATGGCAACCAATTAACTTCATCATAGAAACAAATATTCAGGTACATTATCTTATAATGAGTAATTAAAGATCAGTCTCTATATAATTTAGACAGATTTCCGAATTCAATGGAAGGGTCCAGTAATGGGAATTTGTATACATAGTAGTAGTATGAGAGCATAACAAGCTTCTCATAAATATAGTGTACTTCACATGCACCAAAGCTTGAATGGTAATAAAGCATATTACAACGGAATAAGAGAAATGCATGGGATAAAAAAAACGCACACCTTTATTGTCAATATCAGCCTCGAAATATTCCATCATGCGGACGGAGCACTAACCTTGCTATCATCCATCAAATTTGTGTATTCCGTATGTTTGGATTCCGGAAGGCATTCGCATTTTCCTAAGTGGCAATCCCAGCACAAAGAGAGCAACGGTGGGAATCAAGAACAAACGCTACAACCTGCACACGGTTGGGTTTTCATTTTCCGTAATCTAAGAAGGTTGGGAATTTATGAATACATGAATCATAATCTACGCCGAGCGAAGTTGCAAATGAACTTAATCATAATCGAAAATCACGTATGAGATTTCCATGAACAAAATAAGGGACCGAAAAAACCTAATTCCTAAAATGTTTCCTACCTTTGGTGAATCGACAATGGCGACGATGAGACTTTCGGCTTCAACGGCGACTGCGACGGCGACCCGGGCGAGAGGAGAGCAGAGTCAAGCGGGGAGAGAGAAGAGGCGAGAGACGATCGCGAGTGAGAGAGGCTGACTGAATTTTTCATTTGTGTGTGTAGTTGAGGGTGTTTTTGTTATTTCACTTAACAGTCAAATATCAAAAAGGGCCCTAGGGCCATTTCAGTGATAAATTTGAAAGTGGTTGGGGCCCTTTGCAATTTTGGGCCTTAATTGGGCCTTGGTATGGATTCTCCCTTTAATTTATAAATATAAATTAAATCTAAAGATTTTTAATTTTGGAGTTAAATAAATAGATTAGATTAGATCTATCGAGATAGATTTAATTAATATTTTTTAATCCAAATTCAAAATTGGTTTTGAATAAAAGTACGCTACTGAGGTTTAGAAAAACCTACTCGGACATTTTGTCGAGCGTATTAGAAAGCCGTGAGAAACCCTAGATAGAAAATATAGAGACGCATGGGCTTCGAGGCGCTAGGCACGCCTCCGTTCGTGTTTCGAAAGGCCATTCGTGTGGATACCGGAGAGGAAGGCGATTCTAAAGAGTCGGCACGCGATCGAGAAGGTAGCCCACTCCGTTCAAATTGTTTGCAATGGTACGATTCGGAAACCCTAAACCTTGATTTAAATGCCGTTGAGCGATCCGCCTGGGGATCCGTAATTTTTTTACTCATTGCGTGTACGGATCACAACAGTGGCATCAGAGCCAACTCAACCGTGGGTTTAAATTAGGTTTTATGCGTGTTTATATATATGATATATATGTTAAAACCAATATTTGTATGCGTTTGAATTACAAAACTCAAGTTAGGGTTTCTACGGATAGCTGGTCTTGGATATTGCGGCAGTTCTCTCGAATTGTTCGGATCGGACCGTGTAGGCGATTCGCGTGGATCTGAAACGTTCAGATCCGATGTCAATCAGTACGTTAGGGTTTGAAATTTTCGGGAAAAAAAATCACTTTTTTTTTTTGGAAATTATTTTCGAAAAAAGAAACACGTTTTTTTGGGAAATTATTTTCGAAAACATGAAGTTATTTTGATCATGTAGGGATCCCTACTGATTGTCAAGAATACGAGATTTTAAATCATGAATATAAATTAGAGAATTTATATCATGATAACTTTAACCATAATATTTTATTGCATAATTGTATGAATTAAATATATGGTGTGATTTAACTTGTTTGGGTACAAATGAACAATATGGCTCTAGAATTTACAAGTGTTGTATTTTTTTTTAAATATGGCATGCTATGTTGAAACGAGGTTTCTCATGAAGTATTTTTCTTTAATTTTATCTAGAGAAGTCACTCATTGGCTTGAAAGGATTCTAGGTTAGGTGAGCCATGTTGTGTCGCATGAGTCCTTGATTATGTTTTTGATTTGATCATTGCATAATTAATTTAGAATTTTTAATTATGGTTTGATTTGATCACTCATAATTAATTTAGAATTTTAATTATGGTTTGATTAGATCACTCATAATTAATTTTAGAATTTTAATTATGTGTTGATTAAATCACTCATAATTAATTTAGAATTTTTAATTATATTTTGATTAGATCACTCATAATTAATTTAGAATTTTAATTATGATTTGATTAGATCACTCATAATCAATTTAGAGTTTTAATTATGTTTTGATTAGATCACTCATAATTAATTTAGATATTATATGAGATACAATAGTGATTGCATTCATATAAGTATAGTTAATAGGTTTAATCTAATTATACCCTCTTAAATAAAATCTTAAGTCATAATGCCACCAATAAATGAATACTTGTCAAAACCTAGATCGCCCATTTGTATGTTCCACCAAAGTGGATGCATCCGAGTTATCTTCGTGAGACAAGAGTGAGTAATGGTGATACTTCAATATTCATTATTGTCCCGACTTAATTGAGATTATCAAAACAGCTTTGGATCTCAAGGCATTAGATGGAATTAAACATGACACGTCATATGATGATTGAATCCCATAAAGATCTAAGAGTTACATATGATGTAATTGGCAAGGGGTTTGCCTACCTAAATAACTTAATTTAAGCGTCCTGCCAAAAGCTGACTTAAATTTAAGCCAAATATGGATCTTAGCCCACTAATTATAATGAGGGTTCTTAATTCAGTGGAGGTTATGATAATTGAATATTTTATACACTTATTTTTGTCTCTTGAATAATAATTTAGGACCCTTTAGCTAATAAATAATGGCTCTTATGTTTATTTGGGCCTTGGGCCTTTTATTGCATTTTAGCCATTTTTAATAATAAAATTCCAGTTTTGTGTTGCTTCACTATTTCTACCATAACTCTTGAACCAGGACATCGGATTTGCCTCTATTTTTGTCTCATATTTTAGATGATTCAGAGAGCTACAATTGTTATGAATACATCAAGAGCAAATTCGGTCAAGAAGGCGGTCAATTTTGGAGCCAAAGTCGGATGTACAATTCTGGATTTATTTTGGACCCGAATTTTGTAATTTAAGTCCGTATTTATTTTATTTCTCGTTTTTTGGGCTAAAACTATGAGAGCCCATTTCGTTTTAGGTTATTTTTTAAGTATGGCAACTGCCGTAAACATATTCATTCACGTTTTTAACATTAGAGTGGATCAAAATACAAGTTTTCATTTTCTCTCATCTCATTCTTCATGTTCTTCGCGCGTTCTTCGTGTTCTTCGTTCGTTCTTCGATTTTCCCAGCCCATGATCGGCTAAACTCTTGTGATTAACCCAACGATGAGGATTCCATGATTCATCCGTAGAACTCGTGCCTAATTTAACTACTCGATTTCGTTTCATCTTACTCCGATTCGATTTCGGAAATAGTTCGAATATTAGATTTAATATTCTAGATTGGTTCATCCCAAGGACTTAGTTAGGACTAGGTTACAGTGTTGCTTGCGTGCGATTGTAAGTGAGACGCCACTGTCCGGACAGATTCTAGGCGATCGTCTAGGCGATCTAATCTCCTGGATGAATGCAGAGATTTAGATTCATCCTAACCAAACGTGATTGCCCTTGTATTTTCGTTCAATGATGGAGGTTTCGAGTCAATTCGTTGGGTTGATCATCTTTAACTGCATTTTGTTTATTTGATTCTCGTTTGACTATGTTTATTGCATTTTGGTTATGTTATTTCGTTTTGTTCTATTCTCATTAAACCAAACCCCCATTTTATCATTCTGTTTCACTATTGTTATTAAACGAGCCCACCGCAAATTCGTTGGGAAACGACCCAGTTCCCTAATTCCCGCAAATTAATTACGAACTTGGTTTATTTTGGAAGACACGACAAAAATCTTTCCAGTTACTACTTAAACTTTGCATATCTTTAGTTGTAAATCATGTAGTCTAGTAATACTTCAACACCATCAATGCGATCGGTCCTTAGAAGGACGAACTTGATGAGACAAACTTTCTTGACATGTTTGGGAACTTAAGTGTTGATCCTAAACACGAAAGAAAAGAATATCTCATCAATCAACCCATTCTGACGAGTTCAGTGCTCGCCGATCCAAGAGCTCGACTAATGCTTATACGAAGCATAAGGATGACTCGTGGATACAGATGCCCGATGCTTGCCACTATGCTTTTAGACCTCAATAGAGATCTAGAACATGTGGAGGCCTCTGGATGATTGTTCATCCTACGGAAATGTTCCAAAGAATGTGCAAGGCAAGAGAGGTATGAGACCACAAAGGCCTTTCATTCCCGCAAGTGGCCGAGGTGCATCGCTAGTCCTCATGTTTTCAAGATAAGGGCTACATTGATCACCTTGAGAGGCTTGATTCCCCATGTCCAAGGAGTTAGTTAAAGATGTGATCTTGAACTCACTCCCGTGAAGTTATGATAACTTTGTCATGGATTACAACATGGAGGAATCAATTTCGAACCGCATGAGATGCTCAAAATTGCTAAGCCGAGCCTTAGAGGCCTACTGCTTTTGTCCATTCGTAAAGGAAGGGGTATGAAACCGAAAGCCAAGAAGGAAAAACCTCCGAAGGATAGAGTCCGCTTCTTTTACAATGAACTTGGTCATTTGAAAAGAAATTGCAAACTCTACCTCGAAGATCTGGACAAGAACAAGAAGGATAATGGGGCTATCGCTTCAAGTATCTATGTCATAGATATTCATTTTCTACTTCCTCAACATGGGTATTTGATACTACATGTGGATCTCACATTTGAATAAATGTAGGATCTCAAGGATAGTAGAAAATTGAATGGACATATCTATGACATAACTAGTAAAAGGTTCAAGTCAAATGATTTGAATTTGACCCATCTATGGCATTGTCGTCTAGGCCATATAAATGAGAAACGCATTTCGAAACTCCATAAAGATGGATTTCTTAACTCATTTGATTTTGAATCAATTGATACATGCGAGTCTTGTTTATTGGGAAAGATGACAAATACACCTTTAATGGACACGGTGAGAGAGCCACCAATTTATTGGGCCTCATACATACCGATGTGTGTGGACCAATGAATACATCCGCGAGAGGAGGTCATTTGTACTTCATTACATTTATAGACGATTTCAGTAGATATAGATATATCTATTTAATGAAACATAAGTCGGAATCTTTTGAAATGTTCAAAATATTCCAAAATGAAGTGCAAAATCAACTTGGCAAAACAATTAAGACACTTCGATCCGATCGGGGTGGTGAATATTTGAGCCAAGAGTTCATTGACCATCTTAGGAGTTGTGGGATCGTCTCGCAACTTACTCCTCCAGAACACCTCAATGGAATGGTGTTTCGAGCGGAGGAATCGAACTCTATTAGATATGGTTCGATCTATGATGGGTCAAACAGATCTTCCACCTTCCTTTGGGGCCATGCCCTAGAAACAATTGCGTTCACACTAAACCGTGTTCCGTCAAAGGCGATTGAAAAGACACCATATGAGATATGGACTGGGAAGAAACCCGCTTTGTCATTTCTTAAAAATTTGGGGATGTGAGGTTTATGTCAAACATCAAGCCTCGATAAATTATCATCCGATCCTCAAAATGCCTTTTGTGGGGTATCCTAAGGAAACTAAAGGATACTATGTCTACAATCCCACCGATCACAAAATGTTTGTTATTCGGAATGGTGTCTTTGGAAAAAGAGTTTATCTCTAAAAGAACCAAGTGGGAGTAAGGTGAACCTCGAAGAATTTCAAGAGTCACAAGACGACATATAACCACGAGATGGAAAACGAGAAGACTCACAACAAGTTGTTGAGCCTACTCATGTAACACAAGACCCACGAAGGTTCGATAGAACACGACTACGGCCTCGAGATATGGATTTCGACACTCGGAAGCCGTGATGTTTTGCTCATTGAGCACAATGAGCTAACTACCTATCGCGAGGCCATGGTGGGACCCAACTCCGAAAGATGGCTTGGTGCCATGAAGTCTCGAAATGCAATCCATGTACGACGGTGAGGTATGGGCCTTAGTCGATCCACCCGAAGGTGTAAAACCGTTGGGTGCAAGTGGGTTTTCAAAGAGAAAACCGACATGGATGGCAAAGTAAATATCTTCAAGGCACGATCGGGTTGCAAAAGGATTCACCCAAACTCATGGTGTAGACTATGATGGAACCTTTTCCCCAGTTGCAATGGCCAAATCAATTAGAATCCTTCTTGTCATTGCATCATATTATGACTATGATATATGGCAGATGGACGTCAAAACAGCCTTCCTTAATGGAAATCTCCTTGAGGATGTGTACATGACACAACCTGAGGGTTTTGTGCGTCCAAAGGACTCTAGGATTGAAGCAAGCATCTCGGAGTTGGAATCATTGTTTTGATGAAGTAGTCAAAGAGTTTGGATTCATTCAAAACATAGATGAACATTGTGTTTACAAAAAGGTTAGTGGGAGCACGGTTGTATTTCTAGTGCTTTATGTTGATGACATCTTACTCATTGGGAATGACATTCCTACCTTGCGAGTGTCAAGTCTTGGTTAGGAAAGTCTTTCTCAATGAAAGATTTAGGCGAAGCCACTTACATCCTTGGGATTATGATCTATAGAGATAGATCTAAGAGGCTAATAGGCCTAAGTCGAGCACATACATAGACAAGATACCGCATAGATTCGGTATGCGAGAATTCAAAAGGGGTAATATGCCCATGTCTCATGGCATTCATCTCGGTGAGAATCTGTGTCCTAGTACACAGATCAAAGAGACCGCATGAGTAAGATTCCATATGCCTCCGCCATTGGATCTATCATGTATGCCATGTTATGTACTCGACCCGATGTGTCATTTGCCTTGAGTATGACCAGCAGATATCAACAAGATCCCTGAGGGTCATGGACCGCTGTCAAGAATATCCTTAAGTACTTGAGAAGGACTCGAGGACTTATTCTTGGTATATGGTGGCTTGGAAGATGAGCTGTGTGGTCGGTTACACGGATGCGAGTTTCCAAAATGACCAAGATGATTCAAGATCGCAATCGTGATATGTATTCCCGTTGAATGGTGGTGCGGTGAGTGGAAGAGCTCTAAACAGAGCATTGTAGCTGATTACGCAATGAAGCCGAGTATATAGCAAAGATCGGATGCAAAGGAAGCCGTTTGGATCGTAAAGTTCATCACCGACTGGGGGTGGTTCCTACCATCTCAGATCCAATAGACTTGCTCGTGACAATAGCGGCGTTATTGTGCGGACCAAGGAGCCTAGGTCACATCAAAGGACCAACCATATACTCAAGCGATTTCATCTTATCGAGAAATCAATGATAGAGGTGATACAAAAAAATTATTATGCAAAGTACCAGGGAGAAAGAAAGTCATTGTACTTTAGATGTTTGTATTTAAAGTATTCTCCTTTAGTTATCATTCCATTTGCATGTTTATAATGATAAGCGATCCTTGGATATATCTTATAGATTATCCTAAATGTCCCAGTCGGTCATCTACGCGGAGTGAAGATGAAATAAGACCAAGATGACTTTAATGAGTATGGAGATACGAGTCAAAGTCATGGGCACTTGTAAGAGTACAAGGTCTTGGACCGACCCACTATGAGAAAGCCGCATGGAATAAGTCATAAGCTTTTCTCATGTATAACCGCGTCACAACGCCCTTTGACCTGAGATCATCATGGATTCCTACATGATGAGTCGCTGGTCTTTGACCTAGTCAAAAGTCACCTTTGACCGGGTGATGATAAAGACTAGGATCGAGATCAGTGGTTCTCATGCGGAGGAATGTGAGTGGTCAAGATGGGATTTGTCCCTCACATTTGTAGAGAGATAATACCGGCCCCTCGATGAGTGAGTATAAGAAATGTATGGCCATACTACGATGGAAAGGAGTTTCCATTTCAATTGTTAGACTACTCAAGAATCGAGAAAGTAATGGTCAAGAACAGGAAGTTGACATTTTCCATGCCTCATCCTTGACCAAATTATCGCGTGACAAAAGGGACGTGACATGGTTGTACGATAGGTTATATCGCATAAACAATGACGTTGATCCTCTTACTAAGCCGCTTGCACAAGTAAAACATGAGCGTCATGTTAGGGCAATGCGAATTAAGGTAATTAATGATTGCACCTAGTGCAAGTGGGAGTCTGTTGGAAATTATGCCCTAGGGGCAAGTCATTGTACTTATCAACGATCCCCATATGAATTGGGTAGTCGCAATGTCTTGCTAGAGGCCGCTTGCGACTTGTGGGCTGGTACAGAGATTCATTGAATCTTAAATGTGTTTAAGATTTAATGAATACTTATTTAATCTAGGATGTATGTGTGTATATATATATATGCATATATAAATATATTAAATTCGAAAATAATAATGATATTATTTATTGACAATAATATTATTATATATAGTATTTAATTTATTTGATAAATTAAATAACTATAATAAATTGAGATATTGTATCTCAGATTTAATTTTCGAATAAAGATATTGCATATCGATTTAATTTGAGCCGAGATATCGGATCTCATTTTAAATTAAATGTAATGATATCATATCTTGATTTAATATATATTAAATTCGAAAATAATAATGATATTATTTATTGATAATAATATTATTATATATAGTATTTAATTTATTTGATAAATTAAATAACTATAATAAATTGAGATATTGTATCTCAGATTTATTTTTCGAATAAATATATTGTATATCAGATTTAATTTGAACGAGATATCGGATCTCATTTTAAATATAATGATATCATATCTTGATTTAATTTATAAATATAAATTAAATCTAAAGGCTTTTAATTTTGGATTAAATAAATAGATTATATTAGATCTATCAGATAGATTTAATTAATATATTTTTTTAATCCAAATTCAAAAATTGGTTTTGAATAAAATACGCCTACTAGGTTTAGAAAAAACCTACGGGACATTTTGTCGAGCGTATTAGAAAGCCGCGAGAAACCCTAGATAGAAAATATAGAGACGCACAGTTCAGAGGCGCTAGCACGCTATGGCTCTCTCTCGGATATAGGCTAAGGCACACTTCTCTTAGTTTTACCCCAGATACTCGAGATGCCTAAATATCTTCCAGGATCCTCAGTTATCGGCATTCCCAACATCGATCCTACTGAGGTTCTAATCACCTCCGGGGTATTACTAGAGAAGAAAATACTATATTTGTCCAAGTTAATCATCGGCCGAGGCATCACAATATTTACGCAAGATATTAGCTAAAGCATTGCAATCACTACTGCTAGCATTCATAAAGAGGAGTCATCATCCATGAAGAAGCAATGTGGTGAGCACCGGACATGTAAGGCTAAGCTTGACACCTTGAATGACATTAGCGAATACATGTTTTTTGTTAATCACGGTGAGAGAACCTCCGATACAAGGATAAAAAGATACGGGGATAGTGGATCCCCTTGCCGTAAACCTCGAGTTGGATGAAAGGTATTGACCGTCTCCCCTGAGATACATAGATTCAACCTGACAGATCTTACACATTTCATGATCAGCCTCTACCCATACGGAGCAAAAACCGAAGCGAAGCGGCACTTTTCCAAAGTGAAGGGAAAATGAAGGGAAAATGTTTAAGGTATTTAAAAACTTGAAAAAGTGGGGTTAATAATTGTTAATAAAGATAAGTGTTATGGACTCAAATATAATGCTCATCTAAGGTTTGAGCCAACAAGAGGCAACTAATGTGACACGAGATATGATGGCACAAAACATTTGGGGCTTGGAGGCACAAGAAGTCCAGCCGATCAAACCCTAACCCTAAGGTACACTCTATAAATGAGAGGGTAAACCCTAAGGTACACGCATTCTACACACTCTCTAATTTACTATTCGATCGACGCTGTGCACACACCCCACTCCCTTGGCGAAAGCCTTCTGTTTGTGCACGGTGATCCTCTATTCGATAGGTATTTCCTCCATGGATACCTAGGAGAGAGCTATTTGATCCAACATCAACATACTAGTTCACCTAGAGCTAGACATCTATGTTCTTATGACAGAACATTGGCGCCGTCTGTGGGGAATCGGTAAATTCTTGATTCCCGCGACCAAACATGGTAAAGATTTCAATCCTCGATCACCCAACGTATTTCTATGCAAGTTATGCCATCCATTGCACAATTCGACTAAGCGAATGAGTATTGGCCGTGGATACAAGCTTGGAGGAATGGGTGGGAATATAAATTAAAATCCCGAGAACGTGATGGGGTTTTGGCATTCGATGGGGAGCAAAGTGACGTGCACAACACAAGTTTCGTCTTTAGAGTATTATCTCCATAACTTGCCCTCCACCTATAATTTTGTCTTGAAGGAGACTTTAGATCGAGGCCGTTTCTTCAAGTTTGTCAGTAAGCAAGCATGACGAGGGTTTGGTTCTGGTCAAGGTTTATTTTAAGTGTGGTGACTCTATCGATCTCGTAGAAAGCTTTGAAATTATTAATATTGTACATCCGAAAATCATGAAGGAAGAAGCGTTATTTGCAGAGCACGAGAGGGAGAAGGATCCGTTGGAGGAATTATGTTGACAAATTTTAGTCACCTGTTTTCAATTAATGGAAACTGCAAAGTTAAGTCGGTGGATTTAATGTTTCATAACAGCCCGTGAGTTAGTCCCTTTCTCGGATGATGATCAAAAGGCATATGTTGTGATATTAAACCACTCAAGCTTGCTTCATACACATGCTGGCATTGCGTGGACCAATTCAAGTGCACGCATTTCTTTGGATAATCAAAGAATCCAGCGACGGATTATATCATGATGAAAATATGATATTTAAAGAGATGTTCGAGACAGACGTTACCACCTGAGATACCTAAGAAAATCACCGCAATGTCGACCTCATCATCATCACTTATCTCGGCCTCTCATCACCAATACAAATAATCAAGGCTATAAGCCTATAACGCAATCCAAGTTGCGGTCCAGACTATGGCAATTATTAGCTCCATCCGGGTTGCAAGTGTGAAGGTATGTGGGACACAATTATCATATTTATCACCTCTTGTGCTTTCATGAAATTGAATTTCCCCGAGTTTCAAACTGAGGCTTACAATGACACCATTATGTCGCTTGTATCCGTCTGAGTATATGCCGGGATACCTCAAATGAAGGCCAGAATTATAATCCGAGACCATAATTTGAAGCTGTTCTGGCTGAAATCCGAGACGATCATCTGAAAGTCCGGAATTATTTTATTGATATTGCATATCGGTAGAAACTTCAAGTCGACCCGGCCAGCTTGTTCAGAAGATCCAAAGAAACCAATCAGAATCAACTCGTCTCGTCTACAAGTGATCCTACGGGAGTTGCTTTTGTTCAACTACGAATTAAATCCTTTAGTTGTCACGGGGCAAAGGGAAGTAGAGTATTATGCAAGAAGCTACACAGGTCTTCCAAGAATTTGCTTTGATATTGAAACAATGGAGAAAGCAATCTCGGCATTGCCGTGAAACATGAGCAAGGATGGAGGCAAAACCTGTCTTGAAGAATGCCAAAGGCAATCCAAGAGAAAGTGGATCAGGATTCAAAAAAAAAATATATCCAAGAAAGTCACGTGGCAATTAAAATTTTCAAGATGATGAAGTTATGTGGCTTCCAGCTTCGTCCTGCAACATATAATATAATGACTGATTGTTGCATCATACTAGGGATTTTCAAATCTGCTTCTTTGTTGGTTTCAATTATGATACGTGAAGGGTGTTATCCAAGCACTCCAACATATATACGGCTTTCATTAAGGTTCCGTTGGAAGATGAGAATTTCAATGAAGCCTTGAATCTTTTATGTCATGTGAGATCAGATGGTGTGAATTGGGTAACCTTCGAGAATATTCAAATAAAAATTTCCAGCTTGTCCTATTGCAGCAAAAAAGCGCATAGTTACAACAACAACAACAACAATGGATGTGCATGGCGTGAACTAGGTGACCTTCAGCAAAGTCGCTCATGATCTTCTTATGCGCATGCAAGAAATTGATGGTAAAAAAAAAAAGGCGGACTCGGTTAAACTGAATCTAATTAAAATCTAGGTTCCGTGTAAAGTTTTATGGAAAAGGAGAAAAGGCGGACCAGGTTAAACTAAATCTAGCTAAAATCCAGGCTCCGTGTAAAGTTTTGCGACAAAGGAGAAAAGGCGGACCCGGTTAAACTAGATCTAGTTAAAATCCGGGTTCCGTGTAAATTTTTGAAGGCGGACCCCGATTAAACTGAATCTAGTTAAAATCCGGGCTTCGTGTAAATTTTTGAAGGCGGACCCCAGTTAAACTGAATATAGTTAAAATCCGGGCTCCGTGTAAAGTTTTGAAGGCAGACCCCGTTTAAACTGAATCTAGTTAAAACCCGAGCTCTGTGGAAAGTTTTGAAGGCAGGCCCGATTAAACTGAATCTAGTTAAAATCCGGGCTCCGTGGAATGTTTTGAAGGTGGACACGGTTAAACTGAATCTAGCTAAAATCCGGGCCCCGTGTAAAGTTTTGAAGGCAGACCTTGGTTAAATTAAATCTAGTTAAAATCTGAGCCCCGTGTAAAGTTTTGAAGGCGGACCTCGATTAAACTGAATCTAGTTAAAATCCGAGCTCCGTGAAAAGTTTTGAAGGCATACCTGGTTAAACTAAATCTAGTTAAAATCCGGGCTCCATGTAAAGTTGTGACGGCGGACCCCGTTTAAACTGAATCTAGTTAAAATCCTGGCTTTGTGTAAATTTTTGAAGGCGGACCTCGGTTAAACTAAATCTAGTTAAAATCCGGGCTCCATGTAAATTTTTGAATGCGGACCTCGGTTAAACTGAATCTGGTTAAAATCCAGGCTCCGTGTAAAGTTTTGTGGCAAAGGAAAAAGGCGAACCCGGTTAAACTAAATCTAGTTAAAATCCGAGCTCGGTGGAAATAATGGCTAAAACCTGCTCCCTTTGGGACACGGTAAAGCCGAAATAACGGTTAAAACGTGCTCCCTTTGGGACATGGTAAAGCCGAAATAACGGTTAAAACGTGCTCCCTTTGGGACACGGTAAAGCCGAAATAATGGTTAAAATGTGCTCCCTTTGGGACACGGTAAATAACAGTTAAAACGAAACACGGTAAATTTGAAATAACAGTTAAAACGTGTATCCATTGGAACCCGGTAAAACTGAAATATACTCTGGATTAAATCCTGGTCAACCGTGCCAGAGCGTATAGATCTCGGCTGGCACCAAATGAATATTATGCGCAACATATTTTTGACTCTGGCCCAGTCATCAAATAAAACTCGAAAGAGAGCGGAACCCGATTAAACTAATTACAATTAAAATCCGAGTTTCATATGGAGTCCGTCCTTACGAAAGGGAACAAAGACGGAACTCGATTAAACTGATTACAGTTAAAATTTGAGTTCCGTGTAAAGTTTTACAGGAAACAAAAATAGAAGGCGGACCTTAGGTAAATTGAATCTAGTTAAAATCCGGGCTCCGTGTAAAGTTTTGAAGGCGGACCCCGTTTAAACTGAATCTAGCTAAAATCTAGGTTCCGTGTAAAGTTTTGAAGGCGGACCTTGGTTAAACTGAATCTAGTTAAAATCCGAGCTCCGTGGAAAGTTTTGAAGGCGGACCCAGTTAAACTTAATCTAGTTAAAATCGGGCTGAAAAGACCCTTTCCCACTAAACAATAATTAACCATATTGATTTCATAAAAACAGGATTAACAGGTAATTATGGAAAACCCTTTTTCTTTTTAAGACAACACACCTTGGGGTCCAGGGTACAAATTCTTCCCACAAACCCGCCACAAAAAATCCATGACTCTGGGCACAATTATCGAACAGGAAAATACATAGCCTACGAGTCTTATAACACTAACCCCACGACAAAGGGTCTATACAAAACAATTTTCGCACAAGATATGATTATGGATCCACCATAATATAATAGTATATAAAATAAGGCCTTCAGAAAATAAACAGTTATCCAAAAATAGTCAATGCAGTATTTCAAAAATATGAGGCCCTATGATGGCAATATACAAATCAATACAACACTATTACAAAAAAAAAGGCATGTAAATTTCACGACGTCTATGCCTCTGGCTGCTTCCTTTGTCCTCTAGTAAGGTTAGAGGTCTCGCCTGAAAAATTTAATAATGACGGGGTGAGACATAAAGTCCCCGTAACCGAAATCAATTTATCAAATATGCAGGAAATGATTGCAAGTGAGAGAAGCAGGTTTATTAACATAATTATAATATTTAACAAGCGATAATAGAGAATACTTTTCTTTCGATAACTTACATATCGGGTTCAGGGCACAACGCTCGCCCACAAACCCGAAGTCCAGGGCACAAATTCCGACCACAAACTCAGAGTCCAGGGCACAGGTTCCACCCACACACTCATTACAGAATTCCTTAACTCTGGGCACAGTTACGAACAAAATAATACATAATAATTAACAATAATTAAAACCATCCCCACTCATCCATCCTACTCCTCCTTATATCTTCTGGACATGGTACAACCTATCAGTGCTAGTATACCAGGCCAAGGCTAGCTAGTCACTTAAAGAAGATTGTCCCCTCCCATGCCACCAACAATATACCGTAACAGAGAGGTGTCCGCCCAAAACACTCAACTCAAATTCTAGACCAGGAATGAGAGAGCCGATGAGCACAATTTCACTTTCAATCTCTTCCACACAACCCAACATAACCCACAACAAAATAAATAATATAACACAAAAATTTTCATTAACATTTAACCAATTATTATTCTATATATAACATCTCACAAGAAACATTACAACCATCACAACAATAACAACCCCAATAATAGTATTTACTTAAATACATAGATTGGAAAAATACACTAAATCACTGAAATAATTTCATATTCAAATATACACATAATTTTTCAAAACACATACAAGTAGTATATATGAAAGTAGGACTTAGAAAAATACTTCACAGCCCAAAACAAGCATATAAAATAAATTAACCCCGGTTACCTCAATTTCAAGTTTAATCTTAGCTCGAGGAACACAACCCGCACAATCATCGCTTACAAGAAGGCTCTACATTATCACAATTAAAGCTTATAATTTCCTATAACTTAAAAAATACAAATTCTAATAATAATATATATTATACTAAAAATTGAAAATGACATTTTTGGGGTTTAATTTTTTATTTATTTATTTTCTTTTAAAAAAACTATTTTGTCCTTCAATATTCAAAAATGACATTTATATTTCCACACAGGTCTTATTCCTTATTGTTGATTATTGTATTATACTTATCATCATCATCAATATACACTTAATAGGAATAGCAAAATAAGCCATGTCTTGTTCATTCTCTCACAAATTACTGTTGATTTAAACTCAAAGTGTGGCTCAGTCTTGGGCTTTGTGCAGTGTGGTTCGGTTTTGAATTTTGAAATTCCTAAGAAATAGGCATAGGTTAAGGGAAAATTCCAGATAAATACCAAATGAATTTGTAAAACCCAAAAGTCCTCCGAATTTGCAAAAAGACTCAGAGGGGATAAGGACTTTTGAGGGTTATGCAATTTCGTGGCAAAAGACTATACTGCCCTTAAAAGGTTATGAAGACAAATACATTTCATTCCCCGATTAATCAAGCCCTGTTCTAAGAAAAAATAATAATTCGCCCTGCGTCGTGGTGTTCCTCAGCTTCGGCCACTCCGCACCGCCGCTTCTGTCGCCGTCGACGCCGCTGCCTCCGCCGTGTACGACGCCGCTTCCAACTTCGTCGAGATCGAGTAGAAAGAAGAGGTACGTGTTTCGATTTTTATGTTTCACAATCAGCAAGGAACGAGAAAATGATTCCGCTTAGTACTTAGTTAGTTAGGACTTTGAGCTCTGATTTTACTTCTTTGAGCTCTGATTCGTTCAGCTTTGACTCATTTGTTGCTTTTGTATTCCTTCGCCATTTTGGACTTTGCTTTTGTATTTTACAGAACAGCACGAACCCATCTTCCATAGCGAACAATGTTGAGCAGAAATAGAGAAGATAGTGATGGTGAATGAAATAAGAAGGTACAATAGATAAATAGCATAGTTTGAGTATAGTTTGAGTGTTGACCCTTCTTTGCTTGCCTTTTTAGAGAGAGAGAGAGCAGGCGTTTGGCGTGAAACAGGAGGAAAAAGAGTGGAGGAGTGTAATGAAGAGAGAGAGTAGGAAGGTACAGAATCATAAAGCCAGCTTTACTCTACACTCCTACTTATAGCAAAGTTTCAGCCTTTAAGCACAAATCTCTGTGTTTGCATTACTTTTTCGTATAATACTGCATAATTAAAAGCAAGCATTTATGATTATTTAACGCACATATGTTTATGTTCTCATTCTTATGTATTAACTGGCTTCTGCATTCATTGTTGCTTTGTGATAACTCACTGATAAAAAGATTAAGATTTAATGAGGTCTCAGCCTAAATTGGAATATGACCCCTACTAGTAAGTAATCAATGACTACTCCTTCATTTACTTCTAAAGGCGCAACAAACACTCTTAAAGGTCCACACTCATTGATGACTCTTTTGAAATCAATGCCTGTTCCTATCACAAAATCAATTTATCATCCAAAGTGACTTTTAGGTAAGTTTTTTAACTTTATGCAGCTGGAAAAAGAAAGGAAAAGAAAGACGACATTATAGTTTCATGTAACATTCATCTTCATCAATGAAGAATTTGTAATAACCATTGCAGACCTTGTAATTACAATTATGATACACCATTAACATTATGATGAAATATTAATTTTTTGTTACAGGTTAGAATGCAAGATGACATCAAACATGGAAGCAACACCTTCTTCAAAGTCACTAATTTGTTTTTTCCATGTTGGGGGGGAGTTCGTAGCCAATGGTGAAGGTGACGTTAAATATAATGGTGGGAGTGTGAGGGTAAAACCGTTGAAGGAGGGGATGAAACTTGAAGAATTGAGGGTAATAATAGGACAATGGTTTGGTATAGATGGTCATGGGTGTCACATTAAATACACTTTAAGCTTTGATGAAAACATCCTAGTAGACATGGTTGATGATGACGAAATGAGAAATATGTTTAATTATAATGAAAGAAGTGCACATGTCTATGTGGGATGTAAAGGTACTCATTTTGCAGCTAAGGAAATGGATGATCAACAAAGGTATGTCATAGTTAGTGTAGGTAGAGCAGTAATAATGTCATATAGGGTTTTTTGTAATATGTTGATAAAAGTTGTCATTATCTATGCAGGGTTCATCAATTCATGGGTCTAGAAGAGCAAATGGCTTACATTGAGGAGCCAATGTCATACGGGGTCAGTAATGATGAACGACCTCTTCTCAGCCTTCCTTGTGCAAGTCAAAGCGCACCAACACCGATGCCAGAGATGAACTCTAAGAAGTGGAAGGACTTGTTCATAGGAGTGAATCAAACATTTGCAAATTCGGATGAGTTCAAGAAGGTGTTGCACAAGTTCAGTGTTGCCCACAAATTTGAGTACACATATGTGAAGAATTCAAGGCACTGTGTGTATGTTAAATGTAAAGTTGAAGATTGTCCATGGAGGATCACTGCAAGGGCGATTGGGAAGAACAATCCTTTCTTACGTGTGACAAGATACACCGAAGACCATCACCATACAGCACAAGACAATCTTGAGGTGACCCATGCTCGAAGTCCTGCCTTGACAAGTACAATTATTCTTGAAGAGGTTAGAAATCACACAGACAAGCGTCCCACTGATATAAGGAACAGTTTGCAAAGAGAGTTTGGTGTGCACTTGACTTATAAGCAAGCATATCGAGCAAAGGAGAAGGCCATGGAGGAAATTCACGGTAGGATACCATGGATATGTGATAGGTTGAAGGAAAGTGATGAAGGCGTGGGTGAATGGGTGGCTAGTGGGAGCAACGTCTTTGAGCAGTATTTATATCGTATGGCTGTTGTATTGAGGGGTTCATTCTTTGGAGCGAGACACATTTTATATATCGATCGAAGCCACTTAAGTGGACCGTATAAGGGGACTCTGGCTGTCGGCGTGCCTTTGATGCAAACAATGAGTTATTACTGTTTGCCATGGGTATTGTCCATGGAGAGACAACAGAGGATTGGACATGGTTCCTTGAAATGGTGAAGAGGACACTTGGAGGATTACAGATTACAATTGTGTCGGGGCCAGGCACAATGCAATAATCATTCTTTGTCCAGGAGTGTTCGGGTCTCGAGAGACATGCCTCTTGCTATAGGCACATTAAGGAAAACTTTAGCGCCCGTATGATTAAATTGAATAGAGGAAGGAGGGCGATATGTGGGCAACAAAGGCAGACCGCACTTCAATTCTTGGATGCAATTGCGTATGCAAGACTTGATTGTGACTTGAAGGCTGCGATGGAACAAATGAGGCTTTTCAATCACCAAGCATTTGAGTGGTTGATCCATCATGGTGATGTTGACGGATGGGCCATGAGCAAGTTCCCATTTAAAGCTGTGGGATAAAATAACCACAAACCTTGCCGAGTCCTTCAATGCTTGGATGGTCAAGGAAAGACACCATAATGTGGCCCGGCTTATACATGAGCACCGTGAGAAAGTTGCAAAGAAGATGTATGCGCAAGCATGGCAATGAGTAAGTGGAAAAATGATGTTGGCCGAACATCGAACAACAAGTCTTTGGAGAATGTGGCAAGGGCTGAATACATGGATGTTCGGATATATGGAGGAGGAAGGGTGCGGGTCGGACAGCAAGTGGGGCCCTAAATGTTGACTTGCACTTGCGCGAGTGCACGTGCAAAGCATGGCAAATGTCCGGTATTCCTTGTCCTCATGCATGTGCGGCCATCAAGGGTGTCCATGGTAATGTGTATAGTTATGTTGATGAATTCCTGACGATAACAGCTCAAAAGATTTATAGCCGAACCATGATTCCTGTTGTCACAATAGACATGCCAGATCCAAATGACGTTCGCCTATATGACATAGGAAGGCAAGTGTTACTAGCACCTCCTAAGACTAAACGTCCACTGGGAAGGCCAAGAGTTGAAAGGGTAGAGTCACAATTTCGTAACAAGAAGATTTACCATTGCAGCTTATGCCATGAAGCAGGACACACAACAAGAACCTGCAAAAATCCAAACCCAGCTTAACTTGTTCATTTGTTGGGGTCGTGGGGTAATTATTTTAGAAGTCATCTTTTGGTATATATACAATGACTTGGATCCCTTCACATCTTTTTGGCTAGAAGGGTTATACTACTTATAGGATCACTCAATCTGTAATTAGTGTAAATGGCACAGAATATGTTCTTGCGTGGGAATGGGAATGACACGGAAACATTACGTCAAAGTGGATGTAATGTTCACTTGTCATTTTTGTACATGTTGTCATCCCATTGTGACTTTTTGTAATTGTGTAAACTTCTAAATGACTATGTGCTTGGAGACTATGTAATGGTAGTTACATTTCTTGGAAGTATCATTTGGAAATGTTGTTTGAGGATTTGTAAATGACTATTTTGTAAATGACTATCTGTTGTCATTCGGGAATTTGCGTTTGTGGATTTGTAATTCTCGTTTAAGGATTTGTAAAAGTTCATTTTTTTACACCATTGAAAGATTTGTAAAATGATTACGAAGAAAACAATGGTAATTATGTTTTCGGATTGGTGATTAGTAATTTGCGTGTTTGTGGATTGGTAATTCGTTTTGATTTGTGAAAGTGCATTTCATTTTGGTTTTCAAATTTTTAATTGAGACATCAAAGTGTAACCCTAAAAAAACATGTTGTAAATTGCGTTATGCAAATGGTAAATTGTGTTATGCATTTTGTAAAAGTGTCTTCTATTTTGGTTTTCATTCGGGCATCTAAGTGTAAACCCCTTAAAAAACATGTTGTAAATTGCGTTATACAAATGGTAAATTGTGTTATGCAAATGGTAAATTGCGTTATGCATTTTGTAAAAGTGTCTTCTATTTTGGTTTTCATTCGGGCATCTAAGTGTAAACCCCTTAAAAACATGTTGTAAATTGCGTTATGCAAATGGTAAATTGCGTTATGCAAATGGTAAATTGCGTTGTGCATTTTGTAAAAGTGTCTTCTATTTTGGTTTTCATTCGGGCATCTAAGTGTAAACCCCTTAAAAAACATGTTGTAAATTGCGTTATGCAAATGGTAAATTGCGTTGTGCATGTTGTAAAAGTGTCTTCTATTTTGGTTTTCATTCGGGCATCTAAGTGTAAACCCCTTAAAAAACATGTTGTAAATTGCGTTATGCAAATGGTAAATTGCGTTATGCAAATGGTAAATTGTGTTATGAATCTTGTAAAAGTGTTTTTATTTTGGTTTTCATTCGGGCATCTAAGTGTAAACCCCTTAAAAAACATGTTGTAAATTGCGTTATGCAAATGGTAAATTGCGTTATGCATCTTGTAAAAGTGTTTTTATTTTGGTTTTCATTCGGGCATCTAAGTGTAAACCCCTTAAAAAACATGTTGTAAATTGCGTTATGCAAATGGTAAATTGCGTTATGCATTATGTAAAAGTGTCTTCTATTTTGGTTTTCATTCGGGCATCTAAGTGTTTCCCTTAAAAAACATGTTGTAAATTGCGTTATGCAAATGGTAAATTGCGTTATGCAAATGGTAAATTGTGTTATGAATCTTGTAAAAGTGTTTTTATTTTGGTTTTCATTCGGGCATCTAAGTGTAAACCCCTTAAAAAACATGTTGTAAATTGCGTTATGCAAATGGTAAATTGTGTTATGAATCTTGTAAAAGTGTTTTTATTTTGGTTTTCATTCGGGCATCTAAGTGTAAACCCTTAAAAACATGTTGTAAATTGCGTTATGCAAATGGTAAATTGCGTTATGCAAATGGTAAATTGCGTTATGCATTTTGTAAAAGTGTGGGTTGATAGTGGATAAGTGTAAGTTATGAGTGGAAGGAAAAAACATCGACATTTGGAGTGCGATATATCACGCTCGTTGGAACACTCCAGTGTCATATATTACACTCCGGTCTTGAAAAACAATAACTCATTCCTCTACTAAACCCTAAACCCCTTTCCCTAATCAAACGACTACTGCAACATCACGACTCACTTCTCGGCCGCGTCGGTTTCTTCACGGTCTGCGTCGGTTTCTTCACGGTCTGTAGGTGAATTTGGTAAATAGGTATGTGATTTCTTCTTTACAATATAATCTTCCAAATTTCCGTCGATTTTTCTGCAATTGTTGGTCATTAGTTATAGGTCTGTGAATTGAAAGGTTTTCTGGATCAAGTTGTGGTCTTGAATAAACTTCCCACCTATATTTCCATTGTGGCATTGACGTTATTTTTTGATTGCTGATCGAAATTGTACGTGTTAGACTCAATAATGTCTTGCGAGACTTGAAGTTAATGCTTAAAGTTAGTGTGTGTTTATCTTGCTCATTCTTTTCCTTTTATTTTTGGTTTAGAGATCCTATTCTATGCATCCCAAAATCTTAGAAATGTGATGGTTATTTTTATATCTTGGTTATGTAAGTGTATACAATGGCGAGAACAAAGGGTCAGAAGAAAGAATCACCTCCACGGGCATCAAAGGAGGCCATACCAAAGGAGCGAAAGTATCGGCCAAAGGTTCTTAAGGACACGGTCCCCTAAGCCAAAAGAAAAATGGATTCAAATCAACAAACCAGCGAGGCCTCAAACCGGAACCTCATCGTACCTAGTGACACGGAAAGAGGAAATGGCGTTATGAACAATCGAGAAGAAGATATTGGGGTAGAAGCTTCATCGCCCACACGTCATCCGTACCTAGTGCCGATCGGCGATCGAAGAAGAAGAAGAAGAAGAGATAGGGGCGGAAGGTTTTATAACTACTCCGATCCATATATCCGATCAACATTCATTTAATTATTACTTCGGTGAAAGGAAATTCTGCCCCACTGTGTATGTTGACTTGTCTAGATTGAAATCTCAGTGCAACATAGACTTGTCACCCTGGCTGAAGCAATATGAACCTTTGTTGAGTATAAGAACAGTGTATTGTCAACGGTGGTGAAATTGTTTTATTTCAACATGAAAGATCTTGATGAGACTGATGTGGAGGGTAATATTATAGAAGAGGTTACGGAGACAGAGAGAGGGAAAGAAGATCAAAATCACTTTGAGTCTATCAACAACATTTTAGGGGTTATAGATGTTCCAAATACGCTGTGAAGCTCTTATCGAGCGGACATCTTCTCCATATTGAGGCCGGGTGAACCTATGGGAGAACTCAATTTTGAACTGCTTCATGTGTGATACATTCGGGGTGATATGGTTCATTTATACAAGAAACATGGTACGAAAGGGTAACAATTTTACCCATTTCACGTCACGAGATTATCATCTGTTTGCTTCTATCATATCTCGGGAGCCCGAGATGTCGGTAAATGGGTATTTGATGAGATGCTACATTTCCTTAACAACTCTAAATTGACATCCACTATTCCATTTCCTAACGTGGTTTCCTTTATTTTGTTCGCACATAACGTGTGGTATCTTATTGATGAAGAAAAACCTCGAAGCTGTGATGTTTGGTAAAGGTCATATACACAGAATGCATATTTCTCTTCCTGAGGGTCAGCAAAAAATGAAGTTAACTAAGATGAAGCGAAAAGGCGATCTTTGGAAAGGCGATGCCAAATCTACTCAAGCGGCACGCTATCCGGCACCCTCCTCCTCTCCCTCCTTCTTTGAGACATCCTTACAGTGTTATATCCAGGATGCCTTGAACAAGGCTGTTGACAGAATGTTGAGATCTAATGCCTCCATTCTAGCATCAAACGGGTCCATTCTTAAGGAGAATGATGATTTTCTAAATCGAATGGAAGGAGCCAGCGACAAATTAGTGACTACCGTGGAGGCACTAAAGACATTGGTTTGTCGCATTGATCAACGACGGGATGAGATTGAAAGAGAATTGACAAACTTGAGAAGAAAATGGAAACTTGAGAAGAATATTGATGAATTTGTAGATGGAGATAGGAGTCATGGTGGATGGAGGATTAAAACTTATAGAGATAGATGGGATGGAACTCAAACTAGAGGGATGCAAGAAAGCTTAACGTTTTGATTGTACAAAGCAACAAAGTATTGTAATTGAATATTAAGCACAAATTTTTAGCATGGTTTGCAAGTTTATGATCTTACTATGTTGGTAAACTTTTCAAACTTTTCGATTGTTGCAAGTGGTATGTTTGAAGGTCAAAAACTTTTGTGGTTTTGTGTGAGGAGAACAATGTATTGAGTCCTTGAACTAAGAATTGGACAAACAATTAGATAGAGTCAATTAGATGGAGTGTACAGACAAAAACTTGAAATATTAATTTAACTCAATTTGGAGCATTTAACATTACATTTGATGATCAGATCGCAAGTGTTAGGAATCTGTTCAATTGAACCAACAATAATAGAAGTTGGAAGTAAACAACGATAACAACTTGCTTGCTTTAGTGTACTTAACTTAGAAGCACGCATCATGACTTTTCCCATTTTCATGGTATCAACTAATGTGGGATTCATATTATTCCACATGAGGTTGTCAGTATCTGTGCATTACATAAACAAGACTTAAAAGGAAAAGTGAAAAACACAGGACATTTCCAACTCGCAACTACTCTAAATAGGGTCAAAAAATGGCAATTATACATCATATTGGACAGATCCAATGAAAACTCACATCAACTTTACATCCACCACACCACTTGATAACTATCCATACTCATATATATGTACTAAAGTGAAAAAAATCAATGCAATAATGGTCATCTCTTTCTTCTCTTCACTCTATTCCCGGTGGGAGGAGGAGGAAGGAGTCCCAATGCATCTCTGGTGGCTTCATTCGGTTCGTGGTTTACAAGCCACCACGTGAGGTTGCATCTATACGCGTTCACCTCATCATCATCATCCGCATAAGTTCACCGGGACTCCAATTGTGCAACCAAATCAACACATGAGCGCCACGGTCTTGCCTACAAAACAGAACATAACTCAACTCGAAACGCACAAATTAACAAATTTACGCATTATTGATCTTGCCACGAATGATACTCACAAATTTGGTTGTTGTGGAACGGATGGCTAAATATCTTCTGTTCTTGGCCTCTTGGTGTTGTGATTGGGGTTCACAAATTCTATGATGTCTTCAAACGTTCCTCGACATACAACACACATGCGTGTTATTAACTACAAACTTAAAACTAAATCATAATACAATACAAGTAACTTACAATACTTACAATATTTGCTATCGCCTTTGCTTGGGGACTTGCACTGCGGTTTTTTTTTTCGGCACGATTCTTACTTAAATAGACCTTTGTATTCATTGAATCCAGGACATAAAAATTCATAGTGCTTGGATCAATGGCCATGCGGAACCAATGCTCAAAGAACCAACATCGGTCCCATTATCATATCACAATCACACATATTGTAACCTATATATTCAGGCAATAGTTGTTGTTTCCACTCAGAAACTTTCCATCCCACTGGTTTTACTTCAATAAATCCTATATAATAAACAAAGGTTGAAGTCATGTTTAGGTATGTGTTTAGGTATGTCAATGCGACAAAAATTATGAATGTCCACAAATGCACAAATGAAGACTTACCATTTGAAAGTCTTTGGATGAAAAATTTAGCTTTTTAAGTACCAACCCGGTTACTTAATGCATTTCTACGGCCTAGTGTTTGTAGCTGCTCGCGGGTTATGTCTTCATCGTCTATTTGTATGAGAATCCTAAATGAGAAATAATACATTAAGTAATCGAACATTAACTAATGGCAAAAATTGTTTACTATTGAATATTCATTGAAATTAGCTTTGTATATTGACTTACTTGTTGTCTCTCATCCTCCGTGTAGGGTCCGGATATAATGTCAAACAATATTTCCTTCTCTTCTTTGTCTTCTTTGGCCTTCCTTGCGATCTTCAATGGCTTCGTCAGAATCCAAGGCGACTTTATTTTTGGCTTCTTCGCCCTCATTGACCTCCGTGGTGCTGCGTCTTCTTGTTGTGCACCACCCTCTTGTTGAACAGGGTACAGAACAATGGATTTGGATTGTTCTCCTTCGTTAGTCCCTCCAACACTAGCACTTTCACTTTCGCCATCAGATTCATCAATGTTGATTGGCGTTACAATAGATGCGTCATCCTGATAAGCATCATCCTCATAACGAGCTTCGCCACCATCATCGCCATCATCATCATGATGACCATCACGATCACCTTCTTGGGCCTCATCATCATGACCATCTTGGCTATATTCACCATCATCCTCTTCACCAACTTGCTGCTTCCACTGCCTCTCAATGTGAGTTTGTGCCTTTCGCAGCTCATCCTCCACAGAAGCAACAAGTTTTTTGTGGCCATCGTTGATTATACCCATCAAGTTTGCATACAAGTCCTTTAAAACCTACATTGACACAATTTACCACAAGTCAATTCAAAAAATACAAATTTTAAAGAATGAATTGAAGTCATTACTAAAAGCACTTAGCACTTACTGGGTCTAAAGAAGCCACAAAATTACTTTCGAACCTCGTCCTTCTTAGCCTTGTTGTCTTTACCGGTGGGATACAACACCCCAGAGTTGCTGTTCCTCTCGTTGTAAATCATCTCCTTCACCTTCTCTTTCGTCCAGAACTGAATTGGACTCTTTCCTTCATGTTGGACTGCCCTGCCCAATGGGAACCGCTCCCCAAAATATATCTGCAAACAACGTAAAACATTTAAAACTTATCACAAAAAAAGATTAACGCAAAACAGGCACAAACAGGCACAAAATATTGCATAATTCTGACCAGTAACATGTAGATGCACCCTCCGACATATGATTTGCAATCTTTGTTTCGTCTTGTCGCATTGACATAATCAGAGAGCTCTCTTCGAAGGTCATTGGCGATATATGTGGCCCAATCAAAGTGGGAAAATCCTTTCATTGTGGAGGTTAAAACCTTCAGCAACTGCATACTGGGAGTTGTGCTTGATGTTGGGGCGAGAAAAGTCCCCAATATGTGCATCATAAATAAAATCTCAAATTGATCACCCGACTCCCCGAAGTTATGACATTTAGTATGTCGTCATACTTCATTTTCCCATAGTCTTTTCTAAGTTGCGGCAATATTGGATCTCGTGTCACTGACATTCATTCTAACCTCCTCCCCACAACGTGGCACCCCAAGCAATTGAGCCACATCTTCTCCTTGTATTTCAAGTGTCTTCCCCCTTATTCGGAATTTATTGGTTGGGGGATCATAAGTTCTCATAATAGCCACTAACATTTCCCGTGGCAGTCTCAAACTTTGAATATGAAGTAAATGTCCAAACCCTAACTTTTGGACCTTAGCTTTTAATGTGTCGTCGGAGTTGACATATGCTACCAGCTTTGAAAACTTGTTCATCGAGCACCTTGAGGGAAAAGATACAGTGGAGGTGCCCTTGTTCTTCTCATGCTTTTCTCCTTTGGCTCTATCACTGTATAGTTTCTTCTCACCAGCACTCAAAGCCTTCCATGCCTTTGAGGACTCCTTATTCATGTCATTGAAGTTAGACAATTTATTGTCTTTATTAAACTCATTGCGAAACAACATGTACCCATTGCGACTGTACATGTTGTTGGACTTTTGCTTTGAAGCCCCACTTGTTGATGTCATTGTTCACTGTAAATTGTATACACCTGAAAAAATGACAATGGTGAATTGTTTAGATATAATGACTTGAAATAGAGAATTTAAAACAAATTCCTTGTACCAATTTATGTGAATTGCTAGCTTTTCCCGGCAATAATTTTGGGTCAGCTCAACATGCATTTCTCTCTTATTTGAGGGTTAGTAAAGTATGAATTAGATGGTGTAGACTCATTTTTTCAAGCAATCGTAAGATCAAAAGTCAGGAATAATTTGTCTCATATTTCCGCACTTCTTTACTTACTCACTTCTTTATAAAAAGAGAATGTAGTACTTCTTATGTAGTACTTCTTTTTGCCACATACGAACTACATGAGAGATCTAACTATATTCAACCAAATGACCAAATGACCAAATTACAGTACTTTAAGCCAAATAATATAATAGATGAAAATAATAAAATTTCTTAACCATTACATTGCAAGCAAAAGTGAATAAAATATAATTGCATTGTGACATCCTGAAGATTTCCTTCCCTTCTAACAATAATGCTCAACATACAGAGAATCAAAACCATCCATAGCTCATTAGCTAACTAGAACAAACAAAGAAAGGTGAATTTCCCAACTAACTGTGTTAAGTCATACAACTACACCCACTTTTCAAGCATATGAATAGCCAAGATAAAACCTAATGCCACCATTACAAACATAATAAGAATTCATAGACATAGACGTTTCCAAAATCATGGAAAACTGAAAGGAAAAAAATCTATCAGATAGGAAAAGCAAATGACAGAACAAAAACTTTTTAGCTAAATAGTTTGTTACAGGAATGTGATATCTAGGTACATGGTGAATAAGCACCTGCCAATCTCTATGTATGAGAAGCCTAGCATCATCTACAATATCTTTAAAAGCCTGATTGCAACCACAATTGATCCATCTCCCTAGAGGTATTCTCATAAATAATGGACTTCATCTATTGTTGAGAGTTACAATAAAAAAACAAGTGATCCAGAAAGGCAACTCATAAAGCAGGCACCCACCATACAAGCAATTAACACTTCAGTGTTGATCCAAAGGACCTAAACTTTATTAATAGTATTATTGATTATATGAAATTGTTAGAAGTAGTTAATATAAGCTCCTTTATAATTGGTACTCGTTAAGATGTGGCCTAAATTTATTTGCAATTTTCTTTCCCATATATGTTAGTTTATGCTTCTTCATAAAACTATAACACCCGATTACAGACTTTATGAATTGGTACTCGTTAAGTTTATGCAATTTTCTCCTCAATTCTACCGTACGTAAGCTAGTATTTCTAAGCCGACTCAATTACAGTACCGACTGAACTACCAAAGCACTATTTTCCTGATTCTGTGCGTTAAGATTCACTGATTTGTAAGAAAGGGAAAAGAAAAACTGAGCCTTAACATTAATTTTTAAGGCATGCTCCAATGACGATGGTTATATTGTTTGAACAAGTCATTCTAACCAAAACAGAGTATAGCCCCCCTCCCTCAGCCCATGGACTTAAGGGATCCCAAAACAGCTATCAATTACTATTACTATTCGAACCAAATCAGCATTCCAGTCACTGGTTTGAACTTAGAACAAAAATAAATAAAAAACAGAGACAGAGAGGAAGAACGCGTTTAGGGCTCAGAACTAATGATGGGAGGAGGGAGATACCTGACGGAGGCGGCGAAAATGGCTTCGGCGGCAGCGGCGAAAATGTCTTCCACGGCGACGGAGACGGCAGCGATGGCAGTGGGTCAAGAAGAACGCTCGGACGAAGGGAGGAAATGGCTATTCTTTTTTTGCTGAGACAAAATTTTCCCAATCGAATGGTATGTGCTCTTGCCTGTTTTAATGACTAAGATAGTTTAG
This sequence comes from Acacia pycnantha, assembly GCA_025563575.1. Taxonomy (NCBI): domain Eukaryota; kingdom Viridiplantae; phylum Streptophyta; class Magnoliopsida; order Fabales; family Fabaceae; genus Acacia; species Acacia pycnantha. Next base: position 1,730,032 of record JAMWYP010000124.1, read on the forward strand.
GCTAATGTGGTCATTTGCCACGAAATTGCATAACCCTCAAAAGTCCTTATCCCCTCTGAGTCTTTTTGCAAATTCGGAGGACTTCTGTGGGTTTTACAAATTCATTTGGTATTTATCTGGAATTTTCCTAGGTTCTGCTTGCTCCCAACTTTCAGTTTCAAATTCATTGGTGTGTAAATTTAAAATCAGCTTTCTCCAAAAGCCCCTCAAGAGCACCGGTAAGGCCGCTTGGATCGCTGGCACCACCTTCCTCATCCTCGTCGTCCCTTTGATTATCGAGATGGACCGCGAACAGCAGTTGAACGAGCTCGAGCTCCAGCAGGCCAGTCTCCTCAGTACCCCTACCACCATGGGTCCACCGCCTCCGAAGTGAATGAACCACCTAGGTTAGATTAGATTAATTTTTCTGTTCGGTTTTCTCTCAGAATGTTTGAAGGTTAGAGCCATGTGGAAGCGTTCTGAGAATGATTGTTGATTCTCTTCTTTACAACGGGATTGAAACTATATAATTCTATGGTTTTGGGATTGCAATAATCTTACAATTGTAGCTTTAAAAAAATCAGCTTTCTCCAAAAAACAAATCAAAAATCAGCTTTCTCCTCTTCCAGACGCCCCATTGTCTCTCCCTCATCCTTTATCGGCGGCGTCATTGCCGTCATCATCAGATGTGCTTCCGGTAAGAGTATTTCTTCTCATTCCTTCCATAAAGAAAAATCCATTAACCTGGAAATTTTCTTAAATAACAATTCTTCAAGATTTTTTTAGTCATCGGGTCTGTGAAAAACTTGGATTTTTTTTTTTTGTTTATTTCAGCTCTGCGCGGTGACTTTTCCTCTTCCCCCGGGCATCCCTTTCCCTTTCCTGATCCTCTTTGTGTTCCTCTTTACTGGTCCTTTTCCTGCCTTCTCTCTTTTTCAGTTTTTAGACAAGATTTGTTCTTTGCTCATAGTGTTGATTTTGCCTTTAGAGCTTCAGTTCCTGAAGCTTGGCTGAGAGAATAAGGGAAAAAGATTCAACCGAAGAAGCTTTTTTGGGCCAATGATTAATTTGTTTCGATGCTCTTATTTTTAGTTAAATGATATGCTTCTGGAATTGATAATCCTTCTTTTCATTTGCTCAAAATTTGGGGAAGGTTCAGGAACCACGAATGATGCCTTTTCTGTAATATCTTGATTGTTTGTTCTGCGTCTTCCCCTCTCGCCCTGTTCGGTTTTTAATTTTAGAAAAATCATGACAAAAATAGCTACCTTTACTTGGTTTCTATACTTGCACTCCCACTGAACAAGGTGAATACTCTGCGACTCGTAACAATATACTATTATTATTCCTCTTAACATTTAATAAATTCATTCTCCATTCCTTTAGTATACAAGATTCAATGGAAGAAAACAACAAGAAAATTGAGGGAATCATCCTGTTAAAATTTTTTATAGACATAAAGCAATGTTGCTATGTGAAATTTGTACACACCGCAGAGCAATGTTGCTCTGACTTAGGTCCTTAATAAAAACCTAAAACAATATATACCATGTCACAACATGTTGGCATTCAAGATTTCTTATTTATGCATGTATCTTGCCACTTGACAGTGATATGCCAAAATAAAAGGGAAGATATGACAAATCCCTCTTGAAATTTTTGTTTCTAGATACTGCACAACTTATTTATGCATTAATATAAGCAAAGCTTGAAGCCTATTAAGTTTATGTCAATAAATGCAAGTGTAATACAAGCTCATCCACTTGACTTCCCTTGCAGAGAAGAAGCTAGAAGAGAACCCAGCTAAATTGAAGCAATTTGTATTACAGAAGCTAGAGAATATGCCAAGTGATGTTAAAGCCTTCTTAGAAAATACTGATTTGGATCATATCTTATCAGCTCCATTGAGATACAGACATCCTTGGGAGCTCGTGTTTGGAAATATCAATAAAGGCAATGTATGTGTTGCTGGAGATGCATTCCACCCTATGACCCCTGATCTTGGCCAAGTTGGTTGTTGTGCTTTAGAAGACGGGGTTGTTTTAGCTCGATGTCTTGGTGAGGTCTTCTGCACAAAATCCGGGGACATATTAGAAACAACCAGGGAGAAGAAGAGGAAGGGGAACAATATAAGAGGATTGAGGCTAGCTTGAAGAAATATGCTAATGAGAGAAGATGGAGAAGCATGAATATCATCTTTGCAGCTTATGTGACAGGAATAATTCAGTAAGGTGAATTCAAATTGGTCTCCTTTTCCAGAGACAAGTTTTTGTCTGCTTTCCTAGCTGGTATTCTATTGAAGACAACTGATTTTGACTATGGAAAGCTGAGAAGCTCTTAGGAATGATTTAGATCCTCTAAAGTTGATTATATGTGTTGTTGAAGTTGAACACAATGTACTGGTACGATAAGTTCAATTTTAAAGGATCTGAGTGGACTTAAAGAAAAATCTAAAGAAAATTTGAATTATTAATGGATCCAGCAATGATACTGTGAAATGGTCATCCAAAAGCTTGCTTCTTGACAATATCATAGGTTATATATATGTGATGTTGGTTTTCCTACTTTTGTATGCCCACTTTATGGGCAATAAATTAATCAATATGCTGTAATTTCATCTAAACATTAACAAAACTATTTCTTGCTATATATGAGTCTTGCTGTAATCATTTAGAACTGAATGAGGAAGTCATTGTGCAGACTTATTTTCCTCCTATCTCTCAGCCAAAAGGCCTTCCCTTACGAATCCAAGATGTGAAAGGAAAAGAATGGGTATTCCAGTTTAGATTCTGGCCAAATAACAACAGTAGAATGTATGTTCAAGAAGGGGTAACTCCTTGCATACAGTCTATGCTATTGCAAGTTGGGGACACTGGTATGTTTTATTGTGAATCACTTAGTTTATTAACATAGATGTTTTGAGAATAGATAAGCTATGTGAACTTTTATCCTAGAAAGTTAAAACAGTTGCATTTTGTAACAATTACAGAATTTGGATTTTTTTTTCCTGCATTTGTCTATTTGCTACAAAATTTCGTCGGGGTTTTTCAAAACTCTTTCTTTGGACTGGACTCTCTGTCCTTTGGTCGGGATAGCCATAAAGCTGAAGAGTGCACTATTTACAATGCATGGCCCTCCTCTCAATCCATCGTGTGAAACAGGATGTATGTCCCTATCAGAAAAGAATTAGCTAGTAGGTGTACTTGGTGGATATCATGTTTCAAGATTTTGGCTACTTACAATGTTATTCAAGTTCCATGTTTTCTCCATGGTGAAAAGAGTGCACTATTTTTTAATTGTGATTATTTTTGCTGTCTATTATGTTTATACTAACAGTATAATTTTATAGTCAGCTTATAATTCATAGATGTTTCTTGATTATAGTAGAGCAGTTGGTATGTTTGGTGTTATAAAAAAACTTTACACTTCTACTTTCCTAATATCTTTTTAATCTCCATTTGATACACCTTACATTTCTTGAACTAAGCTCAGGCTTAAGTTAATATTTTATCTTGAATGAGTCCAACTTTGTGATATGAATGCTTGTACTTTTGTGCTCCCTCTCCCTTCTCTGAATGAAGCTAAACAAATACTGTAGTTCTACATTAGTCAGGTATAATTTTACATATGCTGTAATTGACTGCTACTTATATCAATATTCTCAGGGAAATATGGAGGTAGCTTTCAATAGATTTAAGCTTCGAATATGCAACACTGATGAAAGCTTCTTGGTGGTGAAGCAAAGGTGAGACACGCCATAACCATGGCTTCTAATTCCCAAGACCCGTACAGTCCCATCAACTACTACAGAGTCGTCTCCAAAACCAATCTTGATGCCATTGTAAGCTTTCCTTCCTTCTTTCTTTCTCTCTTCCCTTTGATGTTTTCTTCTTCCTCGCTCTTCAGTTTTCCATGTTCTATTTTTTTTAATAGCTTTATATACCCAAATGCATGCGAAAGCTTCCACCTTTGTTCTTGTGGAGGCGTTGCTATGAGCATATGAACAGGGTTTCACCTTTGAATTACTGCTTCTTTGGTTTTTCATTAAAAAAACCTTTTTCCAAGAATTAAAATTTTCTAGAAATAGAAACCCTGAAACTCGCGCTCACTTTTTTCCTCTTTGACTCTTCAACATCAACATTGATTTGGAAAATTCATGCTTAAATTTGTGATCAAGCTTCCTTAAATTGAAATATCCTCAAGGATGCATACTCTTTAGAGAGAGAGATATTGTGAAATTGAATTCATATATTTTCCATTATGATTCTGGAGTCTTAATCATTAAAAACAAGCATTGTAACTGCGCAATTGATCTTAAACATGTCAAAACTTAAGGGCTTAGGCTGAATAGCATCTGGACTTTTATTGAACAATAATAATTGTACATAGTAATGGGCACTGACTGAATATATATGTAATGCCTGCGTTGCCAAATCAGTGTTGATTTGTTGGGTTACACATTTTTGTGGTGAATTATTGGTGCAAGATTTTATTGTATTGTTTAATTTTCAAGTATTTTGGACCAGTGTGGCATTAGAATTTACTCTATTTTGATTTTTTTTTATGAACTTGATTGGCATATTTATTGTATCTGGTACATTTTTAACCCCTTTGACTCAGGGACATAGAGATTTGTTGCTCAACTGTTTTGAAGTCATTTTAAACCAAATAGTAGCAAGCCAAAAATCACCTTGCTATCATTTTGGATGATTTCGTGGCCTCAACCCTAAGCCCGCATCAACTTTTCTTTATGTTTTGTATTGTTAAGGGAATATTGCCACTAAAACTATCTTTTATTGAGATATTAAAGCTTACTTTATGGTTTAGAATAATCATTTAATTTCATTTAGTTTTGTGGGGTGATTTTTATCATACTACTATTATTAGCCGTCTTATTATTATCTTTTTGGATGAGTGTGGTCTATATGATTGTATTATGGTTGATATGCAAATTATGGAATTAGTTACTTGCTTTTAAATGATTTGCTATTCTTTCTAACAAGCAGAAGTAGGCTTACTTGCAGGTAAGTGAAATTACCCTATGCATCACATGGGAGGTTATGCTTTTAATAATGTAAGTGAAATTAACGTACTTTAAATCAAAAGCATGTGAATGTTAATCTATAATTCCATGCCTCTAACATATTTTAGTCATTGCGTTCAGTTATATGTTATGGTTGATAAGAGATAGTTAATACATAAAATAGTAGACCTTCTCTTTGTTTCGTAGCTGACTTTTAGTTTCTATCAGGTGAAACATATTAGTTGTCAACATTAACTTTTGGTGAACATGAACAATTTACTTTTCAGATTCTGATATTCTTTTTTTATTACTTTTCTTCGGCCTTACTATCAATAGTAATGGTAATTTTTGTTTTAGATAAAACGATGTATACTAAACCACTTTACAGTTTTTTTCAGTAAAATTTGTGATTTCATACATACTATATACTGATTATTAGTATTTTTGATGTTACTATGAATTGATGCAATTGCATAAGAAGTCAGATGTAGAGTTATATGCATGATTACGGCTATGGGTCATGCAATGTTTGACTGCCTTCACTTGGTAGGTAAAGTTTCTCTCATTTTGGTTGTTTGATTCAAACTAGAGGAGAAGGTAAAGGATTCTATTCATATGCTTAATTTTTTGCTTAAGTACCTATTACTTTTCATAAAAGATTATTGTTATTTTTTAACTTCTGCGTTGCTTTATGGAATATTAGAATTCAATTTGCATTACAGCAAGTGACATTGGAAATATATTTACAGGCTTAGCAACTGTGATGATGTGCTGCCTATATATGTTGAAGATTATTGGTCTGATGAAGATGCTTTTCAAAAGGTTTCTAACAAATTTAATCTATAGTTAATCTTAAAGGGGATATAGCATATGTTAGTAATAATCTTCTAATACCATTAATATGAAGCAAGGGCCTTGCTGGACAGAATTACATGAGTGGAAGGAGTGGACTTGGTTATCTGTATGTGAAAGAGCCAACTATATGTACATTTTGTTTGGGATATGTGAATAAGGTATTTTACATTCTAATTATCTATTGTGATGAATTACATCTTAAGACATATATTAATAATAATGAAAAAGAGATGACTGAATCCCTTAACCATCTTATTACAAGCCGTGATGATTATTCTATTGTCATAATCTATTTGTTGTTTTCTCTTCATTTCAATTACGTTTCCGGATTTTTTGAAGATTTGATTGATGACCATGGGAAGTCGATTTTCTGGATTCGAAATCCTCAGGATGGATTGTTTTGGTTACGGAAATATATGAGTGCCGCGTTTTAGTGGCAGGAATAGTTGAGCATGCCCAAATTTATGCATGATGTCTCCCGAGCTTTGCGCATTTTTGCATTGCCTTCGTTTGGATTCTAGGTTTTGATAAGAATCGTTTTTCATTTGTAAATTTTTTTTGTTCTAGGTTAGGTTCGAGTTTTGCCTTTCTTCTTCAATTATGCTATATATCTCTGTGAGTGGCGTCACGTTACTAGCAACAGATGTTTCTAATCTTTTAGGAGGAGCTTAGTACTGCTTACATGGATTAGATAGTATATTCAACCTCAAGGGAATGAAATTTTATGATTCATATATCTGTTGATAAAGGGGGGAGGTATTATGATTTCTCTACAGGATTGCAAACCTACAAATAAAGGGGGTAGGTATTATGATTTCTGGCTAATCACCAGATCTGTAAAATCAACGATACTTCATTTTCAAGTATGTCAATGTGGTGATTTTGTACTTTTGATTTTTTAGTGCAGGCTTCACCCCTCCCGTTTGAAGTAGTAATGATGGAATTCTCATGTATTGGGATTGATGTTTCTTGATTTATGAGGTTTTATTTGTTTTGCTAAGGAATGCAGAACATATAGGGGCTTAAAGGAAAAGGAACAAATTTCACAAAATTCAAGATCAATTCAATTATTGATAAGCAAAGAGTATACTTTAAATTGAACACGGTTGAACCAAAAAAGTTTTTTAATAAGAATTGGTATCCTAATGATTCTTAGTCCTACAACAATTGTAGATATGAGCTAGCATCAAATTTAGCCCAAAATCCTCTGTCCAGGTCCCTAATAAAAAAAATTTAAATTGGTCAAAAGTATATATTTTGTCACATTAATGAAAGGCTTTCACAATGTTACAAGATAAGTTATGTCATATCAGTCACTGTCTTGCTTTTTTACTAGTGAAGTTGACGAGGCTTTATAGCTATTGTATAGGTTTTTTCACCTACTTCAATATCTGTAGCTTTATTCATTTATTTAGGAACTTCAACACACAATGGAGTTGTTGAACACTTGGGTTATGTAGCGGGCAAGAATGTTAGCTTCCTTGAATGAGAGGTTGATTGGAAGCTAAGTGGGTGACTTTTGGTAAGCTGATTAAACTTTGTGTATTTAATGTTTCTATTTAATTGTTCTTCAAGTCATGATCATGATAAATGAATTCTTGCCCAGTTATGTTAAAGAAGGACTTCTTGGCTAAGCTATATGGGCACCGTTTACAATCACATTACGGTAGTGGCGGAGCCAGGAATTTAAGTTTGTGGGTGCATAATTAATGATGGGATTTGGGGGCTGCCCCCGATTTTTTTTTTTAAAGAGGATAAAAGGCAACCCACTCCTTCGTAAAGTTTAGGATTAGAAATGGGGTTCGATTGAAAAGTATTTCCAAGGAAATCAATTTAAACAGAACAATATACTCTAATCTGATGGCATACGAGATACCAGATGTTACACAATCAAATTTCAAAGCAACATGCAATGAAAAATTATTATGGTTTGTCATATGTGATAGGATATTAAAAATTCAACTATCAACGAAGGAGTAAAAGAGCATAACAAATGCTATAACTCACCAAACTGTCCACTAGAGAGCATGACACTTTCAATAGGTTCAACACCAAATACCTACATAGAGGAAGAAGGAAAACAATGAGAACACAAATGCATTACAACTCTACACTATCATAAACACAACTTAGTAAAGCTTGGGGCCCATAAAAATAAAACCACCAATGGGCCTCATAGCACTATATAATAATGTCCCATGTTTTGAGGGGGATTATGGGTGTTTATGCTAAGATATGTAGTAACTCAGCAGCGAGGGAAAAAAAAAACTCAACAGATACAATTTAAAAAAAAAACTCAAAAGCTACAATTTATGGGTGCACTTGCACCCACATGCAACATAGTGGCTCCGCCACTGCATTACGGTGAGTAAGTTTTCTCACTTTCTTTAAAAAAATAATGTGACTTTGTGGGGGCATAAGTTGATGGAAATTCAGATGACTTTGGCATGGATTAGCTTTCATTGGAATAGTAATCCAACCATATATTGAAGATAACGAATAAAGTTTATTGATCATGGCAGGTTTGTGCTACACGACATTCCTATCTTTCGGTGTTGACATCGGCAAGATATGTAAACGAGCAGGAAAAATGGAGGAAGGGGGAGTGTTGTTGAGAATGAGAGAAGTACGCACATGCTTTCATTGCCTCCCTAGTCAAGAATTTTTTGAAGCCTGTCAAAGTAATCGAGTAGGAGAAATTCTACTTCATGTTTATGTGTTATAATCGGGGTCTTTCATATTAATGTTTAATTGTGACTTTGTTTTTTGTTAGACCCTAGTGGCAATTATAACTATCTAGACCTGTATTTTGTTTGTGAACTCAATTAGCACTACACTATAGAACATAAAAAGTTGCTATACATGTAATAATACAAAGACTGATGTGATTGTGGTCTATGTTATGGTTTTGGGTAGTTATATAACTTATATTTTGTGTTGGTATATTTGAAATCTAATTAATTATTTTATGTTAATATGTGTTTTATTCAATTTCTTAATCATTTAGATAAGTGGAAGGTTTCTAGGTGCTTTAATGATATGGAATCATTGCATCCGCGCAATGGGGGGGGAGAATTTTTGCTTGTTTATAATACAATAGCATCAGCCCCGGAATTATTGCATCCGCGCAAGGGGGGGGGGGATTTTTGCTTGTTTATAATACAATAGCATCAGCTTCCTCTTTATTCCTATGTGCCGCAAGATAATAAATATACAAGTTTTCCTTTTCCCTCTTCATTGATCACGGCCACACACACACATATATAAAAACTTATGACAAAAACTTGCTATAGCAGCAACTTATATATTCTATAGATAGCATGGTTTTGGTTTTTATGACAATAAACTTTCATTTATTTTTATGTGCAGCTTTATATCTTTCTTTCTTCTCATGTAGCAACGTACACCCACACGTACATATATTAAACAAGTTTTTTTTTCCTTGGTTTCCTGATACAGGCTCTACGTGGTGTATTTATATATATATATATATAGATGACAATATAATTGCTTTGGTTCTCCAGCATATGCTTCGTGGACTCGTGCAGTAACATGCATATATATATATATATAAAATAATAAAAATCTCTATATACAAAAAGGAAGAGGAAACTTAGCTGTTATGATTTAAATTATTATTATTTTAGAGATTTTTAAAAATCTCTTCCTTTTTGTATATAGAGATTATTATTATTATTATTATTATTATTATTATTTTATATATATATATATATATTCAAACAGAAAAATCTTTGGTTCTAAATATATATTTACACATGATAGCATAAAAAAAGGGAAAATTAAAATAAAGGACCAAGAGAAAATAATATTTATTATAAAGGACCATAAAAATTGTAATTACTTAGAAGGACCAAACATCATAATATAAATTTAAAATTACTAAATTGCCCTTAATCAACCCTCATGTATTATCTCTTATATTTAAAATTAAAAATATAACTAAAATTGCCCGATATGATTATATCTTTTTTTCCCAATATATTATTTAATTAACAATTATTAAACTCATATTTTTCTTAATTTTTATTTTTCACCAATTTATATCATCAAGTTGCCCAATTTATATTATCAATATTGATGTCTAAGTTCATTTTATAAAAATAAAAAATAAAGTTATTTCATATTTTTCAGGATATAATAGGTTAATTAGATTTTTTTTTATTTTATTAACATTACATGATTTTTTTAACCCACATAAATTTCTTCTAAAACAAAAATAAGTCATGCAAACTTTCTTGGTTTAATATATATGATAAATTATAAAAGACCTTCTCTTCCTTTTTGTATATAGAGATTATTATTATTATTATTATTATTATTATTTTATATATATATATATATTCAAACAGAAAAATCTTTGGTTCTAAATATATATTTACACATGATAGCATAAAAAAAGGGAAAATTAAAATAAAGGACCAAGAGAAAATAATATTTATTATAAAGGACCATAAAAATTGTAATTACTTAGAAGGACCAAACATCATAATATAAATTTAAAATTACTAAATTGCCCTTAATCAACCCTCATGTATTATCTCTTATATTTAAAATTAAAAATATAACTAAAATTGCCCGATATGATTATATCTTTTTTTCCCAATATATTATTTAATTAAAAATTGGTAAACTCATATTTTTCTTAATTTTTATTTTTCTCCAATTTATATCATCAAGTTGCCTGATTTATATTATCAATATTGATGTCTAAGTTCATTTTATAAAAATAAAAATAAAGTTATTTCATATTTTTCAGGATATAATAGGTTAATTAGATTTTTTGATTTTATTAACATTACATGATTTTTTTAACCCACATAAATTTCTTCTAAAACAAAAATAAGTCATGCAAACTTTCTTGGTTTAATATATATGATAAATTATAAAAGACCTTGACTTTTATTAAGGGCCTGTTTGGATGAGCTATTAAAAAAAGTACTTTTTTTCCATTGCTTTTTAAAAAAGTGCTTTAATTAGAAGTTAAGCTATTTTAATGTTTGGATATACCATTTTGAAAGAACTTTTAAATAAAAAAGCTATTTGGATGTTAAAATAAAGAAGTACTTTTTTATTAGTAAAATTACTGAAATGGGCATATAAAAGCACTTCTTTTTACATTCGTTTGGATAAAAAAGCACTTATGTTAAAATTTTAGAATTATTATATTCACTAATTGAATTTGAATAATATTAAAATTAAATTGTTGATATAATTTAGGATAGACCCATATAAATCAAAGTTGTTATCAAATATTTATTTTTAATTTATACACTAAAATGACTAAAAAAAACAAAAATTAAATAGTATACATCATGCTATATAACCAATGCATTAATTAAAAAAGAGAGTCATATTGTACCATATTGCAAATATAGAAATAATATTAATCATACTACATACTAAAAGTTAACGATGCACTCTCTCTCTCTCTTTAAAGTTTTCTAAGGTGTTTGTGTATGTCCACATGCGCGCTCACACACTCACTCTCTCTTTCCTTTCCTTTTCCAATGAAAGTTCGATGCACTCACATACACTGTAATATTGACAATATTCCACCAGACTCAACAAAGAAAAACAAACCCACTTAGGAGGTAGGAGGGTGAAAAACCAACGCGAGTTTGATAATAAAAACCAAGGAATCAGTGATCATGGCACCAAGAGTCAACCTCCAACACAAATAAAATTAACCCACAAAAGAACTCAAACACATTACCATCAAGATACCCATTTAAAGAAAAATAAAGACAAATCACAAAGCAAAATAAGCTTCAGAGGCTCACCTTCGGGCGATGAAGCGAGGTCGTCGATTTGCTGGCGCGATTAGGCGCGAAGGACAGTAGACGGCGCGAACAATGTCGAAGGAGGGGGAGTATCTCACGCGAAAGCAAAGAGAAGAGCAGAGGGTAAAGAGAGACAGGGGTATGGGTGTCTCAATTTACCCAAAAATAAAATACCGGTCCTCATTTTTCCTTTCTCTCTCTTCTACCGCAAATAACTTTTTTTAAAAGCTCCAAATTGTAGCTTCCAAAAAAAGCAGAATTTTGGGATTTTTTTTTGCTAATTTTGCTTTTTTTTTTTTTAAGTTCTCATCCAAACACCTAAAATAATAAAAAATGACTTTTTTGTTGGAAAAAATGACTTTTTTGTTGGAAAAAAAAGGACTTTTTTTGTTAAAAAAAGCCCATACAAACGCAGCCTAAGGAAACTAAATAAAGTACTTAATTATATCATATGTTGTGTATCATTAAATTACATATTAGTTTATTAGTCAAACTAATTACTTTGGACAAAAAAAAAACTCTAAAATAATTTAATTAGCTTTCTTAATTTCTCTAAAAAAATTAATTTGATCTTATAATTAAGAACATAGGTAGTAATTAATACGATCATCAATTGCCATATGATCCTGATGTGGGGTTACATTAAAAAAATTGGGGGGGGGGGAGTTAATGGAACCGTGTTAAATGTTAACCCAAACAAATAAAATTTAGTTGAAAATATATCTAAAATTGCCCGAGAAATTAGGCCACAACATACGTCTGATCGTTTGGGTTAATGGTAGAAAATGCTTTTTCAACGTGATTTACAATTTATGGTTTATGAGGTATAGGTTTTATAAGAGGAGTTTTATCTGAACATATTTTTCAGACCCCAACTTAAAAAGTCATATAATTGATGAAAAGAATATCAAACAATTTTCCTTCTTTTCTCGTTGACATTAGCCTTCAGACTGCCTTGCTTAAAAATAGTGTTTCGGCTAAACTTGCTCATAGTATGAATAGTACTTTTCACATTTTTGACCAACTATGACCTAGCTAGATTTGTGTGCCTTTTTAGAGAGCTATAGGTGAATGACCGTCTTACAGTTGTGATTCAAAAAAAAAAAAAAAAAAAATTAGTGTTTTGGTGTGCTCTCAAACAAACAATTATGGCTTTGCCTCAACTTTGCTCAGCCAAGATTTGATCAGGCCTATCGTTGCGCTTGTTGCTAGATGGTCTCTTTTGGATAAAATCTGTAACGAACAAAAATTTAGGCAAATAAATCAAGATGTAAGGAAATCAAGGGCATAAAAAAAGATAACAGACTCTAACTTGAAGATCATCATTTACCTTTTTACAAATTTGAATAGCCTTACTAAGATTATCCCGATCATACCTGAAACAAAACAGAAAAATGATATAGTTTTCCAATACTGTTAAAATTGACTCAAGTTTGCTTCAAAATCGAAACTGGGGAAGAGAGCTAGCTAGAGAAGTAAAACCTTTCTAACGGTAGATTGAGTTGTGCATTTCCATATTCGTCTTCTTTAAAGTCATGCCTTAAGGGCAAACATTTTAGCCGTAGTGGAAGCATCTAGTTATGAGTGATTATAGGATAGCAAGTTATAATAACAATATAGGAATAAAAGCCCAATGGAAAAAAAAAATTAATAAGAAAAATGTTACCTGAGGGGTGTGAATAATATGACGCCGGAACTCAAGAATTTTCCCAAAAGCTGAAATAGCAGCATCATATGCCTTCGCCCTCTCTTCTGATTGCCTTCCACTATCTATTACAAAATTTAGGCCGTCCATAGACCCTGCACAAAATTCACCACTTTCACATTTTATGCATTCTATTGTTCAGCAAAAACTTGTGAATATTACTGTAATTAGGAGCCTATACCAGGGGCATCGAAGTTGCGCATAAGTTTTGAGTGTGTGGCGCGTAATCCAATTCCATGTGCAGCTTCCTATACAAGTCACATTACCCAAACATAAATGTATAGTAAATTAAAGCTCAGAATATATATAACTGGCACATTTTGCATAAATAATTAAATACCCGTTGAAGCTGGGGGTTTTGTGAGTAACAAAGGTCAATGACTATCATAGGGTATGTATTGCAATGCCTGGTTGAATGACAACAAAGATGAAATGAGTATCGAATGCTCATAATTGAATTCAGATATATTACAATTGCTAAATTGTATGTATACCTTTCCCATTTTTTTGGGTAGTCACTAAAAAGCAAATTTAAGATGGAGATTGCGACTGCTTTCACATTATCTGGGCAGTGACTACCCTGTGGAAGAGTTGAATCAAATGATAAAGACATAATCATGCATGCTTCTTATGTTTAAGTTGAAAATAATTAACATATATAGGAAAGTTGCATTAAACAAAAAAAGAACCTCATTAAAAAATGAAACTACTATATATATATGATCATACAAAGAAGAATAGCAACATGAGCGAGACTAACCCAGAGCGCTTGAATAGCTGGAAGAAGATAGCAAACATGAGGTAAGAATTCAGACTTCAATGTAGTTATCATTGTCATTAAGCAGCTTGCAGCCTTCAAAGCGAAAACACAGACTTGAGCAACGCACAAAAGGAAAGATTAAAAGCCCCCCACACACACACACAAAAAGGATTTTAAGCAGAGACTTGAATTATTTGCTCCTCTAGTTCCTGCTTATGTCTTTCCGCAACAGAATGAGACGACAACGGCGATGCTTCTTCTCGCGTTTTTTTCATATAGGCAAATCCTGACGACTGAAAGAGTATTTGTTTTATATGATCTGCAATCTGTTTGACTAGTTCTGAACGCAAAACTTGTGTTCCACAGATCTGCACAAGCACATTTGTTATATTCATATATAGTAGAAGAATGTAAGCCAAGTGTGTGAGATTTCAATATAATGTACATTTCCACGTACCCGGATGCATGCATTGAGGCTTTTTAACATTTCTATACTAGTTGATTTGTGCGAAATTCCCTGCAGTAGTTGAACCTTAAACAGTGTGGGTTGAAATCGGAGACCAATGAATGATATATCATATATGTACATAATCATTTTAAATTAAAGGAAATCACAACCAAATAAATACCTTTTCTAATTGACTGAACAGATCTCGTACAACGGCGTACAAGAAAAATTTACGAGCCTCTTTTCTGTGTTCGCACGAGCGCAATAAGCTTGGAAGCACTAGAAACAGAAATTAAGGGAAGCTTATACCTATAAATTAATATGAAACCCAACATTTTTCTGAATAATACTTTTTCTCTTGTCTTTAATATAATATATATTTATCTAATTTGATTAGATTAAGGAAATTAGTCTAATTAATTAATATGATATATATTTTCTAAAATGTTCTAGTTATTTTCCTCAATTCTCCATTCCCTCTCCTCTTTGATTATTGTTGAGAGAGTATCAAATAAGGATAAATTAGGAAAATGTTAACAAATATAAAAACTTTATCTTTTATTTAAACCCAAGATTAACTTCGCAGATATGTTTTATAGTGTCTCAAATATAAGACAAAGTTGACTTTTTTAGAGAGATTAATGAAACTAATTAAATTGATTAATAAACTAATATATAATCTAAGAATACATATATATAGAATACATATATATATATATATGATATAATCAAGTAAAAAATCTTAAAACATGAGGGAGTATTATTATAACGGAATGAGAAATACCCCTAACGGATGCTATTTTAGCTTCAGGCTGAGTGCAGGCGAACAAGGAGATCAAAAGAGGACAGACCTATTCATTGCAAGTCGTAATGAGTTTCAGAAATAGCAATTCTCAATGTGTGTGCATATCTTCAAAATCAAAGTTACATGGACATGATTACCGAGGTAGCCCAAGGTTCAAATTTTTTTGGGAAGTGATCAGCAAACTTTGTCAGTAAATCACAAGCCAAAACTGTCTTTTTAAGCTTAAACTGCCTACAAAACATAGATATATTGTTACAAATACCTTAAAGCTGTTTAAAAAAGAAAAAAGAATTCAGGTAGAACCGAAGGGAAGATTTGAAGCCAAACTTGGTGAAGGGTTCGGCATTTTCGAGAGTCTTCAACAAATCAGGCATGATCTTGCTAAGTAATTGGCCAGCCACTCGCTGCGGTAGGTTGCACAATTGAGACAATGCCTGCAAAGTTGTAACTAACTTCATGTGAGAAAAAGTAGGAATCATTAAACTATTTATGGCATAAGCATAATGAAAATTAAATAATAATACGAGATGTTTGTTGTTCCAAAGAGCCCTTGCTCTTCTTGGCCTGTATTATTTTTTCCATGAGAGAATAATCACGACATTCAATATATTTAGAGTCAAATTTATACAAGATCCTATATTAGGAAGAGTGATAAATTTATAATGATTATTTTAGTATTAGTAAATATCCACACGCACAAGTATTTAGTAAACGTTAAGTAAATGGTATTGATGCGAGTATTGTTTAGTGAAGAATTTAATAGAGCAATATTGATCTACAAGGAGTTGATGCAAGTAACGTGACCAAAAAAAAATCTAACTTCCGCATCTTATAGATTCACCAAAGAAATCTATGATTCTTCAAACACGTAATTATTTAGCTCGAGGACGCTATTGATTTTCATTTAAATGAGGGATAAATAAGTAAATGAATTGTGTTTCAATATAAATTTTAGGCTAAAGTATACGTTTGGTCCTTCATATTTGTCTCTGATATCATTTTAGTCCTTTAAGTTTGTAAAGTGCATGTTTGGTCCTTTAATATTAACACCGTTAGTCTAACTTAACGGAAAATACTGACTAAATAATTTTAAGTGATGACTGTGCAATTAAATACTGATCAAACATGCTTATATGTTAGTATTTTAATATATTAATATTTTAAATTCTATTAATTGAAAAATATTTAATTTTTACAGACTGTTTTACTGTTTTTCACAGTTTGTGAAGATTAAATATATTTTTTTTTGTCAAAGAAGATTAAATATTTTTAAAGTGATACCAGAGGCAAACATGAAAGACCAAATATGTACTTTACAAACTGAAGAGACTAAAATGATACCGAAGGCAAACATGAAGGACCAAACATATACTTTAATCTAAAATTTAAAGTGATTAAAAACAATTTTTTAGAATATATTTAACAGAGTTAATGGTTTGAACTCAAGCGTATATGTTTTCAAAATAAGGAAGAGATGTGTAATTAAGACAAAAATGTTTAGAATAATTTTCTGTCATATATTATCAGTAATTACCTCTGGTTGAATATCTTTTAAAAGAGAAAGATACTTGTGCATGAGAGGCCCTATGAAAATAAAACTCAAATGGTTCATGAATTTCTCCTCAAGCAACGACTGAGATGTGAAGGCTTTCAGAGAATCCACTAATTTCTGAAAGTAGCCACGAAAAATGGCCTGCACCCAATAAATTCAATACGGATTATTTAAGTGTTACTGCAGAAATAAAACCCACATCTACCATCATATATGGTTTTAACAATTTCACTGAGGTATTAATTAAAAGATATACCGGAAATGATACTGCCAGTGATTTCAGAGTTTCCCTAGCTTCTTTCCAAAACTTCCTTTCTTCCTTCTGCAGGAAGAGTTTATTTATTTACGTAATACTTTGAATGCGTGCGTGCCAGAGAAAAAAATATATGCACATTTTATATATATAATGGGATCATATGTACGGATGTACCTCAAGAAGATCTAGCAATACAGGTATCAGATCTTTCAAAAATGGCTTCACTGCTTCTTCATCGGCGCAATTGTCAATAAAGAGATGAATTGCCATAGTAGCACGCAACTGCACATCATATATATGTATTTATGAATCGCAAGTAAATTTGAAGCAAGACAAGGTGGCAAAATGCACTTGGTTTATACATACCTGAATACTTGGATATATTGAAGATGATCTAATTATGGTCACCAGTATAGGGACGAACTTAGTTATATATTTGACTTGGTCTTCACCAAAGTCCTTAACCAAACATGTAATTAAGTCAATGGCAGCACAAAGCACGCGCCGGTGGGGATCAGCAAGTGAGATATTGATCACTCTCTCCGCTTGCTCAATCATGATCGTTTCCTGTGGCAGCCACATAGAGAGATGGAAATAGTCAAAATATTACTATTTCTTAAACTAAAGCTAAAACGAAAACAGGGGAAAGATCAAGTTACATGGACAACTCCTATTGTAGAAAAGGCAATAACTCCGGCACGACGTGTCTGCCAATCTTCTGAATATAAATACTGTGGTATCATCTCTCTAACAAAGAGAAGTAATATGTCTTGTTTTGAATGGAAGACGAGCCGAAGGAGTAAGAACATTCCTAGTTTGTGATCCCCCGAGGTTCCCGTATGTTCCGCATCCAAATCATAGCAGGCTGGAACATCTGCAATACGACACATCAAGCGCACGCAATTCTCCAACATCCTGCGTTTAGACTCATTAGAAAGATCCACAAGGCACTTTGAAACATTGCAAAAATCCCGATCATCGAGTATCTTAATAATTTCAATCGCCTGGCACTGACACTTGATAAAAGTGTTGTCATCTACAGTCTGTACAATTTGGAACAAGCAGCCGAGCACAACATTGAGTCTCTTCAAAAAATGGTCAGTGCAGCCTTTAGCCAGTTCCACCAAGTCCATCATTCTCTGTTCCACAATATGGGTTTGAGCGTCCCTGTGAGAGTCTCGTAGGAACCTAATCATTGTTTGTATTAGTTTGTCAAATTCGTCGTCAAACTTCCACTGGTGAAGCAAGCGTACCAATTTAACAGACGCATCAAATGTGAGAGCTCGGATATTGAGATCGGCGGAATCAAATAACTCCAAGAATCTCGGAATAAGTGACTCATAGTTGTGCCACCAAAATTTGTAAGCTCCCAGACATTCTTTTCTCGTCTCAGGCAATGTCGATAACACCCTGAGGGCCATTTCTTGCATCCATTCGAATTCCGTATGAAGGGCGTCAAAAACATAGTCAAGAAGTTCTTCCCATCTCTCGAATACAAAGATTTTGGCGGCTACTTGAGACAAATTAGGCAAATCAGGTATTGATTCGTCAAGGTTCTGGATAACGTCAAGAAGCAGGGGTTTGAGACTAGCAAGAACGCGTTGATTAAATCTGGGCGCATCTTGGCCGTGAAACCGGGTTAGAGTGAGGTGTAGCAGATCAACGATGTGGGTTCTGGTAGCAGAGGGAAGATCAGGCGAGTTGAGGAGGTGAGCGAGCATGAGAGAGAAAGAATTTGGGAATCGACGGGCACAGAAATTCCAGAGGGACTTAACTTGTGATTCACAAGGAACAGAGGAGTTAGCGAAGTCGCCGACGAGAGGTAGGTGTTGGGACAAATCATCGGAAAGGAAAAGATTTTTGGCCGCTGATTGGAGCTCATTGATCTCATCTGGAGTGAGTTGTTGATAATCTTGGACCGAGATGCGCCTTCCCTTGGCCCTTAGACTTGGCTTGAGAGGAATATCTGGGTATGTATCCGCGCCGCGTTTACGCTTGGGGCGAACCGGAGCAGGTGGAGGTGGAAACGTTGGCTGTGAGAGACGTTTACTACCAGAAGTGGGTGCCATTGCTGGAGGGTGAGAAAGGAAAGCGGGAAGGGTGTTGAAGATTTTGAATATAGGGAATGGATTCTAATGCAGACAACAGAAATTCCGTTATGACAGTTATAGCTTCACTCATTCCCATCGGTCTTGAACGTGGCTTTGAATGATACACTTGATAGTACGGCCCAACCGGGTCTAGGAGTCTGGGGTGTTTAAGATAAACGATTATGAATACTCAATTAAAACTTTTAACACCAATTTTTTTTTTTTATTTCTTAAAAAATCTAACTCAAACATTTTTTTTTTCCCTCAACCCTCGCTCTCCTACTCGCCCACGTCGTCTGCGTCGTTCGCCTGCCGTCTCGCCGGCCATCCCAGCTTCAAATCTATGGCTCTTCGATCTACGGTTTCAGGTTTCAGATCTTTGCTCTGAGTTTTGGTTTGTGATTTTTGCTATGAGTTTTTGTAGATCTCTAGAGTTTCTTCCCTTTTGCTATTTGTGTTTCTGTTGGGTCTGCAGGGTAACTATGCAATTCAGAGCTTTGAGCGTGGTATTGCTGCCCTAGAAAGTGGCGCTTTCACATGGGAAATTGTTCCAGTTGAAGTTTCAAGGGTAGGGGAAAACCATCCACTATTGTTGATAAGGATGAGGGCCCAGGAAAGGTAATCATATGAGTTAAACTTGAACCAGGCTAAAACTCACTATCGTATTTATAGACATAGAATGATAAAAAAGATGCATATTTGTGTCCTCTATATAAGCATTATGCAGTACTTTTAGTTTCAACAGAGGTTTGAACTTTTGATGAGAATATTGATTTTCGAAGCATGAGAATATTGCATTGCTTTCTTTATAAAATAATTTTATTTTGACATTAACACAAATAATTAGTCTGGAATATTGGAAATTGCAATCCACAAGTTTATTTATGCAAATATATAGTTCTATTTATCAAGCATGAGAATGCATCTAATTGCCCCAAGAAGATTTGGAGCTCAAAACTATTACTGATCGTGTTGAATTTACACGAGACCTAATGTGTTGAATGTAGTTGACTTGGAAGTTTACCATGGAACATTTGAAACTTGTAGGTGGTTCTCACCGGTACAAATCCATCTGAGCTATGCATCAATGGCATGTCATTCTCTCGGCGAGCATCTAGATGGGCAAATGCTGCACTTGTGGTGACAGTCTCAGCCAAGGATTTTGAAGCTTTAAATTATTATGGACCTCTCGCAGGCGTTGAATTTCAGGTAGATCTCATTAAACATAATGTT
The DNA here is from genome assembly GCA_025563575.1 of Acacia pycnantha. NCBI lineage: Eukaryota > Viridiplantae > Streptophyta > Magnoliopsida > Fabales > Fabaceae > Acacia > Acacia pycnantha. The sequence goes on from JAMWYP010000124.1 coordinate 1,750,539, forward strand.
GAAACCCAAAAGCGATGTTTTAATTCTCTAGCAATCAAATCATGTAGTTTAAAAATCTTCAACCTCTTCCTTTTCTAATACTGGTGATATACAAAATGATTTGTCCTTATTGGCCAACTATATAGAAGAGTCCTTAATTTAAACTTACAAAATCAATGTTGCATCTAATACTTCTATTGTTCAGAAAGAGTTTGAGCAGAGAGCTGCTATGGGAGGGGGAAATTTTACAGTGCCTGTCTAGACAGTGACTGACTTTTTGGAAAGGAAGTTATCAGGTAAATATTGCAAATTTAATCCTTTATTTGTTACTTGCAGACCTCAGTTTAACTTAGCTAACTTATTTGTGCCAGTGACATCGTTGCCTCCATCAAGTTATCGTTTGGGTGTGAAGGCAGCAAATCTTCATCAGTTATTTCCTGTTCACATAACAGAGGCTTTGCAGCAATCAATTGTAGCATTTGACAAAGAGGTTGGCGACATCCGTACCCTTCTACTCTAGTATTTCAATGCCCTCTTGAAAATTATCTATTCTAATAAACAAGCACAAATTTTTTCTCCCCCCTAAACTTCTCGTTTCAGTTGCCGGGATTTATCTCTAAAGAGGCACTCCTGCATGGTGTAGAGGTAATAAGATGCTTTTACTTAACTTTTTATTTTTATTTTTTTAAAATCTTGGTACTATGGTGCTTGTGTCCATAATATTAATCTTATCAGAATGGACAAATTCCATTTTAAATTGTCCCATGACATGCACACCCACAATGCTTGCACAGAACGGTTCACCAGATCCCAGTTCCATATCCAGTTAGCAATGAAAATTTCTGCAAGACTTCTTGTCATGTCTTCACTTTAAGTTTCATTCTTTTCATCTCAATGTTTTCACTCCAGACTAGGACCAGTTCTCCTATCCGAATTCCACGTGATGCTGAGACTTATGAAAGCACCACTCTGAAGGGTCTTTACCCGGTTGGTGAAGGAGCAGGTTATGCCGGTGGGATCATTAGTGCAGCAGTGGATGGAATGTATGCCGGATTTGTTGTGGCGAAAAACTTAAGCTTATTTCATGGTGACATTGAGTCTGTTCTGGGCAAAGCTCAGAATGTTGGATTTGTCAAGTACTAGGCATCTTCTGATTCCTTCTCATTCCTATGTTTGAGTTGCCAAAAAATGTTGAGAATCCATTAGTTATGTTTTCTTACTTTGCGGTTGACTCAAGACAGCCACATGTTAATAATAAATGGTATTCATCTCACTTCTCTGTGGATATCCATCCTCCTTTGCAAAGAACATATATCAGTAGTAAGATTGCTTTGTCTGCTTTTGAAAACTCCCTTATATCGTATCTCTTGAACTTTTTTTAAACAACTTTTTATTTTATTTTGGTTGATCATATGGCAGATAAGAGAAGACACTAAGAAAAGAGTTTTTGGCTGTTGACAATTATGTGAATTGGATGGTGATGAGTTTTTCTTGGAAACTATCTTGAAATTTTTTGACTCTTTAATGTATTTCTGAACTTATAAGTGGTATAGAATGCATTGATTTCTAGCCATGCGCATGCCTTCAGTTTTGTTTTTATTTTGGTGACAGTATAGTACATGCTTCAGTTTTATTGACTCATAATTTGATCATGCTTGCAGTCACTGTTGCGACATTGAGTCCACTAAATCTCCAAAGATGTTACATGGGCTAAAGTCCAAACGGACACATATGTTTCTTAGCCGTTTTTTTTTTCCAACCGTTATTAGAAGTTTGATGGCCGATTTGACTAGAACGTGTTTGCCTAATTTATTTCAGGCATTCTTGTGGGGTTCATGTGCTTACCTAGTTACAAATGTGGGATGGCTCAGAGCAAGGGGAGGATGGACACACAATGCCATTCTACACGACGAAGAACTTCATGAATTGAAGGTTGGGTTGTTGTGGTGGCTGGTCACCCATCCTAGCAACAACCATCGGGAAAAAAGTGTTGTCGTTAATGGAGAACTTCCAGAAGCAAAAAGAAAATACATTAGGAGGCATAGTTGTTAGGACACATGTATATTTATGACTCCTTTTGTATTTCATGAGGATGACCTTCATTTGTTCTTTTGCAAATAGCCTTTACACAAAACAGTTTGACAAATCTGTCTATAATAGTGAAAAGTTGAGGCAAAAGTGTATCAAGTTTCCATGTGTCCAATGTTACTTGTATATTATATCTTATTGTCATGATTTTTTCCCTACATATTTGTTACTGGAAACTCTGTCAGTGTATGTTATTGGAAACTTTGTCAAGGGTCATTTACAACAATAACAGGGGTCATTTACAACAATATCAAGGGTCATTTACAACATTAACAGGGGTCATTTACAACATTAACGAGGGTCATTTACAACAATAAGAGGGTCATTTACAACAATATCGGGGTCATTTACAACAATATCGGGGTCATTTACAACATTAACGGTGGTCATTTACAACAATATCGGGGGTCATTTACAACAATAACAATGGTCATTTACGGGGTCATTTACAACAATATCAGGGGTCATTTACAACAATATCAGGGGTCATTTACAACAATATCAGGGGTCATTTACAACATTAACATGAGTCATTTACAACAATATCAGGGGTCATTTACAACATTAACATGGGTCATTTACAACAATATCAGGGGTCATTTACAACAATAACAGGGGTCATTTACAACAATAACAGGGGTCATCTACAATAATATCAGGGGGTATTAACAACAATATCAGGGGGCTTTAACAACAATATCAGGGGGCTTTAACAACAATATCAAGGGGCGTTTCCATTGCATTTTTTTCTCATATCATGAACAAATATCATAAAAGAAGGAAAAATTTCCTCTTGTCATTGAATTCAAATGGTCAAGTTAGCATCAGTAGACAATTTACAGAAATACAAATGTTGAAGGTCATTCTCATGAATACAAACTTGTCATAAATACATATGCACGTGTACACAACAAGTGATCAACTACAATGTGTCCTAACAACTATGCTGCCTAATGTCTCATCTTCTACTTTTGAGACTCCTCAATGATGGACAACATTGCATCTCTATCCAATTGTGTAATCTATTCAAGTACCTGTACACACAAAGGCAAACATCAGTTAGCTAGAGAATTGATACAATTAAGGAAACATCGCTTGAAAGATAACAAGACAATATACAAACCTATAAAATGTGGTGGGTGTTTAAGCATCCAAGTTCTTTATTCCTTTTTTAATAATCACCACCATCCCTCCCTCCTAAGAAAAAGTGGTGAATAGTTTATGGAAATAATTGGTTGTCAATAGAGCACAATGGCGTAATATGACCGTGTAACTAACTCCACTTAGTGGGATAAGACTTGTTGTTTTTTTGTGGTCATAAGGAAATAAGGTGAATACCATACAGGATGAAACAACTTTTATTGCAAAAACGAATTAATTAAAATTGTCTTCACAAAAGAGATAGAAGATTTGAAGCCATTTAACAGTATAAAGATCCAAATGTGCGACATCTCTGCAGGTTTTGCAAAATTGAATGTGTAATAACTATCAATAGTATATCAAAAGAAGCCCAAAATGTACTTTAGAAGTTCAAATAGAAATAATGGCAATGGCAATGCTAGACCATTCCAGATCAGGTAGCATCTTGGCTCCATCTACAAATAAATCACTTCAACATTCTTTCAAATTTAACAGCAAGCAACAATAAAATCCAGAAGGAAGTCCAAATACTTCCAAGACAAGGTAGAGAAGGATTCTATCTGATTATGATATGTTGTTATAAAAACTGAACCAGGAGATTTTTGAAGCAGGAACGTCACAATAGCAAAGAGATCATCAAAGGCTGAACAATATGAAAAGAATCAATGTTCCTGCTCAATCTACATAGAAAAGTTAATAAACAAAAGAATGAATATTATTTTCACCATTTGAGTCATACAAAACATCAGCCCCAAGAATAACTTTGACTTTGTTTTCATATTTGCTAAAAAGTGACAGAATTAACGTACTTCCAAGACTCTATATATGTATACATACATATATATATGTGTCTATGTATACGTATATATGTATACATATTACTTACAAAGATATGCAACTCGAGGCTCCTCCCTTTCAATCAAATTGGCGACGCGAAGAAACCTTTGAATTTCAGAAGCAAAAATAGTCGGCAATCTTTCACTGTCGAATGGCTCAGGAACATCATCCCTATGACTGGGACCTTCAGTGATCACCAACGTGACATTGGGCCTTGAGGACGACGACTCGCCAACTTCATAATAGGTTTCACTGCCCTCGATTGGTTCAGCAGGAACAATCTCTGACATAGCTGCGAGCTCAAAAATCTAGGGGACGAAGACGACGACGACGAGGAGGAGCAACGAGCTGGCGACACGAGGGCATAGTATATGTGTGGGATCTTCTTCCCCATTTCTTTTTCTACTAGTGATGTTGCTTAATGAGGTCTGCTTTGGTTTGCTTTCTCACAATGCAACTTTTTCTCCGTCTAATTGGAAAGCTAGACAAATCAATGTGGTCTTTTGCTTTTGCTTTTTTGAATCTGGTTTTGAGAGAGAGAGACGACTCTCTCTTCCATTCTATGAATGTTTCTGCGATGCAAGTGCTTGCTAGCATGGCAGTGTAAAGCAGAAAGAGAGAGAGAGAGAGAGGCTCTGCTTTTGAAAGAGCAAATGGCTTCTTTGGTGATTTTCAGACTTTCACTAAGGGCACCAATGTAATTTCGTTTTGTGACAAAATACCCATCAGGACCCTAGGGCCATTTGTGGTAGCTGAAAGTGGTTGGGCGCTTTTGCAATTTTGGGCGCTTAATTGGCGCTTAGTATGGATTCTCCCTTTTTTTCTCTGCTCATTTTCCCTCCCCTCCGCTGGTACCAAACAGGCCCAAATGTTGGCCCCAATATAAAAGTCATCTTTATTTGTTGACTGAAAATTGGAAGGGTAATATTTCTATCACAAAATCAGTGAAAAGTAGTTTTCACCATTTTTTTTCTTATTTTTATCATTTCATACATGTTCCAACAAAAGAGAAATCTACCAACTATGTTTAACTTGTCATTGGATCTAAATAACATAATTTGTAGCATAATTTATACTACAAACTATATCTTGTATTTATGACCGGAAGAGTATAATTTTCTATGCCGATTTCTTAATTTTTTGGAAAAATATTTTTAAAAGACAGTAGAATTATCCAACTTTTAAATAAGTTTATTAAATTAAACAAATCTTACATATGGTCACATGTCCTGAAATAAGATTTTATAATTTCATAATTTTACTTTATTACCCCTCATTCAATTCGATTATTTCTCTACACTACGTACCTCTCTCTTTTGACAATGCATTAAATCACTAACGTCAACATTAAAATTTAATGGTATAAAAATCATTTTTTCCCTACAACATCAACATTGCATCTCAATATTACAAAATCAAAAAAATCAATTGACATTACAGCGGAAAAACTTATGGGCGCAAGTATGACTATTCCTAAATCCAATATCTTCATTGCAACTACTATGGTTTAAATCGCAATAATTTATCTGAGTTTCATCAACAATTCATCCTGATGCCAAGGCGTTGACGCAAATTAAAGCTGGGGAAGCTCCCCATCCTCGAAAGCTTGTCTCCAAGGATGGGATTTTTCTTTTCTTACTGTGGATAGTTGTGTATTGAGAAAAGATCGATTTTGATTTGATGGGGACGTGTTTTGAATATTTCATAATAAATATCAATTCAGATTAGTTTGTCATTTGTATTTTTATCAAAACAGATTTTAAATATCATAATTAATGGTCATTAAATTTTTTAAATTTTAGATTTTGCATGTGTTTTAGAAATACTTTTTTTTCAAGGCCATAAAAACTCATTAAACATCTGCATTTCCATATTGATATTCTCTTGTCTTTTCAAACTGTGAATTTCTTTTAACTTGATCGACTCTTTATTTTAGTCTACTCTAAAATTTGTTCTAAAGAGTTTACCCTTCATTGTTATGCTAATAGTGATAGTAAGTTTGTTGCCAATAAGATTGATTGATCCAGTGAATAAGAATACAAATTTAAATACTCCCCCTTATAAAAATATGATGTGAATTCAAATCTCATTATAACATCCTAACTTTGCTAATAGACAATCTGTAAGTAACATTGTAAGCAATTTCTTATGCATGTGGTGCTGTCTAATAAACAATTATGACATGACCCCCATTCGGGTTAGCGAAGAAATGATTGAGCAAGTTGTTTCCTCATCTGTTTCTATATGGTCCCAGCTTTTTAATAAAACCTGCAATAACAAGTGTACGTACTTGAATAAATCAAAATGAATCAGAGTGGAATTAAAAGCAAAGAGAGATAGACTTCAACTAGAAATTAATCATCGTTACCTCTAATAAAATTTGAGTAATCTTATCACGATTCTCATTGTTAGGCCCCAAAAGATTCGGATCAGCCCTGAAATGAAATAGATTTATGATGATAATGATAGTTTCCAGCTCATGCATGCTTGTTCCAAAATAATTTTGAAGATAGAGTAAATCAAAACAATTAAAATAAAAGAGAAACAAAGAAAAGTTATGTACTTTTCTAACAGTCGACAAAGTTGTTGATGTGCATAATTGGCCTCATCAAAGTCATTTCTTAACGGCAAGAAGTTTAACCAGATTGGAACCACCTGTTTAATTATCAGTAATACCAATTTAGACAAACAAAGCATGCACGGATTAGCTGTAGGAAGATGAAGCACGAGGCAACTACAATACTGTCCTTGACCTTTAATATATGACTCACTTTGTAGTTCACTTTATGTTTTATATTAAGAACCAGAGTAGTATTTTCCGAAAAAGACAAGAATCGTATTACCTGAGGGCCATTAATAGTATCATGCCTGAATTCATATAGTTTCCCCAAAGCTGAAACTGCCGCATCATATGTCAATCTTCTCTCTGATTCCATAGAACGCTGTATTACGTGACACAGTCTGTTGATAGCCTCTGCAAAAAAACAGAAAAAGAAAAGAATCACCACTTTTACAATATATTGTTCAATAAAAACAAGTTTACTGAGGTATGCTCGTAAAAGTACTGTAATGAGCCTACCAAGGGCATCGAAGTTGGGCATAAGTTCTCTGTTTGTGGCACATAAACCAATCCCACGTGCAGCTTCCTATATAAGTTACATTACCCCAAACACAATTAGTAATAAAGCTCAGAATATAATAACTGACAAAACAAACAGAGCGAGCTGGCTCATTTAATTTTGCAGAAATAATTAAATACCTGTTGAAGCTGAGGGCTTTCTGAGTTACAAAAGTCCATGACGTCCAAAGGATATGTATCGCGATACCTGGTTGAATAACACAGAGGAATGAGTCATGTGTATAAAAGGGCTCATATTTGAATTCAGATATATTACAAGTTAAACCTTTGCAACTTATATGGATTGTCCTTTAAAAGCAAATTGAAAATGGAGATTGCCACTGCTTTCACTTTATCTGGGTAATTATTATCATAATCCTGCAAAAGAATTGAATCAAATGATGAAGACATAGTCATGCGCTTCTTATGTGCAAGTTTTGCGAACATTAACATGGGAAGGTGCATTTTTAAAAAAAAAAAAAAAAAAAACCTTAAAGAAATATATATATATATATATATATATATATATATAATCATACAAAGAAGAATAGAAAAGATGAGGGGGACTGACCCATAGGGCTTCAACAGCTGGCAGAAGCTCATCCACATGAGGTAAGAACGCAGACTTCAATGTCTCTATCATTGTTTCTAAGCATTTTGCAGCCTTCAACCGAAAACACAGATGCATATATCATAATGTGAAAAAAGGCATACAGAAAACAATGTTTCAATATTGAAAGATTAAAGGGCCAAAACAATGAAAAATTTGAACACAGACTTCAATTATTTCCTCCTCTTGTTCAAGTTCATAATCAGTCACGTCGGCAGACGATTCTAGAACGGCATATAATGACCGCTGAGAGACCTGTAGGTCTATTAGAACAACAATCTGCTTGATTAGATCCATGCTGAAAACCGATCCAGAGATCTACACAATAAAATTTTGGTAGTTGTAATCAAAGAATATAAGCTCAAGTATATATATATGTATATGTGTGTGTGTGTGATCTCACAGGACATTCCCACATACCGTAATGCATGCATTGAGGCTTTTTAACATCACTATATCAATCGCTCTTTTGCTTTCCTGTAGTGATTTGAAACTCAAACTAGTTCAGCCAAAGAAATTGCGCAATAGTGCGTGAGGTGAAAACTTTGTTCTGAATTGAATCATTACCTTTTGTGAAGCTTTGACCAGAGCTCGCACAGTGGAGTTTATCAATCCCTGAGTCTCTTTTCTGTGTAGGCACGAGAGCAATACGCTTGGAAGGGCTAGAAACATGAATTAAGGGAAGCTTATACTTAAATGCAGCCCAACATTTTAAATAATATTATTTATTACTATTACTATAAAATCAGAAATACCGTCAATAGAAGCGATTTTAACAGCAGCATCAACAGTGTCGTCGTCATCATCAGTACTCCTAAACAGGCTGGTCAGAAGAGGAGAGACCTAATCATTGGAAGTCGTGATCAGTCACTGGAAAATGTCTCTCTCTCTCTCTCTCTCTCTCTCTCTATATATATATATATATATATATATATATTATATGGATATAGCTGCAAATCAAACCAATTACGTACCTTGGAAGCCCATGGTGCAAATTGATCCAGGAATTGAACAACAAAACGTGACAGTAAATGACAGGCCAATATTGTCTGCTCAGAGCAATTCGAAATTTGCTTCTTTTCAATGATCAACGTCGTCCTACAAAACATATAAATTTAGATATATTGTTTATATATAAAAAGTGGTGGCGGCCAACCTTTTACATGCATGCCTTACAACTTTGACAGAAATAATTTTTTAAAACAAAAGAATTCAGGTAGAACAGAAGGGAAGATTTGAAGCCAAACGTGGTGGAATCTTTGGTATTTTTAAGAATCTGAATCAACGCAGGCATGGTTTTGTTAAGGAATTCGTCAGTCTGCGGTAGTTTGCACAATTGAGACAATGCCTGCATCGTATCAATTAACTTCATGTGAGAAAGGAATGAAGGATTCATTAAACTATTTATAGCATAAGCTAAAGAAAATTAAATAATAATAATAATAATATACTAGTTATATATGCTATTATGCTGTCCATAGGGCCTTGCTCTTCTTGGCTATATATAATCTTTTTTTCCCTAAAATGTAAATAACTAGCTAGATGGTTATTAGGAGAAGCAGAATATACCATTAAGATGTGAATTTTTACTCTGTCGTCGGTATTGGTCCAATCATCTAGAATTTTAAACACAATTGTAAAAACCTTCAAAACGTCCAAAGTTATATATATTAGAAGCCAAACTAAAATCAAAACCTTCAAATGTATTTTTGTTTTCATCCTTTAGAGTACCCAATCATTGTTGCACCTTGCAACTTTGCTAAAGTAACATATACATAGCAAGAAGCCAAGTAATAATCAGTCAAATGTATACAATTATTATTTATTAATACTCCTATAATTTAGCCCAAAAAAAAGACTAAAAGTTAAATATTTTTATATAAATTAAAGGAAGAAATGGCATAGATTTTTTACTTCACTAATCATATATCCTCCATTTTTTTTATTGAACGAAAATTTTAGATAACATAAATCATAACTATTTATACTATAACACGTACACATTTATTATAATTTTTGAATCAAATTATTTGTTATTGAAGTAACAAGTATTGTCCAACGACAGTGGATTGTCTGTCCAATAAATCAACAATTAATGTATCCATCGTCCTATAATTTACGAGGGAGGGGATAACATTAAAAAATAATACATACTGAATTCAATTTCCTTTTTTTACATATAAACTAAAAGAATTTTACTTTCAATGAAGGACATATGTTAAAAAATTCATCAATGCTTCAAATACTTGGTAAAACAACTTATAATAACAAGGACAGTGAAAGAAGAAACTTTAAAAGTATTTTATAACCAGGACTGGAAATGAAATATATATTACCTCCTGTTGTTCCTAGCTATACGTACAATATCTACTTAATTAACTTTGGTAGGTCAAGAAAACTAGTTAAATTAAAATTATTTGTTAAAAATGTGTGCTAGTTTTCCTAAAATACATTCTTAGATTATTTGTATTCAAATTATCTCTTGATGCAAATTCCCTTAACATATGAGGTCAATTAAGATAAAGGAGATTGATTGAGGTTAAATTTAGAACAAATCTGTCCCCCCATTGAATAAAAAAAGAGACTATTGGTGATTACGCAAATAAAAAATAATAATTATTAGCGATTACCTCATCAGCATCACTTAATAGAAAAAGAGACTCGTCTTCAAAAAACCATGAGAAAATACAACTTAAGGATTCTATGGATTTCGCCCCAAGCAACGACTGCGACGCAAAGTGTTTCAAAGAATCCACTGTTTCTTGATAATGGCTACAAAAAACAATCTGCACCCAAAAACAATTTAAGATTTATTTGGATAAATAATACCCATTTGACTCTGAGGTACTATCAATTTATTAAAATATACCGGAAATGATGATGCTAGTGATATCAGAATTTCCATAGATTCGGCACGGAACATCTCCCCTTGCTGCAGGAGAGATTATTTACACAAAACTATGAATACTAGAGGGAAGAAAAAATATGTGCCCATTTTATATATTTGATGGGGCCAAGTTCCCAAAAATATCCCTGCGTACGTAGAAGTCACATATACCTCAAGAAGTTTTAGCAATTCAGGCACCAGATCTTCCGAAAACGACCTGATCACCTCTTCATTATCGCATTTGTTAATCAAGAGACGCACTGCTATAGTAGCATCAAACTGCGAAGATCATATATAAAACAAGTTAGTTTCTATTAGGAAGACAAGCAACAATTTGCTTTGAAAGATGTTAGACTCTTAATAGGTGTCTGTGAATATATACCTGAACACGTGGATAAATTGAGGCTGATGATCTAATTATGGTGACTAGTCTTGGCAGGAACTTAATTAAATATTGGACATGCTCTTTTTCATGATCTGAAGCTGAACAAAAAATCGATTCAATGGCAGCCCAGCGAACGCGAGGATGGGGATCAGCGAGTGAGATATCGACCACTCTCTCAGTTTGCTCACGTATCCCCTCCTGTGTGGTAAATATATATTGTTAAACACATATTCCTTAATGAACAGTAAGTAATTGGAATATTACGGCTTTCTCCTCAAAGTTAAAACGAACAGGGAAAAGAACAAATTACGGGGCCACACGCTCTCCCAATTGCAGCAAAGGCAATAACTCCAGCATGACGTGTCTGCCAATCTTCTGAAGTCAAATAATGTGGTATCATCTCAATTCCAAATGAAAGTAATAAGTCTTCTTTTGAATCCAAGCAAACCTCAAGTAGTAACAACTTTCCCAGGTGGTAATTCCCAGAGATCCCCAGACTTTGACTTAACTCCGTGTCCATATCATACCAGGAAGGAAGATCTTCAATACGATACATCAAGCGCACGCAATTCTCGACTATACTGCGTTTAGATCCCTTAGATAGTTTCCGAAGAAAATGTGAAACACCGACCGAAAACTGTTTTTGGAGTATCTTAAAAATTTCAATCGCCTGACACTTGATAAAATTGACATCTACAGTCTCAACAATTTCGAATACGCAGGTCAATACAGAATCAAGTGATTTCACAAAACAGTTAGTATTATATCTAGCAAATACCACCAAATCCATGATTCTTGGTTCCAAGACATCGATTTGACCGCCCTTGCGAAATGCTAGTTGGAGCCAAACAATCATTTTTAGTAATAGGTCCCTGTCATGACTCAACAGTGGCACCAGGCTTATCAATTTTACCGAGGCATCAAATGTCAAAGCCTGGATATTGAGATTGGGAGAATCAAATAGATCGAAAAATATAAAGTAAAGTGACTTATGGTTAACACTTAAAAATTTGCACGCTTCTTGCGCGGGCAAAAACAAAAACACCCTGACTGCCATTTCTTGCCTTGTTTGGAAGTTCGTACGAATGTCCTCTAAGAGATTGTCAACAAGTTCGCCCCATCTCTCGGTTTGAAAGATCCTGGCGACTATTTCAGATAAATTAAGCATATTAGGTAATGATTCGTGGTCGTCGGAAACTTCAAGAAACAGAGATTTGAGAGCGGAGAGTACGCTTCCATCAATTCTTGGCGGATCTTGAAATGAGACGAGCCTTCTCTGGGCTTCTTCACTCGTCTCAGGAGGAGCATCATCAGCTGGAACTTGGTATGTTTCTTTACCTTCTCTACTCGAGTACTTTTCTTTAATGGAGGGCTTGTCTGCCTCTACCTCTGCCTCTTGCTCTGTTTCTTGTTTGCGTTTATGTAAATTAAGCATATTAGGTAATGATTCGTGGTCGTCGGAAACTTCAAGAAACAGAGATTTGAGAGCGGAGAGTACGCTTCCATCAATTCTTGGCGGATCTTGAAATGAGACAAGCCTTCTCTGGGCTTCTTCACTCGTCTCAGGAGGAGCATCATCAGATGGAACTTGGTATGTTTCTTTACCTTCTCTACTCGGGTACTTTTCTTTAATGGAGGGCTTGTCTGCCTCTACCTCCGCCTCTTGCTCTGTTTCGTGTTTGCGTTTATGCCTCACACAGTGTGGAGGAGGCGTCGGAGGAGGTGTCGGTGGAGACGGCGGCCGTGAGGGAGGTTTACTACCGGAAGTGGATGTCATTGTGTGGTGAAGTTGGGTGAGTTGGACAGTGAGGAGCGAAGACAGCAAGGTATTGAAGATTTTGAATATGATTGGGTTGAAGATGCTGGGATTGGATTCTCTTTTTTTGCTCGGAAGCTGGGATTGGATTCTCATGCGCGCTTCATAAATTCCGTTACGACAGTTAGCTACGTCAGCGTTTCTCTTTTGCGTTGAAAGAGAACATCTTTAAAGGGACGGGAGTGGGTGTAGCCTTTAAAACCTGATCTCATGCATATCACTTTACGAAGATGCTTGATTTAATTTCTTTCATATTGTTGTTTTAGTCTACTTTAAAATGTGTTCTAAAGAGTTTACCCTTCATTGAATTTGTAAAAAATATGAATGCTTGAATTATGATCCTTCTGAACAATAAACTTTTTAAACAGAAACTTTTCACAATTTTTTCTATTTGTATCATTTCATACATGTTCCACCCAGAAAAAGAAATCTACCAAGCATCTCTAACTATGTCATTGGATCAAATTAGGTTTAATTTCAAAACTGATGTAGTCGTAGTATAATAATATGTATTATCTAAGGACCTGTTTGTTACAAAGAAAGCTTGGGGAGGGAAAGGAACTTTAGAGGAGGGAAATGAATGGAAAGGAAGATTTGAAAGATGAGGGAAGATGACTTGAGTTGTTTGGTAGGAAGAAAATGAAGAGGTTGTAGTTGGTAAAGAATTAAGAAATGTCTATTTTACCCTCAAAAGAAATTAATTCAAAATAAAAAAAAAATTTGCTAAAATATATTTTAAAAAAATATATTATTGTTAAGTTCGAACTTTTGAAGAAAAAAAAATTCGCCAAGTTTGAATTTTCCTGCCAAGTTCGAACTTCCCGCCAAATTTGAATTTCAGGGGTAAATCTGTCAAAAAACCATTTTCCTGGGAAGATGACAGCTTTCCTTCCATTTTCGGATGGAAAGCATTTTCCCTCAAATGAGGGAAGATGGACCCTCACCGGAAGATGCTGACTGGACTTTCTGTGTAACAAACACCCAAAATCCATGGGAAGATTGGGATCTTCCCTTTCCCTCCCCAAGCTTTCTTTGTAACAAACGGGTCCTGTGATTTTGAGAAAGTGGGAAAATGTAACTTCCCCAATTTTCATGTAAATCAATCAATAGAATATATGAATTTTTCACCAAGTAGTAGTAGTCAATGGTATTTATTTTTCTGCCAGGATAAATTAATTATTGGAAAATAATGTAGAATTATTCAAAAAGATGGTTAATAAATTTAGTTATAAATAAATCGAGATGCTAATGTCAACAAAGATAAAAATATGTTTTCCCCCATTATTTCTATAATTTTTGCCCAATAAAAGGAGGGGGGAAGTTCTGATGAAAAATTACTGAAGTTTCAATGTAAGTCTGATTTGCGAAACATATGGATTTGGTAGCAGCACCCTTCTTATAAATATAAGAGGACAATGGAAGAGACTTATATATCATAAAATTTTCTAAATCCTTCTCTCCCCTCTAACTCACGTTTTTTTTAAAGGAAATGAGGAGAGGTGTTATTATGTCAAACATATCATGACAAGTCATTATTTTGATGGGTTGGTATGTGTCATTGGAGAAATACAATTTTTTTTTTTCCAAGACACCATCTGCTTTTCGAGAATAGAAGAGAGATGGGAATGGTTGGACAACTCAGGGCCCGTTTGATACAGGGAACATTTAATGAGGGAAAGGAACTTAAAGGAGGGAAAGGAATGGAAAGGAAGATTGAAAGGGAATTTAAAAAGTTGAGCTGTTTGGTAGACATGGGAAGAGAACTTAAGTTGAGGGGAAATGAATTGTTTGATATGAAGAATTGAGTGTTGGTTAAATGGGAAGGTGAGGTGAAATTCCTAAAATGCCCCTCTGGACGTTCGAACGTAATAGGCACCCAATCGCCTTTGTTCAAACGTAAAATCTGATAGTGGCTTGAGGTTTACATCAGCAATTTCACAAATGGAAAACCAAACCACCAAATTTTGACAGTGCCCAATGTGAAGCTTCTGCCAAGATGAATGTCACGCCCCGAAACCTAAAAGGGTGACCGGCACGGAATATAAGTGGACTCATATTCCTTAAGCCTTAATATTATAAACATATGTTCCGAAATACATGGATCCTACCTATAAATTACATGGAGCATCTAACTTTAAATAATAATACAAAAATCTAAGGCTATGATTATATCAACCACTAGCACCTCATGACGGATCAATGATCTTTACATCATTAAAGAGACCCTTCACCGCTCAGCAGGAAATACATGGTTAGCCATATCATCTGAACCAAAACAAATTTTTCTGGTGAATAACGTCTCATTCTTTTAATTGAATAAAGTACAAGAGTAGATAATTTAAACATTTTTATCTTCTAATAATATCAATATGGAAATAACTTCAATTTCAAAACCATAAAATCATGAATAAAAGAAAAACTTTATATAGGATCATCAATCAACTACCTCGAAATACATAATAAATTGTTTACTTTAACAAAACCATTTTAAAACAATAAATCATAAATAAAATAGAAATTTATATAAAATATCGTTAGTCAAATAATTTTAAATACATAGTAAAACCTTTGATTTAATATAATCAATTTAAACCATATTTCTCAAACCCACATCTTTCCGTAGAACTTCTTACAGAACGAATGATAAGCGTGGCCACACAGTCCACGAGGGTAACTAACCAGGCATGGCTCGAAACCATGAAACAAGCATGGACATATAGTCCATCAGGGTAACTAACCAGGCATGGACACACAATCCATGAAATAGGCATGGACACACAGTCCATGAAACAGGCATGAGAACAAATCTCATGAATATCAAGCGAGCTCGAGATTAACTATGGTGCATCAACGACTAACAGTACTGCTGTTAGTAACCAGCGTTCTATATTCTGTCTTCTCTAAAACATTTTCAAGCATGCTTGGGGTTAATTCATCAAAGTAATAAAAATTATTCCTTCAAGATAATAACAACTATATCTCATACTTTATAATCAAATCCCCCAGCATGAAGTTTCACAAACAACATTTCAAAACTTTCCTTCAAATTCAATCTGTCGATAGAATCCTTTTAAAACATCAAGAACTCACGTAAAAAATTCCATTTCAAATAATAAATTCTAGTTTATAAGCTTTCCAAAATCCAAGATCATTTCAATATAAAATTTATGAAAAATATCTCAAAAGTCTCATTCCATTTAACTGCATAATAATGAATAATGCCTTGAAACAATTGGAAGAAAATACATAATAACGAATAAAATAACCGTTCTTTACTCGTATACTATCAACAAATATTCCTTCACAAAATCATACTTTTATGTATAAAAAAAAATTAAAGTTCAACAATGAAAAATATCATTTATAAAAATTAGGGACGCTATTCACTCATCTATTACTCCTTCCAAAACTATACCATTACCAAAATCCATTGGGTCCACTTTTCTCTTGAGCTCAAGCAATTGTCAATTCCTATCAATTTTGAAATAGGTCATCATTAATAATCTTTTATCCTTATATATATATATTATATAATCTCTAAGACATATTTAATTGCCTCTTGCACTATCCAAAAATTGATACATAAACCTCTAATAAAATTTACCTACTGATTTTAAAAAAATTTAAGTACCATAACATCCTTGAATCACACCTATCACACAATTATTTATGTTTCTAAATCTCAATTCTTCTAAGTTCAACTTCAAAACACTGATTCAGTCCTCATTTAGGAACTCTTTAACACCCAAACACATGCAATCTTTTTAATCCTCTGATTCGGTACCCCTTAATTAGTAAAAGATCAACATGCAGAACCAATATAGGCCTCCATCATATAGTATAAGCAAATGTTTAGTTTCTAATCAATAAATCCATAAGCATTCCCTCTCTAAAACAGTGAATCCCATAATCGAAAGTCACTATCCAACATGCAAGCCATGAAACAAAATTCACACAACTTATATTCATCATTCAACAATGTTTTCATAAGCTTTGTTTTGTATTCTTCATTCTCTCTCTAAACTAAGATACACCACAACAGGAGAAAAGAAGGATGGGAGGAGGTTCAAGACACTTACCTTAGTCAAGAATCAAGCTTGCATGTAATGATTCACCTCCTTCAAGCTCTTTGGTCTTCTTCCTCTTCTCTCATAGCTCTTAGTGTGGAACTCTCTCTTACGCTCTCACTTTCTATTTTGCCCGAAATGAATATGAAATGGGGAATGAATAAATGCTGACTGAAATGGTTAAATGGGTGAAGTATTGTGCTGATGAAAACGTAGAGAACAGTGGGGTATGGATGTGCATGAACGCTTGAGTTGTCCATTAAACACTTGAACAGGTGTCATCTCTCTCTGTCTCTCATTCTTCAATTTTTTTTTTCTATTGTTGGGCCGAAAAGAATTAACAGCTTTAGCCTTTAGGGAGTTTTTTTTTTTTTTGATATAAACGGAGGCAAGCCTTGTATTAAAATAAAGAAGAAGGGGAAGTGATTCCCATACAATCTTGAAGCACTAGGGTCCTAAGGAAAGTAGGACACACATCATAGAATCTAGAACCAGATATAGCATCCTTCGCGAGCTTATCCGCAACACTATTTTTGCTACGGGATACATATTCAACTCTCATATCCCAGTTCCTTGACATAAGGTCCTGAATTTGAAGCAAAACTAAACTCTGGGAGTTACAATGTTCCTCCTGTATAGCATCAACGAGACCCTTTGAATCAGATTCAATGATAACTCGATGGAACCTCATATTCCAACCAAGCTGGATACCCTTTAGAAAGGCCCATTCCTCAGCATCTTTTGGTTCACATATACCAATCCGAGAAGAGAAGCCTGCAACCCATGAACCATTAGAATCCCTTATTACTCCTCCAGTACCTGCATAATTATCAGTAGTAGTCACAGCCCCGTCAACATTGATCTTGACCCAGTTGTCAGGTGGGGACTGCCACGAGGAACACTCTGATGAATCCGCAGTTATACCATCATGCACAAACAGCTTCCAAGAATTAAGAATGGCCGCAACCGGGTCTGTGGGCTTGACAAAGCCCTCCTGAAAAACCATCTGATTACGCCATGTCCATAGCTTCCAAATACTCACACCGAATAGCAAGTTCCAGTAAGAGCCATGAGATTTCCCCACATTCTTTCTGAGGTTCATATTAATCCAGTCTCGTAAATGAGCAGCAAAAAAACAAGAGTGGAACTGTGGGTGAACTAATCTCAGCCAGAATTTTTTTGCATATTTACAATCCCGCAAAATGTGCAGTACTGTTTCTGTATGCAAATCACAAGTAGGACAGAGTAGCGAAGCTCCACACCACTTACTCCTCCATTCATTTATAGGGAGTCTGTTTAGGAAGGACAACCATAGGAACACACGGATCCTCTCAATTCTCTGCCATTGCCAAATGAGTTTAAAACGTGAGTGAGCTAAGTTAGCATGTGGTTCCCCAATGAGGTAGTAAGCATATTTGACTGAAAATAAACCATTAGAGGTAGCACTCCATAGCATCATATCGTCTCCAGCATAACTCAAAGGAGGTGGCATTGCTAATAGTCTCTGAAACATTTCTCTAGAGACAATAGATCCAAGCTAATCCAAATTCCATGTGCCATGACTTGCCCAATCTGAGACTTTACTTGATTTTTCCTCCTCTAACAAAACTCGCAGGCAGCTATCTCACACTTTAACTCCCTGCTTTAACCAGACATCGTTGAAAAATTCCACAGAACTGCCATTTCGAATCCTCCAACGAGTTCCTTTTCTCTAAAATCCACTTTTGCTTACAAATAAATAACCAGAGGGAAGAATCTCCTGATTTGTAACCAAAAAACTCTAGCTCATCTCTAAGAATATATTTGTGTAACAAGGTATCTTTCCATAAACTTCCACCACCTTCCACAAGTTTCCAGGCCAGCTTACAACCAAAAGCCTGATTCAAGGAGTTCAACTTTTTAAAACCCAATCCCCCATTCTTCTTAGGTAATGTTAAGGAATGCCATCCGACGTTATGGTAGCTATGGGCTGCCGTTGACCCCCAAATAAAATTTCACTGTAGACGTTCAATGTCTCGACAAACAGAACGAGGGATTTGGGTTTCCTGCATGGGATAAATGGGAACCGAACTCAGGACTGATTTTGCAAGGGTTATTCTACCAGCCATAGATAGTGACTTAGCCTTCCACGTAGCAAGCTTTGAGTTGACCCTATCCACTATATAGCTAAAGGTTTCCGTAGGTTTACGCTTTCTAGAAAGAGGAAACCCCAGATATTTCCCAATCTGATCCGTAATTCTCAAGCGAGTAATACTGGAGATATTACGCCTAAGAGCCTCTGGCACCTTTGGAGAAAAGAAAATTGAAGATTTCTCTAGGCTCACCTTCTCACTTGAGGCTTCACAAAACCGATCAAGACATTCCATGATACATTCAGCTTGGTTGGTTGAAGCAACTCCAAAAAACAGGAGATCGTCCGCAAACATCAAATGTGATATTTGAGGGCCGGTCTTAGAGGTTCTCACTGGTAGCCATCTGCCTCTATTTACTTCATCACAAATAATATGAGACAGTCGATCCATACAGAGGACGAAGAGATAAGGGGAAAGTGGGTCCCCCTGTCTAAGTCCCCTTGTTGGGGCAAAGTAGTCGGTTGTTTCCCCATTCCACAAGACATTATATTGAACTGACGAGACACATTCCATAATCAGGTTCACCAATCCCTGATCAAAGCCGACAACCAGCAACACTTCCTTTAAGAAACGCCAACTTAGACGATCGTATGCTTTCTCAAGGTCTACCTTCATAGTCATATAGCCTTTCCTTCCCTTAGTCTTTTTCATGGAATGAAGGATTTCTTGCCCAAGGATTATATTATCCTGTATGACTCTCCCTTTAATGAAGCTTTCCTGATATGGGGAAATCAGCTCATTCATAACATTCTTTAATCTGTGAGTTAGCACCTTAGACACACACTTGTAGTGCACAGTACAAAGTGAAATTGGGCGAAAATGACTTACAAACATAGGATTGTCCCTTTTTGGGATAAGAGCAATCAATGTTTTATTGGCATCTTTGAGAGGCAGCTCCCTAGAGAAAACTTGCTTCACAAAATGGCATACACTTGACCCTACAAGTGCTCCAATTAGCTTGGTAGAATATAGCCGAGAAACCATCAGCCCCTGGAGACTTGTAAGGCCCTATAGAGAATAAAGCTGCTTTGATCTCCTCATCAGTAGGCAACAACCCCAAAGTGGTCAGAGTAGCTGCATCAATACATGGGAATTTCGTTTCTGAATTCCAAGTACCAGGATCCCTCTCTTCTAATTGAAACAAATTCAAAAGAAAAGGATAGGACTAATTGTTTTGTTGCATCCTCATCAACAGTCCAGAGCCCATTAACATCTTTCAAAGAAACCACCTTATTCCTCCTTCTTCGCATCTTGGTTTTCAAGTGGTAGTAGTGAGTGTTTCGATCCCCTTTTGACACCCATACCGACCGAGACTTCTGAAACCATTTGATTTCTTCTGCTCTAAGAACATTTTTTAATTCTTCCTGCAACTGAATTTCAAGATTACAAAGGAAATTGGAAAAGGGATAAGCTCTAGAGCATTGGATACCTTTAATTCGAGCTAATAGATCAGCTTTCTTTTTTTCCACTAGGCCGTATACAGACTTATTCCATAAGCTGATACTCTGTTGAAGGTGATTAAGGCTAGTATCTAGATCATTCTGAATAGACCAGCTATTGCTTAGGAAGGAATGAAATTTTTCATGCTCCAACCACATTGCCTCAAAACGGAAAGGCTTACGATACCTCTTGACATTAGATTTAGAACCTACAAACAACAATAGAGGGTTATGGTCTGAAAATTCTGTTCTAGGAAGTACCTTAACATATGCCTCTGGAAAGAAATTCAAGAATTGAGTATTGCCCAGAGCACGATCCAAGCGTTCGTACAGCCGCGATCCCCATCCATACGAGGGCCTCGCCAAGTCATAGTAGGTCCAACTGAGCCCAGGTCTGAAAGTCCTGCTTCATTGATTCGGTCTTGAAACCATCTGATTCGAGACAAACTTACGCTTCTACCGCCGATCCTCTCTTCAACCGACTGAATATCATTGAAGTCTCCAACAACACTCCAAGGAGACGAGGTATTATTCGAAATTCGCAGCAAGTTATCCCACAGCACCGCACGCAAGTTAGAATGAGGTACTGCATATATTGCCGTCAGAAAGAACTCCGGAGACAGAGGGAATTTGCATTGGAGATGGAAAAACTGCCTATTCTCCTCTAAGATTGATAAAGTTACTCTATTAGAATTCCAAGCAACAGCAAGTCCACCCGAACGCCCCACACTGGGTATTATTCTGATTGAGTCAAATCCCAAATATTCTAGAACTCTCAAGCGATGATCATCGGTCATGTGAGTTTCAGACAGCAAAATGATACTGGGCCTAGACCCCTCACACAAAATCTTTAAATTCCTAAAGAGGCCTTTACCACATGCCCCTCTGGTATTCCAATAAAGTATGTGATCCATAAACACCATTTTTTTTAAAAAAAAAGGTAGGCCCAGTATCAACTAGACATTTGTGTCTCAGGAACTAAGGTCCCTTCACTATTCGAGTTCCCTGAGGCCGTGATAGGGCAAAACTTTAAAGCCTTATAAACTCCGCAAGTATACGGGCCGTATCAAGTAATAAAGTAGTGAGAAAAAGATCGTCCCACGAGGACTAGTATTCCAGCCACTAATTCGTTATTTAAGCTTTAGTTGGATCAATGAGTAATAGGAGGTGAGTTGTAACCAAACAGAATTTTTAATGAATTTAATCAAAATACGCATTCAAGATTAAGAGTCTCAAAAGCGATTGTTTAGAAAAGAGAATTGATAGAGAAAAACGCAGCTAGGGCATAGAATTCCCCTATGTTCCTTCGAGTATTTGAATTAAATCCCTAATTGACTATTCTTTCCCATGATTGACGATCAATTCTCTAAAATTAGACTAAGTCCCAATGTCTTGACGCTACCTTAGTCCGTTATCTTTGAAAACAACCTAATGTCTTAGTATTGTTTGGAAAGATCAATTATTTAAACCAGAATTATAAGATCGCATAAACTCGTAAGCCTATGTCTAGGTCATGCAACTCTATGACGAATTAACGGTTCCAGTTAAATGCACCAACATCTCTATTGTCATACACCAACCTATGAACAATCTAAAAGGTGATCATTCTTTAAGAAAGCTTTAAGCAAAGATAATTCATTCAATCATGGAAAATAACGTTCAATCAAGAATTCAAACAAATACTCAAATTCGCATAGGGTTCATCCTCGCCCTAACTACTAAAGGAAATTAGCCGAGCATGGCTAGGTTAACAAAATAGAAGAAAAGAGATGAAAATTGGAATTGTTCTTGCATCCTCTTTCTTCCTTCAGCCGTCTCCTCCTTTTCTTCCTTTGTCCTTTCTCTCTAAACCTTTGGTAAATACCGAAGTTTAGAGAGCATAAGGATGTTATTTTCTCTCGTGTGTACTTTGGTTGCTTCTGCGTCTTGTCTCTCTCTGTGGTCGTTAGTGTGTGTCTCCCTTGCTCTTTATATAGAAATTCCCTTGGGCTGACTTGGTTTTCCTAAACAAAGTGAGCGATTACCACCACACTCAGATCATGTTATCAAAATTTATCCAGTTAATGTCTTATAAGATTGGGTCACTAAGCCAATAGCCTTAAACAATAGCCAGTAATAAGCACCACAATAAGTTTAATAAAATATTATTCTACTTAATTCCTCGAGAAAATTCAAATGCCCCCATTAAACCAAGCTTTGCGTTAATTTTATAGGGATCCTCATGTAAGAAATAACTCTTTTTTTTTCATTTTATTTATTTATTTTTTTTTATTCGAGCCGTTGTAGGTCCCCTTTTACGCGACCACGCACATGGGTGATGCGGCCACCGTTACTCGGTTACTCCAACGAGCACCGTAATCTTGAGCCGTTGTAGGTCCCCTTTGACGCGATCCTGCACATGGTGATGCAGCACCGGTTACTCGGTTACTCCAACGAGCACCTCAAGAGGCTTTTAGCTCAACTCATAACCCTCTTTGACCTTACCGTTTGACGCGACCACTGCACATGGGTGATGCGGCGCGGTTACTAAGTAGGTCTAGAAAAATCATTGGAGTTGTGTTTCTTTTTTTTTCTTTTTTTTTTCTTTTTTTCATAATAACTCACTTGAGTCCTTTCCCTAAACAAAAGTTTTACTTGGTCAACAAATGGCATAATCTCATCTCCTAGAGGAATCGGTATCAAAATATTCAAAACCTCTCCGTTGTTTACAAAAATTCAATGCTCGGGGCTTAGTTGACACATTCTTTTCCTTTTTATTGTTTTACTTGATAATACTTTCTAAGATGGGGATGCTCAAAGTTAAGGTCAATCTGAACAAAAACTCAAGAATTTTTTTCAAGGGAATTCTTTTCAATTGAATAAGAACAAGCAACACCAAAGAATTCATATCCCTACCCCACACATAAATCAGACAGTGTCCTCACTGTTGGAACAATAAATAAAAGGAAAGGAACTAGTACTCCCCTGGTTTAAGCCGTTAATGCCGATGTAGAGTGCTCTGTCAAAAATCATTGGAGTGGTCATCGGCATCCTCTGTGCGACCGCATCGTCGAATCGTTGTCGTCCTCACCGGTTGACAACTAGTTGGGTCTATATTCTACTTGATGCAAAGGGCCTCGACCATCCGGGTCAGATAAGTGAGAGAGAAAGAGAAAGAAGGAGGAAGGAGGGTGGTTTAATTTTTTTTTTTTTTTGAATTTTTTTTTTTGAATTTTTTTTTTTTTTTTTTTTTTTGCCGAATTGGCCGAGAGTTGGCGCCCCAGGCGCCAACTTTGGCGCCCTGGGCGCCAACTTTCTGTCCAAATATATATATATATTTTTTTTTAATTAATTTTTTTTTTTTTTTAAGAATGGAATCTTATAATTTGATCCACACTTTTCACATCCTTCCTATCCTACCAATAATTACTAAGACTAAATAAAAATGAAAAAGAAAACTTATTGGGTTGCCTCCCAATCAGCGCTTGTTTAACGTCTTGAGCCTGACAGATATCACCTTAATTCTTAGCTTCCAGTTGCCACGGAGGTTCCTCCTCTATGGTTTTTTTCTTGAATGGCAAATGAAAGTAGTCCTTGCGAGTGGCATCATTCAACCTCCTACAATCCATACACATTCTCCAGCCTGCATCTAACAGTTTCACCACCTCCTTTCTCGCCACTTCCTTCATAGTCGGGTTAAATCTCCTCTGGGGCTGCCTTACTGGTTTCACATGGTCCTCCATAAGAATTTTATGAGTGCAAAATGAAGGACTAATCCCCTTTAAATCAGATATAGACCACCCTATGGTAGTCTTGTGGGTAGTCAAAACTTTCAGTCTTCTTCAGCTCCTCGACCTGTAAATGAGAATTCTCCTTTGCAGAAACCTCTTCTTCCACTTGTAACAATTGAGCAAGATCATCCTCCATAGGCTCATCTGAACCTTTTTGAAAAACTTCTTGAATGGCCTCATCAACCACGTCAACTTTGAAACAGTCACTATTATCAGCTGGGTATTTCATGGACTGAAACACATTGTAAGTGACTTTCTGTCATTCATTTGGAATTCCATTTTTCTGCAGCTACATCAATTACCGCTCTAGCAAGAGCCAAGAAGGGTCTTCCCAAAAGTAAAGGAATTTCAGCATCTTCCTCCATGTTAAGAACCACAAAATCCACCGGAAGATGAATTTGTCCACTTTCACAAGCACATCCTCAATGACACCTTCGGCTTCTTAATGGACCTATCCGCCAACTGTAATGACATCATAGTAGGCTTCATCTCTTTAATTCCGAGAGCTTTTGAAACAGATAAGGGCATTAAATTAATACTAGCTCCCAGATCACAAAGTGCTCTGCCCATATTGACATTTCCTATTGCACAAGGAATGCTAAAGCTGCCCGGATCTTTAAGCTTTGGTGGCAACTTAGTTTGAATGATGGCACTACACTGCTGAGTTAATGCTATCGTTTCTGCCTCTTGCAACTTATGCTTCTTGGAAAGCAAATCTTTCATGAACTTTGCATAATTAGGCATATTTTCAAGAGCTTCGCAAAAGGAATGTTAATCTGCAATTTCTTAAAAATATCCCAGAACTTGGCATATTGTTGCTTCTGAATCTGCTGCTTCAACCTTTGGGGATAAGGAGGTTTTGCATAAGAAGGAGTGGGAGACTTCTTTGTAACTATCTCCTTTGGAAACTGCTGCACATTACATTGCTCGACCTCTTCCTCCCCTTTCTCGGACTTGTCCTTCATCGGAACAGATTTCTCAACCGGCTGGACCACTATACCACTCCTTGTAGTTATGGACTTACAATGCTCCTTTGGATTGACCACAGTATCACTAGGGAAGAACCCTTGGCTTCTCTCTGCTATTTGCTTTGACAACTGACCAACTTGATTCTCCAAATTCCGGATCGAAGCCCCCTGATTTTTGAGAGCAGACCTTGTTTCATTCCGAAAGCTTCGTCCCTGTATGAATTCATTAGTGGAAAGAGTCAAGCTGTGCCAAAGCCTTTTCCAAATCAGTAGTGGTGGTTTGGTGGAGCTGCTGAGGTGCTGCTTGGGGTTTATAGGAGAAGTTTGGGTGAGATTTCCAGCCAGGATTGTATGTGTTGCTATAGGGATTAAACTGATTTCTAGGAGGATTACCCATGTATTTTGCCTCAGCTGTTTCTTCAGTAATGAATGCTGCACATTCCCCATTAGTGTGTTCCCCTTGGCAAAAATCACAAAGCAAAGGAGGCTGAGAAGTGATAGATGATACTTGAGAAGAGGCAAGTTGTTTAGTGATGGAAGCTAACTGCTGTTGGATCACCTTGTTTTGTTGGGCAATGGTCTCATTGTGGGCCAACATTGTATTGTAGGAGTCTAGCTGAAGAACTCCCCTCTTTGGTTGTGGAGTAACAGGTTCATTCTCAAAGGACCCCATATCTTCAAACAACTCTAATGCTTCTTCGGGAGTTTTATTTTTTAGCGTACCACCTGCTGCATTAATCATCATCCTAGAGGACGGAAGCATCCCTTTGAAGAATATTCTCACCTGATCATAGTCTTGCAGCTCATGTTGTGGGCACCTCCTAAGCAACTCCTTGAATCTTTCCCATGCTTCACAATATGATTCCCCATTGCCTTGAGTAAAGCAATTGATGTCTGAAAGCAGCTTAGTATACTTAGAAGAAGGGAAGAATTTCTCAAGAAACTTTGTGGTAATAATGTCCCAAGTGGAGAGACTTCCATTAGGACAAGAACGAAGCCAAGCTCCTGCTTTCCCCGTCAAAGAGAAAGGAAACAGTCTCACACGAATAGCATCTCCAGAAACTCCATTCATCTTGATGGTATCACAAATTCGCGAAAAGTCTCGATATGCTGATTAGGATCCTCTAAATCACTCCCACTAAAAGAGCTTTGTTGAACCAAGCTTATGAGAGATGGCTTGATTTCAAAATTATTTGCATTCACAACAGGATTGACGATGCTAGTTGCAGCCACAGCGAGATTAAGCGTCATGTAGTCGCCCATGGTCTTTTTTGGAGGAGGATGAGGAGGGTCTACACCAATTTCTGCCATTAAAGCCGGTTTCGCCTCAGTACTCGAACTATTAGCCTCTCCTTTTCTCTGTTTAGCAAGTTTCCGGTTTCTCTTTGCTGTCTTTTCAATTTCAGGATCAAACTGCAGAGAATTTCTCCGCAAGTATACGGGCCGTATCAAGTAATAAAGTAGTGAGAAAAGATCGTCCCACGAGGACTAGTATTCCAGCCACTAATTCGTTATTTAAGCTTTAGTTGGATCAATGAGTAATAGGAGGTGAGTTGTAACCAAACAGAATTTTTAATGAATTTAATCAAAATACGCATTCAAGATTAAGAGTCTCAAAAGCGATTGTTTAGAAAAGAGAATTGATAGAGAAAACGCAGCTAGGGCATAGAATTCCCTATGTTCCTTCGAGTATTTGAATTAAATCCCTAATTGACTATTCTTTCCCATGATTGACGATCAATTCTCTAAAATTAGACTAAGTCCCAATGTCTTGACGCTACCTTAGTCCGTTATCTTTGAAAACAACCTAATGTCTTAGTATTGTTTGGAAAGATCAATTATTTAAACCAGAATTATAAGATCGCATAAACTCGTAAGCCTATGTCTAGGTCATGCAACTCTATGACGAATTAACGGTTCCATTAAATGCACCAACATCTCTATTGTCATACACCAACCTATGAACAATCTAAAAGGTGATCATTCTTTAAGAAAGCTTTAAGCAAAGATAATTCATTCAATCATGGAAAATAACGTTCAATCAAGAATTCAAACAAATACTCAAATTCGCATAGGGTTCATCCTCGCCCTAACTACTAAAGGAAATTAGCCGAGCATGGCTAGGTTAACAAAATAGAAGAAAAGAGATGAAAATTGGAATTGTTCGTGCATCCTCTTTCTTCCTTCAGCCGTCTCCTCCTTTTCTTCCTTTGTCCTTTCTCTCTAAACCTTTGGTAAATACCGAAGTTTAGAGAGCATAAGGATGTTATTTTCTCTCGTGTGTACTTTGGTTGCTTTTGCGTCTTGTCTCTCTGTGGTCCTTAGTGTGTGTCTCCCTTGCTCTTTATATAGAAATTCCCTTGGGCTGACTTGGCCGTGATCTGATCCTGTCTTAAATACAAAATATGCGATATCCTTTTCCAATCATCTCCAAATCTTTTGCAATCCACTCTCTCATATCACACAATTGATTCAAATTGATTTCCTTTTTCTGCTCCTTTCTCAATCAGCTAATAACTCCTGCAAGATATATAAATAGTAATAAATTTAATCCAATATATCTCAGAATTGATACTCATTTAATTATAAAATCTGCACTTATCAGGCCGCACACCACATTGGACTCTCTGGAGGAAGCCCATTTAGGTTGTGCTCAGGTCCTGTTGTTACATTTAAATTAGCACCTGGATCATAAGATGGCGACCCATTAGTTTGTTGATCCAGTGGATCAAAATCATCACACATCTTAGCTACATACGCTGGCTCAATAGCTTCAGAAGAGACTAAAGGCCCATTACCACTTTTTGTTATTCCCTCCACATTCTCCCTTGATCTCTTATCCACGCGTCTTGCCTCCATTGGTTGTAGCTCCATATTTTCCACTACCTCATTCTCCTTCCTGAGTGCGCTAACCGTCTGCTTTGCAAGCCCTGTTTTTGATCCCTTCCCACTACTCTGTCGTACGTTACTAGCGGCCACAATCCGTAGTACCTCCCCTGACACTTTTTTGGTTGCCTCATTCTCAACCCTAATGGAGATTTGGTGGTCCCCCCTCCCCTCTTCCTCGACGAGCAAAGAGAACCGAGAGCCCGACGGTTCATGGTGGTGCTGATCACCCGTTTTCTCCTTATTCCTCTGAGGCCGCCAAGGCTTCTAGACAACTTTCCAGTAGTCTCTTGTATCTTCTCCCAATCCGCCTGCTTCAGATACACTTCCTGTTTGCTGCACACCTTCAGGATTCGGCCGCTCTGTTTCATCGCGTTTTTGCTTCCCCATTTGGCACTGTTCATGACGATGCCCATACATACCACAGTGAGAGCACAACAGATGGAGTCCCTCATATTCAATCGAATAATCCTCTCCATCCACTGAGAAACCCGCCATTAGTTGTTTTGTTAAATCAACTAGTACACACAATCTAGCGTTATGGCCTTGAAGTTGAGAGGAGGTGTTGATATCCACCTTAACTGTCTCTTTCATTCTATCACCTATGAACTCCAGAGCTTCTTTGTAATAATACTCAAGAAATATCCTTGGAAAACGAATCCAACCTGCAACCTTCTCTATCGAGGCAGTAGCAGAGTTAAACATTGGCTCCCAAGGTCTCACAATTAAATAATGGTCGTATATCGTCCAAGGGCCTCCCGTTAGTGCATTGTTGTAATCCTCTTTGTTGGATAATTTAACCACATAAAACCCATGGCCTATATTGATCAACTTAATGACACCTCTCTTCGCCCATAATGATTGAATCCGCGACTCGAGAGCTTTAAAGCCAATACTGCGACCAAACAACTTGATAATCACCGAGTTCGTCCAGGCCTTATACATTTTCTTTTTCATCTTCCCTGAGAACACAAACTTGGGGAAGTTTATATTGGGATCCTCTATTATCTTGCAGAGAGAGGTTCCAAATCACAGTTTTCCTGTGAACCGTCAGACATGGTGTCATCAGATAAGGCATCGTTATCCTCATGCATGGTTTCAACAGAACCAATTCCAGCTTCTTGACGAACACCTTTCAGCTTGTCCACGAACGAAATCGGATGACTTCCTGTCATAGCAACACGTTCTCCCAGCTTTGGCCATTGCTCTTCATAGGCCTCTTGCTTACCATTCTTAATCTTCTTTGAACTTCTTACTAGCAGATCTTCCTCCTCTCTGGAAGGAGGAATCAGCGAGTTACCAGAGCCAGAGGGAACCAGAGCGTTCTCCATTTTGGGATATATATATATATATACATGCCTTTAGGGAGTTTATGCGCTGCGTCTTTGCTGTCAAAATAGTGGGCCGAAGAAGAATAATGTATTGCAGGGAATATGGGCTTCGTCTTTCCTGTCGCATGGTTCTGTCCGAATAGAGGATGAATAATGAAGCTGAATAGATTTGGGCTTTGGGTATATGGCCGAATGAGATATTAAAGTGAAGGAGTATGTTTGTTATATAAGGATGAAGTAGTGGAATATGGAAGTAAATACGGTCTACCACAAAGATTCCATTCAAAAAAAATGAAGTGTTGTCATATGATAAGAAGAGAAGTGTGGACCCATTCCAAAATAATCAAATTTTATCCTCTTTGATCCCCTACTACAAGGCATTTGTTTGTAACTTGGTCCTTTGCTTTTTAAGTTACAAATATTGGAAAAGTGTTAGAAATTAATCCTTAATTCCATATAAAGATTTTTTTTTCCTTCCTCAAATAGCTTCTCAAAGCCGTAAAATATCAACTCTAAAATTTCTAGGCCACAATTTTTCCTCTAATTATTTTTCCTTAAATTTATGGGAAAATAGGCCTTAAAATCCAGAAAATAGTTTTAAAACCATTTAAGCTAATTTTTCATAATTAATCCCTTCATAATATTTCTAGATCCTCAAAATAACATTTCACAATTTTTCCCCTAATTTTTTGTCACGGTCCAAAAATAATCTTTAATACTATTTTAAGTCTTTCTTCATAATAAGCTTAAGACCTTTGACTCCTACTGCCTTAGCAACCTACTCATCTCAATCTTATTCATAAACTCTGTCCCAAAATTCGGGATATTACAATGAATGTATGAAGGAATAGTTTAAATGGAAAGAACAGAGGGTTGAGAAGAATTTAGAAACAGAGGAAGCCGATGGTGGTGGTCTAGTCTTTCCTCTCCGGCGACAGTGCTTGGTAGAGAGGAAGAAGAAGGCAAAGATGACGGAAGAGAGTTGAAGCTCTCTGTTCTCCTCGGCGCTCTGGTTCTGCTTCTGACGTTGGGTATGTCGCGGCTATGGTGGAGGGTGAAGGAAGAAAGGAATGCCGCCGGCGACGATGATGAAGAAGGTGAGAGTTGCTGGCGACGGAAATGGAGAAGAAAGGCAGAGGAAGGAGGGATAAAACTTCTTCTTCCCCAACTGTACCCTCAGGTATGGATCGCTTAATCCATAATCATTTGGTATTCTTACTTCAACAACACGAACCACAAGCTTCATTTTTCTACAAACTAGGAATCATAAAGATAAGATGGCCTCACAGCACTTTCAAAATAGATCCAAGGGGTTTTTTCGTCCAACAATTTCACTCTCCCGGGAAACTTTCACGATCCCGCCACTTTTTGAGGGATTCAATTTTCCCACGTTTAAGGGAAGATCGGGCCAGGCGGGAAGTGAGATTGACGGGAGACTTGCGCAACAAACGGTTTTCTACGTGGGAAGCCTGGTAAATTCCCTTTCTCTCTTGTAAAATCCGTGTATCAAACGGGCGCTCAACGTTTATGAAGAAGAGAAGTGGTGAGCTCATGAAGCAAGGCAAAAATTTAACACAAAAATATATCCCCATATTTCCTCAAGGCGTCGGATGTGGGAGAAGGAAAGAATAGGAAATTATGATTTAGGTGTAGGAGTACTCATGATGCTAGGGAGATTGGACGGATTTGATAAAACACAATTAATGAAGTAAGGGGGAGGGAGGCACGTCGTATGAATAGGGAAAGGAACACACCAAAATTTTCTTCAATAATTTCTAATGTTCCAGACGTGTGAGAGAGTTTTTGACAAAAAAAAAAGAGACGTGTGAGAGAGGTCAAAGCAAATGAAATATATATATACACACACACACACACACACATACACACATACATATAGAGCCGGGAAATCGGGCCGAGCCCGTTTAGGCCTTGGCCCATCAAGGGCCGGGCTTGAAAAATGGACGAGATATTTGAAATTGGCCCTGTAGGGCCAGCCCTGGAGGGCCTCGGGCTTAAACGGGCCGGCCCTGGAGGGCCTCGGGCCAGCCCTGCAGGCCCTTTTCACTGTAGCTTTTTCTTTTTTTCCTTTTTTAATTTATTAATTTATATATATATTGTACTTGTTATAGAGTTATTTATCCATTTAACTACAAATACATAATAATTATACTATAATTTTATGATTTTGTTTATTATTTGTTGCAAATAAAATTACTCTTATGTTTAACAAATTAAATTATTTGTTACAATAATAGTCATCGTACTAATGTTGCTTAGTGGTATGTTTCTTATGTTTTATGTGAGTTATTTGTGAACATAGTTTGCTTTTGATTATGAATTAGTGATTGTGCTTATTTGTTGGATGATTCGTGGTGTAATTTACTAATTATATTTCTTTAAAAAAATAAAGTAAAATTAATTAAAATTTGGAATAGTAATTTCCGGGGCCTGGAGGGCCGGCCCTAGCCCTGGTGTTCTCGGGCCGGACTTTGAAAAACAGACGTTTTTCTTACCTCAGGCCCTGGAAGGCCGGCCCTGGAGGGCCGGCCCTGTTAGGCCCTGGCCCTTCACGGGCTGGCCCTGATTCCCAGCTCTACATACATATTCCTAACTTCTGACATGTGAGAGAGAAAGAGGGATATGATAAAGACAATTTAATATTAATTGAGGAAAGAAGTTGTTGAGCACGTGATCAATGCAAAAAGAAAAGAGAACACAATATTTTCTCCCTATTTCCTTACGGTATGAGACGTGTGAAAGAGAGAGAGTAGAATAAAATACTTTTTTTTTTCCTCTTCCCAAATTGCCTCAAAATGTCTGACCTGAGAGATTAAGAGCAATAAGAGAAATATTTTTTAAAACCTCTTCAGAAGCACCGGCTAGGTGAGAGTAAGAGGAATCGGAATTTTTTTTTTTCTTTTAGAGTTCCCCAACCTCTGGCCGAGAGAGAAGGTGAGATCAGAGGAAATATATACATACATATATGAAGGTGGAATATCACCTAGAGGGGGTGAATAGGTGATTATGAAATTCTTTCGCTAATTGCTCAAGAACAATTAAAATAGAGACGGAGAGAAGAACAATGAACACAAGAGATTATACTGGTTCGGTCCAACTCTTGACCTACGTCCAGTCCCCAGAAACACTCTGGGATTTCACTATCTCCAATCTTGATTACACACTCGTAAACGAAGGATGGTCTTCTCACTCTCGGACTCCACTCCCCTTACAAGTTGTAATTGATACACCCACACTAAAGATACCAGAATATAGATTGATCGCTTTGAATGCTTTTTCTGTATTCGCGTCTGTGTCTCTCTCTGAAGAATTCAAACCTTCGGGTATTTATACTTCTTGAAGATTGACGACCGTTTGAAGGGTTTGAATGTGTCCGTTGATGAAGCATGAAGAATCATCGTTGTGACTCATGAATATAGCCGTTAGACATATTGTCTTTTGGATTTCCGATGATTGCTCTGCTTTGATGATTATGACCGTTGCATCATTTATTGTCTTTCCTCTATTTGATCAGGGAATAATTCAGAGTAATTGCTATATGAATTGTTTCCAAATAAAGAGATTTATCTTTTTGTACTTCCTTCTGTTGACGCGTGGAGAATAAATGCTCAGATTTCCGTTCGTCAATCTGTTGGTTGATTCCTGAAACTCACTTAGGCAGTGTAACATCCCATTTTCCAAAAGCAGTATAAAAATTTTTTTCATCAGAGAGAGCATCGGAGTAAGAGTGTAACTGATATATTAATATAAAATGCCCACTGGCTATTTACAGAAACGGTTCAACATCCGAGAGTTTTCAAAAAGTAAAAGACAACATCGGAAAGTCTTCAGCCGGAACCATGAATCTGCTGCTTTCCTCTCTTCTCGGTCCTCGGTCCTTCTGACCCTGACGCTATAGCTGAGATCCAATTTAACACATTGGATCTCAGGTAACGGTTAACCTCATATTCATATATACAGTATATATTCCACAATCATTCATATTATCAGTATAACTGATGTGTCACACGGAGTGCATAAAGATGTATCACACGTAGTGCATGTAGATGGGTCACACGTAGTGCATGTAGATGTGTCACACGTAGTGCATGTATTCAAAAGCTCATAACAATACTCACAACATATCATCAGACCCTCAACCACAAATATGTTAGTTCTCTATGTGTTTTGATGATTAATAACAATTGTAAACAAGTACGAATGCTTTTAAAATGACAAAAGAGTCAAAATCACTTTGTCACCGAAAAACTCGAGCCTAACTAAGCAAACTCGAGTTTTCTGCAAACAGAGAGCTCATCGGGATATTTTCAAGATAACGAACTCGAGCCGAGTAAATAGACTCGAGCCTAAACCCTCATGATATAATAATAAAGAGTTTACAAACAAGTAAACTCGAGCTCGTATAGACAAGCTCGAGTTTTCCCATGTAGGGAAGTTTTCTAATTAAATTGTATCTCTTTAAACTCCAGAGTTTATTCCTTTTGAGTAGAGTTCACTTGTTTCTATGGCTATAATTTAATGAACACTCGAGCCCAAGTATATGGACTCAAGCCTAATGCTTTTGTGTAGAGTTTACTCTATGGTTTGACAAACGAAGAAGAGTTTACAAAATAGGTAAACTCGAGCCTGTTATTACAAGCTCGAGTTTTCCCTTGCAGAGCTCCCAAGTTTTTCCTTCTTTTCAAGCTCCAGAGTTTAAGCTCAAACCTCCAGTTCACTTCAATAAGTCATGGAATAAATTAAGCTGAACTCGAGCCTAAGAATAATGAACTCGAGCCCTTCATCTGAAGAAAGAAAAGCAAGTGTACAAATTCCAGAGTTTATACTCATGCTCCAGTCCACTCTAATCGAGCAACCAAAACTCTTAGGCATGAATAGTGTTAAACTCGAGCCTAATCACTAATGGACTCGAGCCTGCTTAACTTGTGAGATATTACTCCGTGTGTTCATTCGACAAAAGCTTAGAGAGTATTCGAACTCGAGCCTACCTTAGTGAACTCGAGTTCACATGGTGAAACAGAATACAAACTCCGAGTTTACATCAAACTCCGAGTTTGCTATCTCGAAGATAAACCGAGATACTCTAAAAAGCCTTACGAACTCGAGCCCGACTTAGAGAACTCGAGTTTAAGACGGAAGCAAATATGATCGTTCTTGATTTCATCCCGATTCTTTTGAACCGCAAAACTTACCATGTTTATACGAATTGATTGCATTTATTTAGTATATTCAAACGTATTTAACTACTCTATATTGAGAATGTTTCGGGTATTAAATTGGATCAAACGAATCATTAACTAAACGCGAAGAATCGAAGGGAGAATGATTTCACGCGTCCAGAATTGAATCACCGAAGTTCGGGACCCAACGGCTATAATCCTCATCAAACTGAATTTCAAATGAAGAACATGCTAAGTTGAGAAGTAACGGTCACATAGCAACTCACCACTATATAAAGAGCTGATTACAAACTTAGAAGAACAACAAAAGATTAAGCGAAACGAAAAGCAAGCTCAAGAATTCTTATACATTCGGTTTTCTTTATGTATTGTATTTTGATATACAAAGAGCCTCGGTGTTTATCATTACCTTCTCTCGTGAGAGAGATTATATTCAAATTATTCATTCATTGTAAAAGATCTCAAGTCAAGGGGACTTGAGATTGGGATTTCGATTACAACTTGTAAGGGGAGTGTATCCTAGAGAGAGGATAATCCTTGAGTACGAGTGTGTATACGAGTTAAAGTGATAGTAGAAAACCCGAGAGAGTCTGGGACCGGACGTAGGTCAAGAATTTAGACCGAACCAGATAAACTTTCTGTGTCAAGCTCTTCTTCCCTATCTCTTTACGTTTAGCTTCAGCTTGGGTGCAAAGTTATTATAAAAGTTTTAAAATCCCCAATTCACCCCCCTCTTGGTGATTTCCTTTCGTTTTCAAAATACGCATATAGTAAACATCAGAGTTAGTGTTACAGTACGCGAACGTACCTTCGTTGATGGTAGACGGTACTTCCGTCGGAAAACGTACTTTTGACGGAAAACAGCGGTTTGTCCGACAGCGGCACGTTGGGCAGCGTAACGGCAAAGAAATTAGGATTTCGACGTCCTATAAGAGTAATATCACTTCCATTAGTGATTTGACACAATAACTGGCATTTTAGGTAAAAATTACCATTTTGCCCCTATGCCCCTAATTGGCGGAATTTCGCCAGCACTTCGTTACTCTTACAAATTTTCTTCCCGAAATTTTGCCAGAACTTCGACGCAATTATGATTTTCTAAATTCTAGACTAAAATAGCCCTATCATATGATATCGAATCATACTTTGAAACATAAAGGCTACTCTAGCATTACTACTCTAACTATTGAAAGAACTACGAAAATTTCAACTTTCGGGGACTCAATCCCTACTATGTTTTTACCTCGTCAGGCATATTTTTCAATGCAATGAGGCCTAAAAATCAATAGTAGGAATCTCACTCCCTACTTGCTAAAACCATCTAACAATTCTACTAACTACCGAACTAGAAAGCTAAAGACCGAAGGACTTACCCGTTGAAGACTTCTGCATAATTTCCCCCAGAGCTTCTCTCTCTTCTTTCTCCCTCTAGATTCGAAAATCTCAAGAGGAATTGGTGTGAAAAACCAAAGGGAGGGGTGGGGTATTTATAGAAAAGGAGGTAGGGTTTCGGCTGTCGGATCAACTTTGTGAGAATCGATCTGGACCGTCCAAAGCAACTTTTCAAAAAAAACATTTTTCCTTTTTCCCTTTCACACTTGGCCGAAATTCAGGCTCCAAAATAAAGGGTTTGGCCAATGGGAGGTGGCCACGTGTCACCTTCCAGAAGCTTTCAGACCGATTTCTCCGATCGGTACCCGATTCGCGTGATTTCGGAAAAATCTCAAAATTCTGGATTTACAACTTTGAAGACAAGTTCTCACTTACTAGAAATGTCCAAGTTAACCTAAATTTTGATCCCATAAAGGGCTCCAACAGTCCAGTTGAAGTTTCCTCGAAAAACGTGTCCGATCGCGTCCGGTTTCAGAACGCATTTCTGAAATCATCAACTTCTTCAGAAAAATTCACCGATTCCAAATATGTCAAAATAAATTCAAACTCATTCCTAGATGTTGAGTTAGAATTTATTTTCCTTACATCCAAAAATATACCTATATGCATTTTTCCCTATGTTGTTTTATTAGGAAATGCACAAATGACTTAAATTTTCTTCCGTAAGAGTATAACGGAAGATAATAACTCACTGATCAATAATTTTCCTTGACTTTGGAATTCCTATTCCTAGATCTCCAGATAGGATCCGTTTCCTAATTTCTAAATTACTATTCATAATATTTCACTTTAATTAATTATAATATTAAAATAATTGCAACTTGCAAAAATTATTTTTCATTTCATTTTTTTTTTTTTTTTTTCTGCCCCTTTTTTTTATTTCGTTTTTTTATTATTAATTATTTAATTAATTAAATAATTATTTTTACATAATTTTTACAAAATTTTCCCCATTGGTCCATTCTTGCATTTAGGCTTAAAAATACCTAAACTCATCTATTTTTCTTCAAAATCTCCAATTTATTAGTAAATATAGTTTTACTAATTTTAAACCAACAACCACTAATTTTAGGGTTTTACATAATTATTCTGAATTTCCTTTGCTTATACTTAAGTAATTAGCCGCAATTACCTAATTACTTAATTATCATTTGTTGATAATTTTCCTTAATTAGAATACCCTATTACCTCATTACACTTGCACTGACATTTGTGTTTTCATGTCTTCTCATCCGTACTAAAATTTACAAGGGTATTTTAGTCATTTTAATGCTTTTGAGCATTCTTATTCAATTTCTCCAAGTTTGTAATTTATTAAATTACCGCAATTAGAGATAATATACTCTCTCAATGTTATAACTATTTCCTTGCCTTTTAGGATTTTTCACAATTTTTCCTAAGTTATTTATGTCCCCTAGGGGCATTTCCGTCATTTGGCACTTTGGCCCTTAGATTCTCTAATTTCTCAGAGATTTTCCTTTAGAAAAATAAAATAATTATAACTTAATATTTGATATCTCATATTCACCTACTTTCTATAGGTATAATTTTACCAAATTATGATACGTATTTTTGGGGTATTACATTTCTTCCCCCCTTAAACAAAATTTCGTCCTCGAAATTTGTACTCCATCCTCTAAATTTTGTACTATCTTAAACTTCGGACTGTTAACTTCGGATCTCTACTCTATCTCAAATCCGACTGCAACGATTTTGTCATATCGTATGGAAGTCTAAACAGGTTCGGGGATAAGGCTATCTAATAGTGACTTGTTTGTTGTCATGAATACTTGAATGATCTCCGAAATGATCTCACGAAATGCGAACTATTCATTCGCCCTTGAGGTGCTTTATTGACACCGGCTTCAAGAATATATGATCATCACAATCACCAAAAGATTCTTACAATCTCTTGTGACTTGTACCAACTATGTAGAAATGTGACCAATCATATCCGATCTAGAAAATTTCGCTCCTGGCAATTCCGTTGAGCAACTTAAGTGTGGAGCAGTACGTATAATCGGTGACCCTAAGCGATGTCTCTATCCGTTACGTATAATTGGTGACCCTAACAGAATCTCTATCCGAGTCGGTGCCCCTAGACGGAGCCTCCATTCGAGTTGGTGACCCTAAACAGAGCTTCAATCCGCATGCTACTTATTTTCTACATCACTACTAGTTTTGGTTCACCACTGATGGTGTTCCGGCGTAAGGCAATTCTGACAAGATTTAGATAATGGAGTGGATTGTCGATCCTGAAAGTGAGTATTTGTTTTTGGATCTATACCCCTTTTAACTTATGGTAGTTGATACTAATGTCGAAAACCTGAGTCTCTCCTCCTGGTGATCGAAAATTCGTGTCAGCTTGATTATAAAGTTTTTATCATGTTTTAGGTTGATATATAGTGTTTCTGTGGCGTCAATACACCGCGTACTTTATATACATTGCTTCTGTGGCGCCCATAACACCGCGTACTTTAGTATTTTAGCGTTTCCGTGGCGCCCATAACACCGCGTACTACACATTCATCATGTCGTATTTTGATATATTGTATCCCCATGGTTCCCATACACCGTGGTAATACCATATATCTCGTACTCATGGATATCATATCGTACTTCGATATATTATGTTCCCATGGTTCCTATACACCGTGGTCACATAAGATACCTTATACTTAGTGATACAATCGTGATATGTTTTATAGTTACTTAAGAAATATGATAATACTTATCACTATGTTATGTGTGGATTGGTTTGACTTTAAGAGACTTGAGAGTGGTAAGTTATCACACCGTCATGTCAGCAGCTAGACATATCCCAATTCAGTACCATTAAAAATATTTGGATTTGGGATAACCAATTTCTTGGTGCGGTAATCAACTTCTCACTCAATTTATGAAAACTTGTCTCACAGCCTTTGTTCAACATAAATGATTTAATTTCTTACTCCTGAGCCTTGTTTATTGGCACGTTATGCGAAATTTACTTGAATAAAGATTCGGTTTCGCATCGCTTCTATCTCTGCTTGTGAGAATCATATGTTCTTTTTGTCACCGTTCTTCATCACCGTTATTTTAACACTTATTGAGAATGTCGTCGATGCTATGAAGTCGTAGGAGGATTTATATTATATCCGAAACTGGGTTCAAAACACGCTTTACAAGCTAAAAGCTTACACCCAATGGTGTAGCTGCTATTACATCGTAAGGAAGATATATGTATGCATCCCAAAAGGATCCGTACAAGCGTCAAAAGGAATTGATCGGTTTAGCACTTGGATCGATTCATAATATCTACTGAAATAGTTTTAACTAAACGATAGTATCCGGAACCATCTCTGAGGATTTTCCGACTTCTGCTCCTCTAAACATTGTGGATTACCCGCCACTTAAGACGACGGAGGAATGGATGAAAACTTTGGATAGGGCCTTCCCCTAAGAGCTCGTTTATGCTTTCCACCCAAAAGCGATTGCGAGGGAAGTGGTACAAGGTAGATTTTGCCCAATCTTCACGAGAGTAGGAAGGAATGAAGTACATATTTCTCCGATCATACGTTGTTTCCACATTCTTCAAGTATCGGT
Organism: Acacia pycnantha; assembly: GCA_025563575.1. Lineage (NCBI taxonomy): Eukaryota > Viridiplantae > Streptophyta > Magnoliopsida > Fabales > Fabaceae > Acacia > Acacia pycnantha. Next base: position 1,790,167 of record JAMWYP010000124.1, read on the forward strand.
AATATTCTTCCTTTACGCGCGGCTTGTTCATAGTCGGCGCTTAGGATGTCCACTAGCTCCCGTTTTGATCTAGGACATGTTTCAGAAGACATGTTTATAATCGGTATGAGATTCACAATCAGAGATTTCCTGGTTACTAGATTGGGAATTTTCAGAGTTGTCTCCATCAGACGAATGATCCGCTGAATCTGTATCTTCTGGCTCTGACGGAGGTTGAGCCATATTCCGAGGTGCAGCATTCAAGGGTTCAGGATAACAATTATGCTTAAGTGGGTACTCCGGTCCATCATGGTACACGGGTTCAGGTTCCTGAATACTTGTAGGGGAGTGTAGATTCAAGGGCTTAGGGTTATACTCTGGCCCAGGGTAGTATCCAAATTCGGGGTGATATTCCTAGAAATTGGTATTCGGGTGCATGAAAGTACTGTGTTTGGGATTGTAGATCGGTCCATCTCCGTCCATCTTTACTGTATCCCAAAAAGGAAACATTAGGCATTCATAAGAAAGACAACGATTTTTATATCGCAGACTTTATCACACTAACACTACAAACGAACGGCCACTCGCAACATTTCCCTTGCTCAGGATTTCGTTGATTTGGTCTACTCGATATGGGTATGGAATTTCGTATCAGAAGTTCCTCTACATGAGTCAAATACTACATGTACTTATCCTTATTGGTCCCGGAGTTTCATCCGACGTGACCCCGCTTCACATCTAAGCTCGGTCTAGAGTAGTGCACTCACGTAAAGTGATACACCGATTCGTGATGGTACACCGCTTCAATCGGTATACCGACATAGGGTAGTACATTTACTCGTGGCTATATCGTAACTCATTTTCAAAACACGCTCAAAGTTTAAAAGGCTTTTGAACATAACTCCGTTATCCGAATGTAATGGCTGGTAAGTGTCTACCATGGGGCCTCACCGACTTATACGGCGACTCAATGGCATACCCACGTAGACTAGCATTTCCTTCGGCACCAAACTGTTCGTAGTAACATAGTCAAGTTCATGCCAGGACTACTGCTCTGATACCATAAGTGTAACATCCCATTTTCCAAAAGCAGTATAATTTTTTTTTCATCAAAGTAGAGCATCGGAGTAAGAGTGTAACTGATATATTAATATAAAATGCCCACTGGCTATTTACAGAAACGGTAAAACATCCGAGAGTTTTCAAAAAGTAAAAGACAACATCGGAAAGTCTTCAGCCGGAACCATGAATCTCGCTTGCTTTCCTCTCTTCTCGGTCCTCGGTCCTTCTCGACCACGGATATAGTTGAGATCCAATTTAACACATTGGATCTCGGGTAACTGATTAACCTCATATTCATATATATAGTATATATTCCACAATCATTCATATTATCGTATAACAGATGTGTCACACGGAGTGCATAAAGATGTATCACACGTAGTGCATGTAGATGGGTCACACGTAGTGCATGTACTCAAAAGCTCATGTATTCAATAGCTCACAACAATATCACAACCATCGACCCACAAATACGCATATAGTAAACATCGAGTTAGTTACATACGATGCACGACGTCATACCCGACACTACCTAAACATATAGTAGACATAAAGTCATCTTCTATCACATATCCTACACCTAACAATTATGCATATAGTAAACATCAGAGTTAGTGTTACAGTACGCGAACGTACCTTCGTTGATGATAGACGGTACTTCCGTCGGAAAACGTACTTTTGACGGAAAACAGCGGTTTGTCCGACAGCGGCACGTTGGGCAGCGTAACGGCAGCAAATTAGGATTTCTGACGTCCTATAAGAGTAATATCACTTCCATTAGTGATTTGACACAATAACTGGCATTTTAGGTAAAAATTACCATTTTGCCCCTATGCCCCTAATTGGCGGAATTTCGCCAAGACTTTACTCTGACAAATTTTCTTCCCGAAATTTTGCCAGAACTTCGACGCAATTATGATTTTCTAAATTCTAGACTAAAATAGCCCTATCATATGATATCGAATCATACTTTGAAACATAAAGGCTACTCTAGCATTACTACTCTAACTATTGAAAGAACTACGAAAATTTCAACTTTCGGGGACTCAATCCCTACTATGTTTTTACCTCTTGAGCATATTTTTCAATGCAATGAGGCCTAAAAATCAATAGTAGGAATCTCACTCCCTACTTGCTAAAACCATCTAACAATTCTACTAACTACCGAACTAGAAAGCTAAAGACCGAAGGACTTACCCGTTGAAGACTTCTGCATAATTTCCCCGAGCTTCTCTCTCTCTTTCTCCCTCTAGATTCGAAAATCTCAAGAGGAATTGGTGTGAAAAACCAAAGGGAGGGGTGGGGTATTTATAGAAAAGGAGGTAGGGTTTCTAGTTTCGGATCAACTTTGTGAGAATCGATCTGGACCGTCCAAAGCAACTTTTCAAAAAAAACATTTTTCCTTTTTCCCTTTCACACTTGGCCGAAATTCAGGCTCCAAAATAAAGGGTTTGGCCAATGGGAGGTGGCCACGTGTCACCTTCCAGAAGCTTTCAGACCGATTTCTCCGATCGGTACCCGATTCGCGTGATTTCGGAAAAATCTCAAAATTCTGGATTTACAACTTTGAAGACAAGTTCTCACTTACTAGAAATGTCCAAGTTAACCTAAATTTTGATCCCATAAAGGGCTCCAACAATCGAGTTGAAGTTTCCTCGAAAACGTGTCCGATCGCGTCCTAAGTTCGAACGCATTTCGAAATCATCAACTTCTTCGAAAAATTCACCGATTCCAAATATGTCAAAATAAATTCAAACTCATTCCTAGATGTTGAGTTAGAATTTATTTTCCTTACATCCAAAAATATACCTATATGCATTTTTCCCTATTTTGTTTTATTAGGAAATGCACAAATGACTTCAGAATTTTCTTCCGGAAGAGTATAACGGAAGATAATAACTCACTGATCAATAATTTTCCTTGACTTTGGAATTCCTATTCCTAGATCTCCAGATAGGATCCGTTTCCTAATTTCTAAATTACTATTCATAATATTTCACTTTAATTAATTATAATATTAAAATAATTGCAACTTGCAAAAATTATTTTTCATTTCATTTTTTTTTTCTTGTTTTTTTCTGCCCCTTTTTTTTATTTCTTTTTTTTAATTAATTATTTAATTAATTAAATAATTATTTTTACATAATTTTTACAAAATTTTCCCCATTGGTCCATTCTTGCATTTAGGCTTAAAAATACCTAAACTCATCTATTTTTCTTCAAAATCTCCAATTTATTAGTAAATATAGTTTTACTAATTTTAAACCAACAACCACTAATTTTAGGGTTTTACATAATTATCCTGAATTTCCTTTGCTTATACTTAAGTAATTAGCCAGTAATTACCTAATTACTTAATTATCATTTGTTGATAATTTTCCTTAATTAGAATACCCTATTACCTCATTACACTTGCACTGACATTTGTGTTTTCATGTCTTCCATCTTTGTACTAAAATTTACAATGGTATTTTAGTCATTTTAATGCTTTTGAGCATTCTTATTCAATTTCTCCAAGTTTGTAATTTATTAAATTACCGCAATTAGAGATAATATACTCTCTCAATGTTATAACTATTTCCTTGCCTTTTAGGATTTTTCACAATTTTTCCTAAGTTATTTATGTCCCCTAGGGGCATTTCCGTCATTGGCACTTTGGCCCTTAGATTCTCTAATTTCTCAGAGATTTTCCTTTAGAAAAATAAAATAATTATAACTTAATATTTGATATCTCATATTCACCTACTTTCTATAGGTATAATTTTACCAAATTATGATACGTATTTTTGGGGTATTACAGGCAGAAAGATTAAAAATAGAAATAAATGAGTTTGAATATGATTAGTAATAATGATAATCCAATAATAGAAAGAAGGAAACAAATTAGATATCGCATCAGAGATTCTGGGATTCTCAGTTTGATGATGCTTGGGCATGATATATATTGTTGCTCGGGCATGCGTCTAAGGAAGCCGAGTTTCACGCTGATGCTCGGGCAAGCTTTAATGATGTGCTCGAGCAAGCCTTGGACAGAGGCGAACAACAAGGGTCTTTCGATGCTGCTCGAGCAAGCATTTTTATGTTGCTCGGGCAAGGTCTTTGAAACAGATTCTCCCGTTGATGCTCGAGCATGCCATTATGCTTGCTCGAGCAAGACTAAGGCAGAGGCGAGAATGAGTGCTTCATCGATGCTACTCGAGCATGATTTTACCTCTGCTCGAGCATGGTGCTCGAGCATGCCTTTTACTCTGCTCGAGCATGACTCTTCAATTCGCAAATTCTTGCTTTTGGCTCGATGATGCTCGGGCATGCCAAATGTTCTGCTCGAGTAAGCTTCCTGACCGTTCACTTTCGAGGGCCATATCTCCCTGGTCCGAAATCCTTTTTGGTTGGTTCAACTCTTGATGGAAATCCCTTTGAGTATTCTTTCAAATGGCACAGATTCCAGCTCAATTGGATTTATATTTTGTGATATATACTCAAAAACTCGAGGCTTGGTCAGCACTGTGACGGTGATGTCACTGTGATATTCAACAATTAATAGATCTCAAATATGACCTTATTTTGAATTGAATCTTATGCGACTAGGACTGGTTGGAAGTCTAGTTTCCAAAAAAATTGGTTTCACCTCAATCCGATCTCTGGTTTGAGAGATATCATCGAATTACCAGAGGTCGCCTGAGCAAGGCACTCGTTTAGGTGAGAAAAATGCTGAAATTGCATTAAAGCCCCAAAACAACCTAATATTCATCAGGAAGCTTGAACTTGCTTGTTTTAACTCCGAATTGAGCCGTTCCAACTTCTATTTGATCACGAAACTTGAATATTGATATTCTCATGATATTTAACAAGTTCTTCTTTCTTCAACAGCTGAAATTACATAAATGCCCTCTAACAAACCAGGTATTCATCCGGAAGCTTGAACTTGCTTATTTTAACTCCGAATTGAGTCGTTCGAACTTCCATATCACCGTGGAGACTTCTAGTATTAATCTAGGAACATGAATAATGATATTCTCATTATATTCAGCAAGTTATTCATTCTTCCAAATCTCATCTTGATTAATCTCCATCATTAAACTTCACATCATTAATCTCTTCACATGGAGCAAGTTCTTCTTTCTTTCTTCTCCTTTCTTGATTAATCTCTATAATTAATCTTGGACTAATCTACATCAAATATATCGTAGTTAGTCAATATAGAAGAAAAGTATAGTATACAATCTTTTTGCTCTTAATGGCATCTATATAAGACATCATCAAAACTAATCAGAACCAACAATACATACATACATATGTGTGTGTATATATATGTGTGTGTGTGTGTGTGTGTGTGTGTGTGTGTGTGTGTGTGTGTGTGTGTGTGTGTATTCCCAGATTTCTCTAGAATAATGAAGAACGATCTAGGGGCTAAATGAAACAACCTTGGAGATTTATTTAAAGGGACTTGCCTCTCTCATTTCTGCTGCTGGACATCTGGAGAAGGAGAAAAGAAGAAGATCAAAAATCAATAAGAAGATACAAATAGAGCCAAGCAAAACGTTCAAAGAGGTAAGTAAGGGCCTTAGAGTCTTAAACCACTTTCTTCTGCCTTCTCTCATGTAAACTAAGACCTTAAGGAAAATCTTTCATGGTGGGTTGAAGGTTGAGGCGGAAAAGGAGGAAGAGGATTCACTAAAGATTAAAGCCTCAAGCTGGTAGAAAATCAAGATCAAGTAAGTAATAGCCCTTACTACTTTATGATCTTATAGTTGCTAAGTTGGAGATATCTGCTCCTTGAGTGTAAAAACGTTGATTGGGTCTGACTAGTTGATAAAATGGCTGAATAGAGAATCAAACATGAAATTTACGGTCTAGGAAGAAATATTAGTATGATATAAGAAGAGTTGGTGGTTAAAAATGGAAGATTGATTGCTTAATCTAGAAGAAGAATTTCGGCCAGCCTTCTAAACACCATGATCTGATCCTTTTTCTGTAATTTTAATGTCTCTAAAAGTGTTTAAAATGATTATTTTTTTAGGAGAAAGCTTGGATCATACTTTTTTGAATCAAGAACAAAAATTTCAAAAAAACGTTGAAAGGTGTTTATTGAAGACTTTAGGAAGACAGTCAGCTTCCTTATACGTTTTGACCTATCAAATGGACTTGGAAAAATTATGGAATTTTACATATAGAAAGTAGACATCCCAAGGATTAAATTTAATAGGTAACACGAAAATTTCTTAGTTTTGTGCTAAGAGAACCAAAATTTTTAAAACAGCCCCCAAATCTGAAATCTCTGTCTGACCTGAGATGGTATTTCGGTTTGTGGCTGGAGTTTTGGCGATACTTGGTTCAAGTTAATATTTTTCGATGTAAATAGATATATTAAGGGTTAGTTGGCCTTTTGAACCACCTCAATCGGATTTTTCTAGATTAAGTTATGAATTTTTAAAGATCGAACACCGTTTCTGGAATTTTTGGAATAAGGCCGAAAATTTATCAATAGTGATTTTATTTCGGAGGAAAAAGGATTTAGAGTTTTGATGAATTGAGAAAGGCTTATTTTAAGCCATCAAATAAAATGTCTTTAAGAAGGAGTTATTTATATTTATATTTTGGTTATTTTAGGGATACTTGATTTCAGTGCCGAAGAAAAATATTTACTGATAATTGTGGTCGATTGCCAAGTAGTAACCTTAATCCTCGTATGTTTTTGTGTTACTTTGTATGTTTGTTTTTCCATGATTGTGGACCCATGTCTCCTGAAAATTTACATGCGTTGACATGCGTTTGTGTGCATTCATTATAGTCTGGGTTTGGAGCCCAACTACTGTGTATCTTTTCCTGACGTTATGGATCTGGGCTTGCTTTGTTGAGCAGTCTTGTGTTTGTTTCTAGGACATGTAGTCCTTCCGCAGTTAACACGGTATACTTGGTATGTTGTATTTGTGTTACTGCGTGATTGTTACTGAATACTTTTATCTGGTGTTTTTCCTAATTATGGTTACATACATACACTGTTTATGCATTACATATGAAATTAACGGTTACTCTGAGATTCTTTATAAATCCCAGATTTTTGTAGAGCTTTTGGAAGTTCTTTGAGGGCGGAATCTGGAGAGAAGGGTAAGACTGTTGTGCAAGAGTAGTTGGAGTCTTTGGTGGCGGAGGAAGATTATTTTGTTATTTATTTTGAAATCGGATAACTATATATTCTTTTGGCCTCATAGGCACTGGTAGATAACTGTATATTTTACTCTCGAGGATTATATTTAGTTACTTGCTTTTAGTTATACCAGTATTGTCTGATATCTAACCGGGATATGTTCTGCCGCGCGCGATAACTTCTGATGCATGCTAATAAGTAGTAATTAGGTAAAACAAAGGTAATTATAAAAGGGAATCATTTTATCCGCCACCCGTAAGGACGAGGCCGGTAGGGTGTAACAGAAAATGCTTCAAATCTTTAGTTTATTGAAAAGGAAGATTTGTTGGAGTACTGTTTCGAACGTATTGCAATTGACTGACTTTTTCATACATATAGTAAAATAAATTGTCAGTAAATTTATCATGCATATCTGATCTCTAGATACAAATAATTTGCTCTTTGGAGATGTGTGAGACTCCAAGTTCCCAAGAATACGAGAGCAACTTTTGGATCTGGACAATGACCCTTCAGAATCCTAAATTATCAGTTCCTTAACGTTTTTATTATTATTGTTTAGCTACACATTTGTTTCCACAGAAACTTATAAGATCCTTTACATAATAGGATTTTTATATTTGTATAAATTATTAATATATATGAAAAAAGGGATTAGTAAACGCTATATATATTGTATTTTTTATTATAACAGATTTTAAAAATCATCATTAGCGATCGTATAATTTTTATAATTTTAGATTTTGCACGTGTTAATTTTTAGAAATTATTTTTTCAAAGCCATAAAAAATCATTAAATACCCGCATTTCCATATTGATATTCCCTTCTGTGTCTTTTCAAACTGTTAATTTCTTTAAAATTAATCAACTATGTTATTTCAGTCTACTCTAAAATTTATTCTAACGAGTTTACCCTTAATTATTATGATAATAAGTTTGATGCCAATAAGATTGACCCAGTGAATAAAAATACAACTCTTGTAAAGACGTGAGTTCAAATTCCATTTAAACATAACATTGTTGATAGACCATGTGTGAGTAACATTGTAAGCATTTTCATATGTATACGGTGCTGTATGATAAACAATTATGGCATGGCCCCCAATTGGGTTAGCAAATAAATGATCGAGCATGTTGTTTCCTCAGTTGCTATATAGCCACTTTGTAATAAAATCTGCAAGGAAAAAATGTGTGCTCCAATAAATCAAATGAATCATAATGGAATTAAAAGTAAAGAGAGATAACTTTAACTAGAAATTAATTATCATTACCTCTCTTAAAATTTGAGTAATCTTATTAAGATTCTCATCGTTAAGCCCTAAAAGATCCGGATCAGCCCTGAAACCGAATAGAAGATGATAACATAATAGCTTCTAAATCATGCAAGTTCGTTCCAAAATAATTTGAAGGTAAAGTAAATAAAAAAATTATGTACTTTTCTAACAGTAGGCAGAGTTGTTTATGTGCATATTTGGCTTCTTCGCAGTCATTTGTTAACGGCAAAAAGCTTAACCAAATTGGAACCACCTGCTTAATTATATCAGTAATACCAATTAAAACAAGCAATGTAGGCAGATCATGACTGCCTGTGCAACAATAGTACTGCTCTGATCCTTAATATGTGACTCGTTCTGCAGTTCAATCTTTTTATTAAAATATGTCTTATATTAAGAAACTTGAAGAAGTAGTATTTAAGGAAAAAAACAAGGGTGTTACCTCGGGGCCATTGATAGTATCATGCCTGAACTCACATATTTTCCCCAAAGCTGAAACTGCCGCATCATATGTCATTCTTCTCTCTGATTCCATAGCACGCTCTATTACATGATATAGGTTGTTGATAGCCTCTGTAGACAAATTCACCCCCTTATACACTATATATTGTTCAATAAAACAAGTTTACTTAGGTATGTATGCTCGTAAGAGTACTGTAAGGAGCCTACCAAGGGCATCGAAGTTGGATATAAGTTCTCTGTGTGTGGCACATAAACCGATCCCACACGCAGCTTCCTATATATATTAACCAAACATAAACGTAGTACATTAAAGCTCAGAATATAATAACTGAAAAAACAAACAGATCGAGCGAGCTGACTCATTTAATTCTGCAGAAATGATTAAATACCCTTTGAAGCTGAGGGCTTTCTGATTCACAAAAGTCCATGACGACCCGAGGATATGTATCACGATATCTGGTTGAATAACATAGAGGAATGAGTCATGAGTATTTAAGGCTCATATTTTAATTCAGATTTATTACAAGTTAAACCTTTGCAACTTATATGGGTAGTCCTTCAAAAGCAAATTGAAAATGGAGATCGCCACTTCTTTCACTTTATCTGGGTACTCATTATCAGGACCCTACACAAGAGTTGAATCAAATGATGAATACATAATCCCGTTTCTTATGTGCAAGTTGAGAAAATTAACCCAGGAAAGTTGCATTTAAAAAAAAAAAAGAACCTTTAAGGAAATTTTATATATATATATGATCATACAAAGAAGAATGGTAAGATGAGGGGCACAGACCCATAGGGCTTCAACAGCTGGCAGAAGCTTATCCACATGAGGCAAGAACGCAAACTTCAATGTATTTATCATCGTCTCTAAGCATTTTGCAGCCTTCAACCAAAAACAGAGACACAGTTTATTGCATAAAGTGAGGAAAAAAAAGGCATACAGAAAACAATGTTTCAAAAATGAAAGATTAAAGGCCAAAATAATGAAGAATTTTAACACAGACTTGAATTATTTCCTCCTCTTGTTCCATTTCATAATCAGTCACGTGTTTTAGATTGGCATATAATGACTCCTGAGAGACTTGTTGGTTTATCAGAACAGCAATCTGCTTGATTACAATCACATTGAAAACTGATCCAGAGATCTGCACAATCACATTTTGATATACAAGTCATCCAAGAATATAAGCTCAAGTATTTATATTATATATATGATTTCAGGGGACATTTCCACGTACCGCAATGCATGCATTGAGGCTTTTTAACATCACTGTATCAATCGCTCTTTTGCTTTCCTGTAGTGATTTGAAACTAACTATTTCAGCCAAAGAAATTGCGCCATATTGCGTGAGGTAAAAACTTTAGCGAAGACTTAGATCTAACATAGCTTCTTACTTAACTTTCAGACTATATATGATGTTCTGAATTATTCAATTACCTTTTGTGAAGATTTGACCAGAGCTCGCACAGTAGAGTTTATCAATTGCTGATACTCTTTTCTGTGTTGGCACGAAAGCAATACGCTTGGAAGGGCTAGAGACAGAAATTAAGGGAAGCTCATAATTAAATGCAACCCCACGTTTTAGCTAATATTGTTTATTCCAATAAAATAAGAAATACCGTTAACGGAAGCAATTTTTGCAGCATCAGCATCAAGCTCTTCATCAAAGTCATCATCATATGTATTCCTGAATAGGCTGATCAAAGGAGGAGCGACCTGATCATTGGAAGTAATTGTAATCAGTCACAGGAAAATGTTTCTCTCTCTCTCTCTCTCTCTCTCTATATATATATATATATATATATATATAGCCGCAAACCAAACCAAATATAATTACCTTGGAAGCCCATGGTGCAAATTGCTCCTGGAATCGAACGGCAAAATTTGACAGTAAATCACAGGCCAAAATTCTCTCCTCAGGGTCACTCAGAATTTGATTCTTATCAATGGTCAACGTCCTACAAAACATATATATATTGTTATATATAAAAGGTGGTGGCCGCCAACCTTTTACATATTCCATAAACCTGACATAGACAATGTTTAAAAAAAAAAACGAATTGAGGTAGAACTAAAGGGAAGATTTGAAGCCAAACGTACATAGTAGAATCATTGGTATTTTTGAGAATCTGAATCAACACGGGCATGGTTTTGTTAAGGAATTTGTCGGTCTGCTGTAGTTTGCACAATTGAAACAATGCCTGCATCGTGTTAATTAACATAATGTGAGAAAGGAAGGAGTCATTAAACTATTTATAGCATAATAAAGATTGAGAAAATTAAATAATAATAATATACTAGTTATATGTAATATTGTCTTTTCCTAAGATGTAATTAATGGTTAGGAGAAATAGAATATACCTTTAAGATGTGAATTTTTACTCTGTTGTCTGTATCCGTCCAATCATCTAGAATTTTAAACACGATTGTAAAAACCTTCAAAACGTCGCAAGTAATTTATATTAGAAGCCAAACTAAAATCAAAATAGATAAACATAATTTAACTCAGATTTCCATGCTAAGTGACCATATACAGTGCAGTAAGATTGTAACCGGGAAAAAACATATTTTTTTTTCATCCTTTTGTTCCCAATCATTGTTGCAACTTGCAACTTTACTAAAGTAACATATACTTAGTAAGAAGGCAAAGTATTGATATATCAGTCAAATGCGTACAATGATCATTGATTAATGACCTAAAATTTAGCCACAAAAAAATGCAAACGTTAAAGATTTTTATATAAAATTAAGGAGAAATGGCATACACTTTTTGCTTCACTAACGTGTGATCAATTGGAATAGTTTAAGAAGAAAAAGATAAATATGAAAAATTAAGTGGATTAATATTGAGATATTATATGTAGCATCAAATCCAACCTCCCAACAATTCTTAACTTCTTATACATAGATGCATGCATGCATACATTAAGGACTAGAGCTTGTATTGATTATTGAATAAAAAAAAATACTTGGATAATCCTTACTCTTGTTAGTAAGAACAATAGGGAGTTACGTTAATAAAAAAAGAATTATTAGCAAGTACCTCGTTAGCATCACTTAACAGAAAAAGAGTCTGGTACTTGAAAAATTCTGAAAAAATATAACTCAAGGATTCTATGGATTTGGCCCCAAGTAATGACTGAGACACAAGAGGTTTGAGAGAGTCCACTATTTCCTGATAGTAGCTATGAAAAACAACCTGCACCCAACAAATTCAATGCACATTTAAGTTTTACTGGGATCAATAATAAAACCCACATCCATCATTATTTCATGTTTTTACAATTAATTAAAAGATATACCGGAAATGATGCTGTCAGTAATCTCAGAATTTCCATAGCTTCGTCCCGGAACTTCCCCCCTTTCTGCAGGAGAGATTATTTACATAAAACTGTGAATGCTAGAGAAGAAATCTATGCCCATTTTATATATTTGATGGGACCAAGTTCCCAAAACATATCCATGCGTTTAAGTCACATATACCTCAAGAAATTTTAGTAATTCAGGCACCAGATCTTCCGAGAACGACCTGACGTAGGCTTCATTATCGCAATTGTTAATCAAGTGACGCACTGCTTTAGTAGCATGAAACTGTGCAGATCATAAAACAAATTAGTTACTATTAGGAAGACAAGCAAACTCCAGGTGGTATCTGTATATAATACCTGAACACGTGGATAAATTGAGGCTGATGATCTAATTATGGCGACTAGTCTGGGTAGGAACTTATTTAAAAATCGGACATGCTCTTTATCATGATCAGAGTCGTCGTCTGAAAAACTCAAAATTGCTTCAATGGCTGCCCAACGAACGCGAGGGTGGGGATCAGCCAGAGAGATATCGACCACTCTCTCAGTTTGCTCACGTATCTTCTCCTGAGTGGAAATTCATATATAGTTGCTTAGGCGATGGAAATGTTACAAATTTTTCACATTAAAATAACTTGTCAAAGTTAAGACGAACAGGGAAAAGATCAAATTACGGGGTCACTTTCTCTTCCAATTGCTTCAAACGCAATAACTCCAGCATGACGTGTCTGCCAATCTTCTGAATTCATATACTCTGGTATCATCTCTGTTCCAAAGGAAAGTAATATGCCTTCCTTTGTATCAAAGCAAACCTCATTTAGTAAGGACTCTCCCAGTTTGTAATTCCCCGAGATCCCCATGTGTTCACCCGATTCCGTCTCCATATCATACCAGGAAGGAACATCTTCAATACGAAACATCAAGCGCACACAATTATCCAATATTCTGCATTTACACTCCTCAGAAAGTTTCTTAACAAATCGTCTAACATCCATCGGAGACCGTTCAAGGAGTATCTTAATAATTACAATGGCCTGGCACTTGTGAAAATTGTCATCTGCAGTCTCAGCAATTTCGAACATGCAGCTCATCAATCTAGAATTAAGTGACTTCTCAAAATCGTGACGATAATTCCTAGCCACGTGCACCAAATCCATGATTCTTGGTTCCACAATATCGATTTGACCGCCCCTGCGAAATGCTAGTTGGAGCCAAACAACCATTTTTAGTAGTACGCGGTCAAGCCTCATCCGTGGCAGCAGGCATGTTAATTTAACTGAGGCATCAAATGTCAAAGCCTGGATATTGAAATTGGGAGAATCAAATAGATCCCAGAATCTAAGGAAATTGATTCTGAAGAAATCAGCGAGAATTGACTCATAGTTATCACTCCAAAATTTGTCGGCTCTTGGCAAACACAATAGGCATTCTTTCTCGGGCAAACACAATATAACCCTGAGTGCCATTTCTTGCCTCGTTTCGGAGTTTGTATGAATGCCCTGTATAACATTGTCAATAAGTTCGGGCCATCTCTCGGTTTCAAACATGCTGGCGACTATTTCAGATAAATTAATATTATTAAGTACTGATTCGAGGTCAAAGGAAACATCAAGAAGCAGACATTTGAGACCAGCGAGCACGCTTTCGTTAATTCTTGACGGATCTTGGACTGAGAAGAGCTTCCTCTTGGTTTCTTTACTCGTCTCAAGAGCAGGATCATTATCAGCTTTATAGGGGTACTTTTCTTTAACCAAGGGCTTCTCTGCCTCTTCCTCTTGCTCTGTTTCTTGTTTGCGTTTATGCTTCGCACGATGTGAAGGAGGCGTCACCGGTGAAGACGGTGGCGGTGAGGGACGCTTACTACCAGAAGTGAGTGCCATTGTGTAGGCAAGTTGGCTGAGTTGGAGAGTGAGAAACGAAGACGGGGAGGTAGGTATTGAAGATTTTGAATATTGGGCGGAAGATTGGATTCTCATGCACACGTCATAAATTCCGTTACGACAGTTAGCCACGAGGAGGTGGTTGTTGGCCGGAAGTTGTGTGAGTTGGAGGGTGAGGAAGGAAAACGGGAAGGTCTTGAAGATTTTGAATATTAATGGGATGAAGATGTTGGGATTGGGTTCTCATGCACACACAACACGTATTCCGTTATGAAAGTGGGAAGTCGGTCATAGTTATAGCTTCACCCAGTCCCATCGGTCAAGATGCCATTGAATGATACACTCAATACTCAATAGTACTGCCCATCCGGGTCAAACCCACACCTACCTGCCTCACCATTTTGGATGGCGGGTAGTGTAGTCCTTTATCTTAGTCCAATTTTAATTCGACTATTTTAATGTCTTTCCTAAGTTATTTTCGCCAAGCATCAGAGTATTAACAGCACAATGCATGCATAGGTTTGGTAAATAATATACTAATAAAATAAAAATGCGGAAAGATAAATTTTCCCCGGAAGGATTAATATACAGTCATCCGGATAATGGTGCTCGACAGGCCAAAATAATATACTACAGTCATCCAGAAACCAAAATAAATATCCAAAAATAATAACCACCAACAGCCTCCACCTCACTACTCCGACACCGTGGTCTTACCTCTATTCTTTGGCTCTGACCTAGATGAACCGCCTGAGGCGTTAAAAGGGGCTGGGATTCAAAATTGAATCCCAGAGTAACCATTAATCTCATATAAAATGTATAAATAATGTATGTAAGGAGAACCATGAATAAAACACAAACCACATATCATTTAGTATCATGCACGCAGCAAGGCACACAGCCAATCCGGAACTAGCAGTCCTAATAACACACAGCAGAAACTGCAGCAATCCTAACAACACACAACACAGACTGTTGGGCACAACACACAGCATGTTCTGGTTCCTTAGTGCTTAGAAATAAATGATAACCAAATATATGCAATATACATGATAAAACATACATACACAAGTCACACAGAGTATATGAGAATTAAGATTACTACCTGGCAGTCGACTACAGACAAAAATAACTTCCCCGGCGTAAAATATCACAATTAGACCTAAAATAATAAAATATAAATATAATTAAATCCACCTCAATAAATATTTCCTTTGATGATTTAAAATAAGCCCAATTCATGTATCCATATTTACTAAATTCCTTTTCTTATCAAGGAATTTAATATGAACTTATATTCCTTTTATTTTCGTCCTTATTCAGGAATTTCCAGAAATAACTGTCAAACTTCGAAAATTCATAATTAACTCTAGAAAAATATTTTTTGGTTGATTCTAAAGCCCAAATGACCCTTCATATATCTATTTTCAAATAAAAATACTAATTTGGGCCAGACACAGTCGAAAATCCATCCATGGCCCAAAACATCATCTCTGATCCGAAATAAATTCCAGGATCAAGAGTTATTTTCAAAAATTTATTTCTCCTAGTCCAGAACTCCAAAAAATTACAAATAATATACCAAAATAATCCTTGAGATGTCTAGTTTTTGCCTCTAAAATTTTATAATTTTTTGAGTTCATTTGCTAGGTCAAAAATCATAAGAAATCCGACTGACTTCACAAGAACTTCACAAAACAGTCAACCAACGTTTTTTCAAGCTTTCATCCAGGGTTCCAAAATTTTGATCCAAGTTCATCGTTATTGAAAATCTCATTTTAAACACTTTAAACCCATCAAAATACCAAAATCAACTCAAAACCACATGCATAACTAGCTGAACGAAAATCATCATTTAATCAACAAAATGTCAAGCTTTCATTCTAGCTTCATATCTTTCATATACTAGGTTTGATCTATCATTTTAGGCCATGAACCCTAGCTTTAAACCTTTATTCATACTATTCACTAACCATTCAAACCCAAGAATATATACATGCTCATGGGAAAATATCATTTCCAAGCTTAACAACCAAGGGAATACAAAAGAGTTCATAGATGGCTTATTTGTCTTAGGACCTAAGCTTCTTTGAATCTTTGCTTCCTTTAACCACCCAACTCACTTGACCTTCACCTCCAATCACCAGGAAAAGGTTGATCTTTAGAGTGTGAACCAATTTAGGAAAGGTAGAAGAGAGTAGTTAAGGATTTCAAGGTCATAGAGCTTACCTTAGCTTCAACTTTCTCCTCTTTCTTGAGCTCTCTATGCCTTTGTGCGCGCAAGCTCTTTGAACTCTCTCTTCTCTTCTTCTCACCGAATTGGCAGCCAAGAATGAAGGGAATTGGGTTTTTAAATTGCTCCTCCCTTATGTTTTGGAGACTTACACTTATGTCCTTATTCCCTTAAATATTTCCATGTGCTTCATGAAAGCTTTTGCTCTTTCCTCTCCTCCATGTTTGGACGAAAATGAGGGGTATTTTGGGAAAAAAATAGCTTTGGAAAATTGACTTAAGTTGAGTGTCCCATTGTTTTCAATTAATGCCTTTAGTACTTGCCAAAATAGCCATTTTCCTCTAAGTATTAGGTATATGACTTGTTACCATAAGTACATTTTTTCTTCTTTCTAGCTCCCTCCATGCTTGGACGCCACTTGGCTGCTTGGGAAGAGGAAATATTTTTGTTTTTATTTCACTTAAATATTATGTTCAATTCCCCCCTTTTCTTGTGATAAAAATCATGCCCTTCTTGTAATAATTCTTCTAAATAGGTTGGGTGAACCAATATGTACTTGTGATTGCTTGTTTTATGGGATCTCATCGTCTTTTTTTTTTTTTTTTTTTCTTCCCCTTGCAAAAACCGAAAATGAGAGAGGGTGATATTTTTTTGTTATTTTTCCAATACTTCATAAATGGTGTACTTGGATGGTATAATGGCATTTTTTTTTTCATGAGCAAGATTTTTTGTTGTTGCTCATCCAGTATCCAAAGCTTCGCCCTAACTAATCCGGATCCGACCCACGTTGCGCACCTGACTTTGGTGGGAGAGTCTCCCAGCGGGGCTTTTTTGCATTCACAAGGCTCGAACTCGAGACCTTACTTAAACGACACAAGCTGCTTACTACTTGTACCAATCCCCGTTGGTCATGAGCAAGATTTTTGATTCCACCATCCTTCTTATTTTTGAATTGGGCCTCCATTTTGGACTTCAAGAGTTGTCTTTCCTACTTAGCCCAATAGTTCTTGGTTAGGTTCATGGCACCTTCTTGGGCATTTTAGAAATTTTATGCACTTTCCCCTATTTCTTCCCTTGTACGTATTGCCCAAGGGTAAAATGGGAAAATGGAATGTGTTTTTACTTCCATGGTCATCTATTCCTTAAGGTTGTCCGTAACCATAATCATTTAATTACACATAAACAAGTAATTTCACATCCTCATCTTATTCTGATTATTTCATGCAAATAAATATTTATCATTAACACATGACTCCATGAAAATTCATGTATGCAAATAACTTCACATTAATGCATATGAAAAATGGGATGTTACACTTTTATTCCATACAAGTTCGTGTCAGAAAGCGAAGTTTCTTTTATGCCAAAAATTGCATCATTTCGTAAGTGAAGTGTTTAGTCTTTAAAAGTTGGCCCTAGTAAGTAACGAAGCCTACAACAATTCGCATTTGGCTGGATCATCTAGTTAGGGTTTAATTCTTGTCCTTGTGTATGGGTTATAAATTAGCATAGTTAGCATTTATTAGCTGGATTCATTAAAGACTAAACACAATGGATATCTTTTTTTTTTTTTTTTTTGCTACTAAAATTTTAGGAAAGGGGTTGGCTCACCCACAATCCAAGGGGGGCGCTTGGGCTCTCCCGGAGCTACAAGGCATACCTTTGCCTCCACCTCTACCAAATGAATTATCACAATGGACGTTTCCACCGGATGCCTCAATTCGAAAGTAGAGAGAAGTTTTAGACCCAAAACGGTAAGTCCTTCGGTCTTTAGCTTGACTAACGCAGGATCGAACCCCTCCCTTGAAGTGAGGAAGTCCGACCCCTTCGCCACAACCCATAACACAATGGATATCTTGTTAGGAGTTTGATCTGTTATGGTGTGCATGGGCCCTAAAATTCTTTTGAGAAGTCTAACGGGGAAGGGATTAGTCATCACTATACAATGGATATCTTGGACCCACCCAAAAAAATTGGCCCCAATAAAAAGGTCATCTTTATTAATTTTTAACAAAAAATAAAAAATAAAATTGGAAGGGTAATATTTATATGAAAAAATCAATGAAAAGTTTACATCAAAAAATTTTATTGAATAGAAGAGTCAAATATATTTTTATACACTATATTAATGATTGAATTCCTGTCCCTCTAATCAAAAAGATGTTTAAACTGAGACTTTTCACAAAATTTTCATATTTTTATCTTTCTCTGCCAGTTATGTGTAACTATGTCATTGGATTTAAGTAGTTAGCTTTATTTACAAGGAAAAATATCAATATGAAAATTTCCTACCTAAGTGAATAAGTGATTTTGAGAAAGTGGAGAACACTTCAAATTTGTAGTCCATTGAAAAGTAAAATTTGTGCGACCCTCTCGAGAATATTTAAACCAATTTTTCTGAATATAGTAATATCAAATAGTCAGTAAATTCATTATGCATGTGAGCATATTATGTCGTGTCTACTTTTATGTGATCATATGTATCTAATTAAATATACATCCAAGTAGCCACATTTAACTATCTCAAAATATTATCTAAGTCATAAGGAAATAGAAATATCTATATACAAAAGTGAAACTAAATGTTTCCTCTGTACCATAACAACACCTTCTTCTCAAGGTCAAGCGATAACTACACCCTTGCCTACTAGACTGCTCACATCCTAAATTTAAGGAATGTTCTAAGATTCAAATGAATGAATCCCAGAGTAACAAGTTAATCTCAAATTCTAACATATACAATATATGTAAATCAACCAAAACATAGTAGTCCACACAGCATATAAAGCATTCAAATTCAAACAATAAGTATTACATTCCATATGCAGCTTGTAATACAAGTAATCATCAAATGATTTCAAATACCTTAACGCTAGGAAATACATTTTGAGTAAATTAATAACAAAAAATAACTGAATGCATTAGGCCCTGCTTAGTCATCGGGAAGCTGACCCCATAGTCTGCTCCTCCGCTCGATCGAGCCACAAGCGGTGCTAACCCCAGAGAGGCGAGACATATAGATACGGTATACACAAACATATATAGTCATGCAAAGAATGTAAGATTAAAGTTACTACCTATTGGTCTTATTGACAAAAACCCATTCCACTAGGTTTTCTATCACTATGCTTATCCTTCAGGCTTGAGAAATTCTCAAGTCCTACAATTAACATTTATATAGAGATGGGTCATTAATCAATATAATCTTAATAACATAATTAAGATTTAACTCCTCTAGACCCACCCCAAAATATTTGTCATTTTATATTCTTATGACTAGAGATGTATACCAATTGGGACTTATTTAATTAGATACTATTCACTATGAAATAAATGTCATCTCAGTCATTTAACCCTTCAATATATTCAAAGGAACCTTTACTTTGAAGGTTACACACAATTCACAAATTGTGTAGCTATTTTAAGACTTATCAAAAATTCAACTTTTAACTTTTCTAGGAATTTGGAAAATTCATAACTTGACCGATATAACTCCAAATGGAGTGATTCCAATTTCTACTTAAACCTTGACAAGTCTATTTTCATAAATTAAAGTAATCAATTTTATTTATGGCTGAGAAAATTTCCAAATTTCGAAAAATATAACCAATGTCCAGAATTTTCCAGATTTCTTGACTAATCTTTGAAAAATCATAACTCCTTCAATACTTATCCAAATTCGACAAATTACCTATCAAATTAAACCCCTATGTGTCTACTATTTATCTAGAAAATTTCTACTATTTTTTTTACTTAGTAAAAAATGCAACGGTCATACACCTGTCTCCAGAAGCATACCAAAAATTTCCAAATTTTATAGCTCAACTTCCAAAAAATCATAACTATAACTAGAGTTATAGACCTCCGTTTTAGGTGATCCAAAGCTCATTTTAAATATTAAGGAGAGTAAGTGGAGATCCAAAGCTCATTTTAAATATTAAGGAGAGTACTATCTTATCTCTTGTAAAATTTTTAGAGAAAAACTCAACCTTTAACCCCTACAAACAACATGAAAACCATCCCCTATTTTCAGACTCCTACACAGAGTTGTATAAACAATGACATGTAACTTCAATTCTTGACTTATCATACGGTAAGCTCGACACCTTGGACTTTCTACTTTGAGTTTGAGTGAGTCACATGCAGAGCTAAAGGAGACTAAAAATCAATTTAAAAATGACATGCTAGCTTCATCGTTCAGTGCTAAGAGCTCTCTCTCTCTATCGTGATTTTCATCCACCAACAAACCATAAAAACTTTCTCTAACTCCAAAAATCAGATGGAAATCATTCAAGAGACTAGCCTAAGATCCCAAAATCAGTCTTGCATGTAAGTTTCAGCCTTTCCTTCCTCTTCCTTCTGATGATCTCTGCTGTCTCTCTCTCTCGGTGTCTCTATCTCGTCTCAGCTTCTCAGTTCAGATTCTCAGGTCTCTCGGTCTGTCACTGTCTTACTCTCGCTCTCAGTGTTGCAGGTGGAAGGAGGGAATGAAAGGTGAAGGAAGGAGTGTAGGTGTGTGTGACGTGAGGTTGCTGCCATGGAGGGAGGAAAAATGGACAGGAAGGAAGGAAGATGATAGAATGAGATGGAATGGATTGGAAGGAGAGGAAGTGGAGTGTAGGTGTGTGTGTGTGAGCGGCGTGAGAAAGAAGAAGAGAGTGTGCAGATGGTGAAGTGTGTGTGTTTGTCTGGCGTTTTATTAAAAGAAGAGAGAGATGGGAAGGACACGTGCTAGTCATGCAGAAAGGAAAATGAAAGTGTAAGTGGGCCTGTTTGGCAAACCCTCGTATGGACTTATAAGTCCATCAAATGGGGTAATAAGTCCATCAAAACAAATTTTAGTGTTTGAATCAGCTAAAAATCTGATGGACTTCATGGGAAGGAGATTATCTCAGAATCCTTCCCTCCTCATCTCTCAGCATCTTATCTGAGCCGTCCAAAAATGAATCTAACGGTCAGAAAAAATTCTCATTTTTACCGCATGCGGTGTAGATACCGCATGCGGTTTTTGACATTAATGATTTTCAGCCCTTAGATCACTTTTTGAACGACTCAGATGAAAAGATACTGAGGGATGAGGAGGGGAGGGATTCTGAGAGAATCCGGATCCAGACTTCATGGTCTAATGGGATAGTTTTTTTGAAGCTGCATAATAGAGCTTATTATCCCATTAACTTCTTCCCCATCAAAAAGCAAGTGGGCCCCAGTGTTTGTCTCGTTCTCTCTCCTCTCTTATGACCATCCCACCCTCCCCGTGCCTCTCTCCTCTCTTCTCTTCTTTTTTCTTTTTTTGTCTCGTTCGCCTATCCAAGGCTTACTTTTTTATCAAAAACTCAAGTAGAGCAACTTTAACAATTGTGTTTAAAAAAACTGATAAAAAGCTTGTACAAAGACGTTTTTCTTAGAAATTTACATATCATACACTACACTCTTGATATTAATGAATATTATTTTGTCTTGAAAAAGAAAATAAAGAAAAAACACACTTAGAGAGTTTCATTGTATTCACAATTTTTTCATGAAAATTTAAAATAAGTCATGTTATTTGATACTAAAATGAAATTAAATAATGAAAAGTAAATTAAAAAAAATATTTTAAGAATAAAAAATATGTTCACTTCTTACTTAAAAAATGTGTGCATCGATCTTCTTACTTTCAAAAATATTTAATAAATCAAAATAAGGAGTAATATTAAATACTCTTATACAACATATGTGTGTGTTTGTGTGAATTTGATTCATGCCCTTTTTAGTCATTTTTCATCTCATCCATCTTTTTAAAAGCTATGTCAAACAAGTGCCCATTAGAAACAAAAGTCACTTCTACCACTGTTATCCCAAACACAAATCACATTAGAAAAAGTCCATCAGAAAATAAGTCCATCAAGAAAAGTCCATCAGAAACAAAAGCCACTTCTCCCACAGCTATCCCAAACGGGCCTGTGTCTTTTCGTGATCGGATGGAGTGTAATAGAAGAGGAGAGAGGGAAATAAATTGAGGGGGTGTGTGCTGTGATTGTGTGCATACGTGGAGCACATATAGAATAGGTTTTTTGGTTGCTCATCCGGTATCCAGAGCTTAGCCCTGACTAATCCGAATCCGATCTGGGTCGCGCACCTGGCTATGGTGGGTGAGTCTCCCAGCGGAGATTTCTTACATTCACAAAGGTCGAACTCGAAACCTTACTTAAGTGACACAAGCAACTTATCACTTGTGCCAACCCCGTTGGTACATATAGAATAGGTGTTGAAGGAAGTGTTCGGCCAAGGAGCATGGGCTTGAGTGTTATGTATTATGGGCTTAATGTGGTGTTTTTTTTTTTTTTTTTGCTCAGAAATAATGTGGTGTGTTTGAGAGAATCTGGACTTTGCATGTATGGTCCAACAACGCATGTGGGTTGAATTTCTTAATGGACCACTAAAAAATTAACCCACTTGATTCTCTATAAGATTCTTATTTACAATTAGGTCCTTAGCTTATTTAATTGTAAATATTGAATAAATAGTAGAAATAAATCCTTAATCCTAAATAGGGATTTTCTTCCTCAAATAATTTATTTAGGCCGTTAAATATTATCTTTAAAATATTTAGGCCAAAAATCAACTACTAACTAATTATTCTTAATTTTTCAGGAAAATATGCCTTTAAATTCCAATTAACTAATTTTAAAATAACTAAAACAAATTTTCCACAATTCATCTCATATCATATTATTAATTTCCTAAATCCAAAATTTAGGATGTCACAAGTCTCTCTCTCAATCTCTCAGCCTCTCTTCTGTCTGGGCGAACTGAGGAATTGGAAGGAATGAGAAGAGAGGAGGGAGTTTTGGTTTTGATGTGCGTGTTTGTGCCGTGCGTCCGAATGAAACAAATGAGACGGAGGAACGATTATTAGGCGGAGGGAGCGTATGGCTTTGGGTTTAATGAATTAGGTTGGGCTGGTGTGTTGGTTTGGGCCCAAAGTGGATCATGGCTAAGGAATGAAATAAGAATGATGGGCTTTACTCCTATGCACATGGATGGAAAGAAATAAATATGAAAAAAAGAGTTGGTGATAGAAAATAATCCTTAATCTTAAATAAGGATTTTTCTTCCATAAATAATTTATTAAGGCCATTAAATATTATCTATAAAATATTTAAGCCAAAAATTAATCACTAACTAATTATCCTTAATGTTTGGAGAAAATATACCTAAATTTTCAAATATTAGTATTGAAATTTATTCAGGCTAAATTTCTCATAATCAATTCCTTATATATAATACTTTGGATATCCTAAATCCAAAATTTAGGATGTCACATCTACTTTTAATATTTTTCAAATTTTTCTCACTTTAATAATATTGATGTTTTCTCAACAATAATTAAAAAGAGAAGGAAATTATTAAGAAATATAATTCAGGTGTTTTAGAAAAAGCATATCATATATATTAACTAACAAAACTAACTTTCTTTGTATAATAAAATTAGGTAAATAAGTCTTAGGGTGAAACAAATTTTAAATATCATCATTAATGTTCATCTAATTTTTAAAATTTTAGATTTCACATGTGTTTTAGAAATTCTTTTTTTTAAAGGCCATAAGAACTCATAAAATACACGCATTTCCATATTGATATCCCCTTCTTCGTCTTTTCAAAAATCTTAATTTCTTTTAAATTGATCGCCTATGCGTTGTTTTAGTCCACTCTAAAATGTGTTCTAAGGAGTTTACCCTTCATTGTTATATAAGTTATACCAATAGTGATAATAAGTTTGTTGCCAATAACAATACAGCTCTTGTAAAAATTTGAGTTCAAAATCCCATTACAATATGATAAACATTTTGATAGATAATCTGAGAAACATTGTAAGCATTTTCTTACGTAAGTGGTGCTGCCTAATAAACAAATGTCATGGCCCCCACCTGGGTTAAGAAAGAAATGATCGAGCATATTGTTTCCTCAGTTGCTATATAGTCACTTTGTATTAAAATCTGTAAGGAAAAAATGTACTCGAATAAATTAAAATGAATCAGAGTGGAATTAAAAGCAAAGAGGGCTTTAACTAGAAATTAATCATTATTACCTTATTTAAAATTTGAGTAATCAACATTTCAAGATTCTTATTGTCAAGCTCCAAAATATCCGGATCAGCCCTGAAATGAAATAGAGATGATGATGATAGTTTCCAACTCATGCATGTTTGTTCCAAAATAATATGAAGACTAAGAAGAAGAAAAATTGAAAGAAAAGAAAAACAAAGAAAATTTATGTACGTGTCTAACAATCGACAGAGTTGTTGATGTGCATATTTGGCCTCTTCGAAGTCATTTCTTAATGGCAAGAAGTTTATCCAGATTGGAACCACCTGCTTAATTATCAGCATGCAATACCAATTACAACAAGTAAAACGTGTAGATATTAGTTGCAGGCTGATGACCGCGCCCATGCAACAACAATATAATATTACCTTTTGTCTTTATTAGAGTAAGTTTTATATTAAGAATGGAGGGAGTAGTATTATTGGAAAAAAGACAGGAAACTTGTTACCTGGGGGCCATTAATAATATCATGCCGGAACTCGCATATTTTCCCCAAAGCTGAAACCGCCGCATCATATGTCATTCTTCTCTCTGATTCCAAAGCACACCCTATTACATGATATAGGTTGTTGATAGCCTCTGCAAAAAAGGGGGGGGGGGGGGAATCACCACTTTTACAATATCTATTGTTCAGCAAAAAGAAATTTTCTTGGCTAGGTATGAGGAGCCTACTAAGGGCATCGAAGTTGGATATGAGTTGTGTGTTTGTAGCGCATAAACCAATCGCACGAGCAGCTTCCTATACCCAAACATAAACGTAGTAAATGTAACTTCAAAAACAAACGGAGGGAGCTGGCTCATTTTGTAGAAAAGACTATATACTCGTTGAAGCTCAAGACTTTCTGAGTGACAAAGGTCCATAACGACATGAAGATATGTATCACGATACCTGGTTGAATAACATAGACGAATCACTCATGAGTATTAAAGGGCTCTAATAATATATATTTAAATTCAGATATATTACAAGTTAAACCTTTGCAACTTATATGGGTAGTCCTTCAAAAGCAAATTAAAAATGGAGATTCCCACTTCTTTCAACTTATATGGGCAACAAGTATCATGACTCTGCGGAAGACACGAATCAAACGGTGAAGACATAACCATGCTTCTTATTTGTAAGTTGAGAAAATTAACAAAGGAAAGTTGCATTTAGGGGGGGGGGGGGGAAGCTTAAAGAAAACTATATACTCCCTCCGTCTCTAATTATAGGAGCAAATTTTGGAGTTGGTTTTGGTCCTAATTATAAGAGTAAGTTTTAACTTTTGTCAATTTTTTCCTATAATACCCCTATTTATACTTATTATTAGGAGCATTATATATCTGTGTGTTTACATATATATGTATATTTGTGTTTATGTGTGTCAATATATATATGTGTAGATATATATGTGTGAACACACACACATATATAAACATATATATATATATATATGTGTGTGTGTAGATATATGGGTGTGTGTCTCTATGTATGTAGATAGATCTATATGTATACACATATATATATACACATATATATGTTTATATAGCAAGACCATTATTTCAATTAGAAAGCGTGTGGAAAGAAAATTAGATCTATATGTATACACATGGCTATATAAAAAGCAACTAATATATATATATATAAACTAATATGTCATAGATATCTAACGTAAGATAAATTAGAAACACTTATAATTAGGGCAACTTGTGTCATTTTAAATTTATTTAAGGACATTTTAGGAAAATGAGTAAAATTAACTAATTTAACTCCTCTCCTTAATTCTCCCAAAATCGGTTAAATTGCTCTTATAATTAGGGATGAAGGTAGTATATATGACCATAGAAGTAGAATAGCAAGATGAGGGGGACTGACCCATAGGGCTTGAACAGCTGGCAGAAGCTCGTCAACATGAGGTAAGAACGCAGACTTCAATGTATTTATCATTGTTTCTAAGCATTTTGTTGCAACCTTTAGACGAAAAAATACAGAGATACAATTTATTGCATCAACTAAAAAAAAAAAACAAAATGCATACAGAAAACAATTAATGTTTCGATATTGAAAGATTACAGGGCCAAAATAATGAAGAATTTTAACACAGACTTGAATTATCTCCTCCTGTTGTTCCATGTCATAAACATTGTGGTCTAGATTAAAGGGCCAATATATTGTCCCCTGAGAGAGTTGTTGGTTTATCGCAACAGCAATCTGCTTGATTACATCCAGATTAAAAACTGATCCAGAGATCTGCACAATCGCATTTTGATATATACGTCACGAAAGAATATAAGCTCAAGTATTTATAAATATGATTTCAGGGGACATTCTCACGTACCGCAATGCATGCATTGAGGCTTTTTAACATTTCTGTATCAACCTCTCTTTCGGTTTCCTGTAGTGATTTGAAACTCAAAGTAGTTCAGCCGAAGAAATTGTGCGTAGGGTATAAAAACTTTAACGAGGACTTATATCTTGAATAGCTTCTTTTTTTATCTTTTAGACTATATATATATGATGCTCTGAATTGAATCATTATATATATATAAAAAAAAAAACTAGATACCTTTTGTGAAGCTTGGACCAGTGCTTGCACAGTGGAGTTTATCAATTCCTGATACTCTTTTTTGTGTTGGCACGAGAGCAATACGTTTGGAAGAGCTAGAAACAGAAATTAAGGGAAGCTTATATACTTAAATGCAACCCAGCGTTTTAAATAATAATATTTATTACTTCTCCCGTCTTTAATATAAGACACGTAATTTTTATATTTCTAATTTATCCTATATTCTCTCAACAATAATTAATGAAGAGGGTGAATAAAAGGAATTAAAGAAAATTACTAAGATGTTTTAAATAATATATGTTATATTAACTAAGTGAACGATAGACTATCTTCTAGTTAAGTAAATGACCCTTGGGAGTACAATAAAATCAGAAATACCGTTAACAGAAGCCATTTTAACAGCATTAGCATCGAAGGTATTATCATCAGTATTCCTGAACAGGCTGGTCAGAAGAGGAGAGACCTAATCATTGGAAGTCGTGATCAGTCACAGGAAAATGTCTCTCTATATCCATATTAGATATATCCATATCCATATATGGCTGCAAACCTAACCAATTACGTACCCTGGAAGCCCATAGTTCAAATTTCTCCTGGAATCGAACAGCGAAATTTGACAGTAAATAACATGCCTTAATTCTCATCTGGAGAGGCGGAATTTTCTTCTTTTCAATGGTCAACGTCGTCCTACTAAACATACATATATATTTTTTTATTTGTTAAAAAAAGAATTCAGGTGGAAATGAAGGGAAGATTTGAAGCCAAACATGGTGGAATCTTTGGTATTTTTAAGAATCTGAATCAACACAGGCATGGTTTTGTTAAGGAGTTCGTCAGTCTGCGGTAGTTTGCACAATTGAGACAATGCCTGCATCGTGTTAATTAACTTTATGTGAGAAAGGAAGGCTTCATTAAACTATTTATAGCATAAGGTAAAGAAAAATTAAATAATAATAATAATAATATGTGCTAGCTTCATGTTGTTCAAAGAGCCCAGCTCTTCTTGGCTATACGTAATCTTGTTTTTTTCTAAAATATAATTAATAACCAGATGGTTAGGAGAAATAGAATATACCCTTAAGATGTAAAGCTTTACTCTGTCTTTGATACTCTTCCAATCATCTAGAATTTTAAACACAATTGTTAAAACCTTCAAAACATCCCAAGTTATATATATTAGAAGCCGAACTAAAATCAAAATAAACAAACGTAATTTTACTCAGATTTCCATGCGAGGTGACCGTATATAGTGCAGTAATATTGCAACTGGAAAAAAAAATGCTTTTGTTTTCATCCTTTGGTGCCCAATCATTGTGGCAACTTGTAACTTTGCTTAAGTAACATATACATAGCAAGAAGCCAAGTAATGATCTGTCATATGCATACAATGATTATTGATTATTGACCTATAATCTAGCCAGAAAAAATCTAAAAGTCAAAGTTTTTATTTATTTTTTTATAAAGGGAGAAATGGAATAGATTTTTTGCTTCTTCCCTAATTATATCCTCCATTTTTTAAATTGAACTACAAATTAAATTTAGATAACATAAATCATAGCTATTTATACTATTATACCCACAGTTATTATAATTTATGAATCAAATTATTTGTTATTGAAGTAGGAAGTATTGTCCAACAGTGATTCTCTGTCCAATAAATTAACAATATAATGTATCCATCATCATATATTTTACAAGGGAGATGGTAATATTAAAAAATAGTATATCCTGAGATCAATTTCCTTTTTTGCATATAAAACAAAAGAAATTTTCTTTCAATGAAGGACATGTGTTAAAAAATTAATCAATATTTCAAATATTCTGTAAAGCAACTTACAACCAGGATAATGAAAGAAGAAACTCTTAAAGTATTTTATAATTAGGAGAGAAAATGCAATATTACCTCTAATCCTTACTATAAAATTTATTTAACTAATTTGGGTTGGTTAAGAAAATTAGTTAAAGAAGTTGTTTGTTAAAATTGTGTCTTGGTTTCTCTAGTTAAACTACCCTTTGTTGCAACATTCCTTAACATGTGCGATCAATTTAGATAAATTTTTTTTTTTTGGGGGATAATAAATGTGGAAGACTGAGTGAATTGAAATATTATATTTAGGATTGGATGCAACCCTCTCAACATTCTTATATTAAGTATCTGGATAAAAAAGATTTAGATAATCATTTCCCTTATCGCTAAGAACATAAGATTGGTGATTAGGCTAATGAAAAGGAATGAATTATTAGTGATTACCTTTTCAGCATCACTTAACACAAAAAGAGATTGGTCCTTGAGAAACCACGAGAAAACATAACTCAAGCATTCTATAGATTTTGCTCCAAGGAACCACTGAGACACATGGGGTTTCAAAGAATCCACTGTTTCCTTATAGTGGTTACGAAAAATAACCTACACCCAACAAATTCAATACGCATTTAAATTTTATTGGGAAAAATATAACCCACATCCATCATCATCTTATATATGTTTCTGCAGTTATAAATTAATTAAAAGACATACCGGAAATGATATTGCCAGTGACCTCAGAATTTCCATAGCATCAACCCTGAACACCCCCCCTTGCTGCAGTAGAGTTTATTTACACAACTGTGAGTGCAAGAAAAAAAATATATGCACATGTTATATATTTGATGGGGCCAAGCCGCCAAGATCCCAACAATATCCATGCGTAGAATTCACATATACCTCAAGACTTCTTAGCAATTCAGGCACCAGATCTTCCGAAAACGACCTGATCACCTCTTCATTATCGCATTTGTTAATCAAGAGACGCACTGCTATAGTAGCATCATACTGCGCAGATTACATATAAAACAAGTTAGTTGCTATTTGTAAGACAAGCAACTTTTTGCTTTGAAAGATGGCAAACACCACTAGATGTCTGTGAATGAATATATACCTGAACACGTGGATAAATTGAGGCCGATGATCTAATTATGGTGACTAGTCTAGGCAGGAACTTAATTAAATATTGTACATGCTCTTTTGGATGATCTAAAAGTGAACTCAAAATTACTTGAATGGCAGCCCAGCGAACGCGAGGGTGGGGATCATCCAGTGAGATATCGACCACTCTCTCAGTTTGCTCAGGTATCCTCTCCTGTGTAGCAGCCATATAGAAATATATATATATATATATATATAGAGAGAGAGAGAGAGAGAGAGAGTAAAACATATATTCCTTATTGAACAGTAAGTAATTGAAATATTACGAAGATGGAAAAGATCAAATTACGGGGCTACACGCTTTTGCAATTAAAGAAAAGGCAATAAGTCCAGCATGACGTGTCTTCCAATCTTCTGAATTCAAATATTGTGGTATCATCTCAGTTCCAAAGGGAAGTAACAATTCTTCATCTGAATCCAACGAAAACTCAAGTAGTAAGAACTTTGCCTGCTCGTAAGTCCCCAAGAGGCCCATATGTTCACTCGATTCAGCGTCAATATCATACCAGGAAGGAACATCTTCAACACGAAACATCAAGCGCGTACATTTCTCCAATATTCTGTGTTTAGACTCCTTTGATAGTTCCCGAACAAACTGCTTAACACCGTTCAAATTCTGTTTTTGCAGTATGTTAATAATTTCAATAGCCTTGCACGTGATAAAATTGTCATCTGCACTCTCAACAATTTCAAACATGCAGGTCAACACAGAATGAAGTGACTCATCAACATGCAGGTGAGCATTATCTCTAACAAATGCCACCAAATCCGTCATTCTTGGCTCCAAGAGATCGATTTCACCGCCAAGAAATGCTATTAGGAGCCAAACAGACATTTTTAGTAACAGGTACTCACTGTCGCCGTCAAGACTGAACAGTGTTTTCAGGCTTATCAATTTTGATGAGGCATCAAATGTCAAAGCCTGTATATTGACATTAGGAGAATCGAATAGATCCAAGAATCTAACGTAAAGTGAACTATAGTTATCTTTAAAAAATTCGCACGATTGATTCTCGGGCAAACACGGCAACACCCTGAGTGCCGTTTCTTGCCTTGTTTCAAAGTCCGTTTGAATGGCTTGTAGAAGATTCCAAAGAAGTTGGCGCCATCCCTCGGTTTGAAAGATCCTCGCAACTATTTCAGATAAATTAGGTAATGATTCGTGGTGGTCATAGGAAACTTGAAGAAGCAGATAGTTGAGACGGGAGATAGTGTGTTCATCAACTCTTGGCGGATCTTGGCGCCTTTTTAGAGCTTCTTGACTCGTCTCAGGAGGAGGATCGTCATCATCAGCTGGCACTTCTTTGCCTTCTCTACTGGGGGGCTTGTCTGCATCTACATGTTCCTCTTGCCTAAGACGATGTGGAGGAGGCGTCGGTGGAGACGGTGGCCCTAACGGACGCTTACTACCGGAAGTGGATGCCATTAATGTGTAGGGAATTTGGCTGAGTTGGAGAGTAATGAGAAACAAAGACGGGAAGGTATTGAAGATTTTGAATATTATTGGGTTGAAGATGCAGGGATTGGATTCTCATGCAACCGTCATAAATTCCGTTACGACAGTTAGCCACGTCAGCGTTTCTCTTTGGCCTTTCCCTCTAACCCAATTTCATTTTGACTCAAGGAAGTGCTGTTAAATTGCATAATCTTTTTGGGTTTCAAATAAAATTGCTCCAATATGGAGGCTAAGTGAAATTTTCCGCTTTTTTATTTTATTTGCATCATTCCATACATGTTCCAAGCAGAAAGAGAAATCTCCCAATCATCTCTAGCCATGTCATTGGATCTAACTAGTTATGTTTATTTTCATGGAAAAATATCAACAAGAAAATTTCAAATCAGATATATACAGTAGTAGTATAATATGTCTTATCTAAGCTAAGTGATTTTGAGAAAGTGGAAAACACTTCAAATTTTTAGTTTATTGAAAAGTAAGATATGAGCGACTGTTTTGAAAGTATATATTGCTATTCACTGACTTTTACATATATATTGTAAAATAAAGGGAAAAAGACAAATAAATACCATCTGAATTTGTAAAATCTCCAGAAGCCCACCGAATTTGTAAAAAGACTAAGAGGTGACAAGGACTTTTGAGGGATATGCAAATTCATGCAAAATGACCACAATGCCCTTAAGGCTTTCTGGATTCATTTGCCCTGCGTGCGTCTTGTTCGTCGTCGTCGCCGTGACCCACTACGTCGCCGCCACTCCCCCCTTTGGACACCACTCTGGCCATCGTGGGTGCCGCTCCCACCGCTGTGGATGCCGCCGTAGCCAACTTCGTGGAGATCGAGCGCAAAGAACAACAATTCTGGAGAATTCTCTATTGAGTTCTCGAGAATTCTGGAGAATTCAAATTGAATTCTCGAGAATTCTGGAGAATTCAAATTGAATTCTCGAGAATTGCTCTTCTTTGTGCTCGAGCGGTCGATTCGGCAACAAAAAATCAAAGACTACCGCCAGTTACCCATAGCAGATCTACGACTCACTAAAGGCTCCATTCTAGTAATTGAATCTAATTCCGTAAAGATAAGAAGAGAGGAAGATTATGCCGCAATCCCGATCAACCCATGTTTTCTTAACTTAAATAATATTGGTATCTCCACGAAGCTGGCGGCGGCGGCGTCCAAGCGGCAAGCACAGCCCTCACAGCGGCGGGAGCGGCGTCCAAGGCGTGGGGAGTGGCTGCGACGCAGTGGGTCACGACGACGACAAACAAGACGCACGCAGGGGAATGAATCGAGAAAACCCTTAAGGGCATTGTGGTCAGTTTCCATGAATTTGCATATCCCTCAAAAGTCCTTGTCACCTCTCAGTTTTTTACAAATTCGGTGGGCTTTTGGGGGTTTTGCAAATTCAGATGGTATTTATTCATATTTTTCCCTAAAATAAATGTCAGTAAATTTATTATGCATATCTCTCTATATACAAATAAGAAAGATCATGGTGATATGTTAACTTTAAATCTAAACCTAAATATAAGGTTTATAGTTTGACCTATTGGATGTGAGACAAATGACTTTTCTATAAGGATTAAGCCTACATCAAGTATGATCAATTTTAAACTCTTATTTATTTAACCTAATGGTAGACATTCTAATTGAGTCTATCAAAGAGAAGATTCTTAACTGCATACTTTTTGCTGATGATGATATATTTTTGTTGGCTGAATCCAGGGAGAAAATTAATTCTAAACCTGAGATATGGAGAAACCTCTCTGGAGTCTAAGGGTTTTCATATAAGTAGGAGCAAACTAAATATATGCATTGCAATTTTATAAGAGACAAGTTAGAAGTGAAGTGGATGTTAAAGTGGGAGGGCAAGTCATTCCATAAGTGACAAGGTTTAGATATTTGGGACCAATATACAATAAGATAGTGAAATTAATAGATTAGAGATGTTAATCATATAATTCAAGCTGAGTTGTATAAGTAGAGAAAAGCATCGGAGTTCTGTGATAAAAAATTACCTAATACGATAAAAGGAAAGTTTTATCGCATTGCTATAAGATTAGGAACATTATATGATAGTGATGTTGGATTTTAAAGGGACAACAGAAACATAAAGTGAGGGCAGCTAAAATGAAGATACAGGGATAGATGTGTGGTTATACTTGAAAAAATACGATTCATAATAATTGTAACATCCTTAATTTTTGGAACTTAATTAGAAAGTCAGTTGTGGCGTAGGAGGTAAAAGAAATAATAATAATAATATATTATTATTATTATTATAAAATTTTTATTAAATTTAAATTAATTAACAATGATAAATGTTATTGATAAGAACGGTTCGGAAAAAAATTGTATGAGAAATATGTTCATAAAATAATCTAATTTATATATAAATAAAAAGAAAAAGAAGAGAGTGATTAATAAATGTTATTTTCTTTATAAAAAAAAATAATAACAAGGTCAACCCTTAATCTCTTCCTTATAAATATGTTATTTTCTCATGCCTTCCCCTCTCTAAACGCCGCACCCACGCCACCCTCTTGGGTCAGTATTCTTCTCTCTTTTTTCATTTTATGGGTCTCTCACCTGTTATCCCAATGTTTACATCTCTACAGAATGTCTTGTCATGATTTTCATAGTTTTAATTTCTTTTTCTTTTGCGCACAATCTTCAACGAACTGTGTGTATTATATTCTTCATTTCTCCATCGCTCCCTATCACTCTTGCCCCCTCCTTTCCTCTTCTAATCTTTTTTTTCCATTTTTTCTTATAAGCCCATCTAAGACCTGGAAAAATGAGAGAAAAGGTAAAATAATATTGTATTGATTAGACGGATATGATTTAGAGATTATAATAAATGATGAAAAAAAGATGAGGAGAGAAACCTAACCCCTCCTTTCTCTCTTGCGCTCACACAAAAATCACCTTAAAAATGTTAAATCTATTTTTCTTACTAGCTCCCATGAACTGGATATGGGTTCTTCAGGCCCAAAAGAACCAAAACAAATAAAGTAAAGGGGTTCTTCCATATTGGGCTGAGCAACGGGCGGGCGGGGCTGCCTTGTGCTTTAACCCGTGTCCCGCTCGTTTATTTTACACAGGTACAGGTAGCCTGTACCCATGGTTTAACCCGTGATAAACGGATACATGTAAATATGGGCAGGTTTCACTACAAAAAAAACGACCATTAGTAGCAGTTAATATGACGTATTTGTAGCGGTTTTAGATGCTACTAATGATATTTGTAGCGGTTACTCAAACCACTACAAAATCCATTGTGACAAACTGATTTGTAGCGGTTGTCTAAAACCGCTACTCATGTAATAAAACCGCTATTGTATTAGTAGCGGTTTTGAGTTACCGCTACAAGATGCTCTCAAGATGACGAATTTCAAAAAAATTGGCGCTCAAATTTTGTAGCGGTTGTAAAACCGCTACAAATATTTAATCCGAATTTAAATTAAAATTTGTAGCGGTTGTTGTAGCGGTTTTACAACTGCTACAAAATATTGCAAAATTGAAAAAAAAATCATAATTTGTGTCCATTGTTACAAAATTATGTTGAATATTTTTATTATTTAAGTGACAAATTAAATAATAATAGTTAATATTTAAAAAACTGATTAACTTAAGTTAGATAAGTATAAATATTATGCATGTATAATATTGAGAATGTGTAGATAATAAGGATTTATTGTGTTGTCCACCTCTGAGCAAAAAAATTATGTTGTACATTAGATGATATTTGATTATGTAAAGAAAGTTGATGATGATAGAAGGAATATTGAGGAAATACTTAAAGTTCTGGATAAGAAAAAAAAATAGTATCAATATTATAAGAAGTTAAAAATAAAACATTGAAATCAAAGATTTTGGAAGGGCTAGGAAGAAATGAGAGAAAACGAGAGAGAAGGGGGTGAGAAGAAATGAATAAGGGTATGAGATGAGGTGTGGTGTGATGGGGATATTTATAGGGATATACGTAACATTTGTAGCGGTTGATGTGACGGATTTTGTAGCGGTTTAATGTTTTGTAGCAGTTAAAAACCGCTACAAAAATTCCTTAGTATTTTTAAAAAATAAATAATTTTCGAATTTTGTAACGGTTACACTAACAACCGCTACAAATGAATGAACGTTGGCGGGATTCGAAATATTCAAATTTTAATATTAAACAATTTGTAGCGGTTTATGTGACAGATTTTGTAGCGATATCCGTTTGTAGCGGTTACAAAACCGCTACAAAAATTCATTGGTATTTTTTAAAAAAATAAATAAATTTCAAAATATCACATTTTGTAGTGGTTATACTAACAACCGCTACAAATATGAACATATTTTTTTAAAAAAATAAACTTGGCGGGATTCGAAATATTCAAATTTCAATTTTATACACTTTGTAGTGGTTGATGTAACAGTTTTTGTAGCAGTTCACATTTGTAGCGGTTTTAAAACCTCTACAAAAATTCATTGGTATTTTTTTATTTTATTTTTTTCAAAATATCACATTTTGTAGCGGTTATACTAACAACCGCTACAAATATGAACATATTTTTTTAAAAAAATAAACTTGGCGGGATTCGAAATATTCAAATTTCAATTTTATACACTTTGTAGTGGTTGATGTAACAGTTTTTGTAAGTTCACATTTGTAGCGGTTTTAAAACCTCTACAAAAATTCATTGGTATTTTTTTATTTTATTTTTTTCAAAATATCACATTTTGTAGCGGTTATACTAACAACCGCTACAAATATGAACATATTTTTTTAAAAAATAAACTTAGCGGGATTCGAAATATTCAAATTTCAATATTACACACTTTGTAGCGGTTGATGTAACAATTTTTGTAGCGGTTCACATTTGTAGCAGTTTTTTTTTTTTTTTTTTTGCGTTTTGTAGCGTTTTCAAAACCGCCACTAAAGGAGCGCCATAAGTCGCCAAGCTAGCGCTATATTTGTGACGGTTTGTATAAATAAACCGCTACAAATTTGGCGCCAACTTCGCGCCAAATTTTGTAGCGGTTAGTTTATGATAACTACTACAAATGTCGTTCATGAACTAGCGCGCCACTTGGCGCGAGTCATACCGCTACAAATTTGTAGCAGTTTCGGTATAAACCGCTACAAATTCGCATATTTGTAGCGGTTTATTTTGACCGCTACAAATTAACCGCCACAAAGTGGCATTTTTTTGTAGTGTTTCGACGGGTTTCGGGTCCCCGTTTATACCTTCAAGTTAAAGGAAAAAAAACAGAACCAACCAAAAGAAACTCAAAACATACAAGAGAACCAAACAGATCAGAAAAATCAGAGATGAGATGAAAGAAAAGATGGTGGGTAGATCCGTGATGCTTGACGGTGAGATGCCGACTGTTGCCGCCGAGTGAGGAGGGAAAAAATGGAGTTGATGGAAGGTTAATAGCTGCATCGCAAGATTGAAGGTAAAGATTGAGAGAGGAGAGAGAAAAGAGAAGGGGGAGGGAGCGGCGAAAACTGAGACCGAGAGAAGAGGAAATAGGTTAAGGTTTTTTAACTTTTGAGATTTGAAATAAGGTTAGGGTTTTTTAAATTTTGAGAAATATAAAATAAAAAAATGTATCAGGCATTAAAAGACGTGCCACCTTTTGTTTTCAAGAATTGAACCAGAGTCCTTATGGCAAAAAAAGGCACTCCTAACCATCGAACCAACCGCCAATGTTATATTGTATGTTTAAAACTTAATATATTATAATGTAACTAATATATTTAAAAAATATAAATATAAACAGGCGGGGACGGGTAGCCCATACCCTAACCCGTTCCCCACCCCGTTTAACATATACAGGTACGGGGTAGCCGGTACCCATTACGGGCCCAATTTGGGCGGGTTTAAACGGGTCAAAAAGCTACAGGGCACAGGCGGATTCGCGGGTTGTGGGTGTTTTGCTCACCCCTACTTCCATATCTTGCAGCGCCTTTTTTTTTTTTGCCCTTTTTGTGTGTATAATATTATTATTTTCACACCCCATGTCAATCCCTTCACCTTCTCCTATATGTGTAAATTATTCTTTTTTTTTCTTGGTCCCTCCCGTGAGTGTGTTCCACCCATTGTGCACCTAAGTCCAATAATTATGTATATTAATTATATGTATATGTACATATATGAGCCGTTGAAACCATGGATGCTCCCTATTGAGTTGTTACCTCAAAAATCTTTTTGAGGCGATACTCCATTGTTACTAACAAAGATAAATAGATATGCACTCTTATTTACATACAAAAATATGATAATTTTCCATTCAGCCAATGTTGAAAAAATAATAATAATAACATATACTGATATTTGTAACATATATCTATATAAATTAAGGATTTTATTTTTATGCTAGTTTTAAGGTTTTAGGTAGCTCTGTAGTAACCTTAGAAGAATTTTAGAATAGTGTTTATCAATATATTAATAGACATTTATGTTTGTGATCTTGTAGGCACTACTACAAAAAATGACTTTTAAACCGCCTTGTTCAGACCAGAGTATTGAGGTTCCGGTCTAAAAAGTATGAACGGTAGTAGTTTCGTAAATATCAAAAACTTTTTAGATCAGATTCTTTAATCATAGGTCTAAAATATATTATTTAGATCGGTTTCCAAAACAACCGGTCTAAAACATTAAAAAATATTAAATCTCGATTACTTTTTAGAGTACATTTTTACGACCGGACGTAAATAGTATCTGGTCCAAAATATAAGAAAAAAATTAAATAAAATTTTATTACTTTTACATGAAGTCCCTTGATGATAGGAGCATCGTCTAGAATAGTGGTGTTATGTTAGAGGCTGAATCTATACACTTCTCCACTTCGAAAGACAACAAGCCTAAATTGGCAGTCATGCCTTATTATAGGGTTATTGAAGAGATTTGAGAGATGAACTATGTTAAACTTAAATTTCTCTTTTTCATATGCAAGTGGATTAATGTCAATAATGGTTTTCAAATCAATCGGCTAGGATTTACATTAATCGATATCAATAGTAGTAGTTTTGGAGATGGACCTTTTATTATGGCACCTCTGAGAAAAGGAGTTATGCAAGCAACAATGATTCCAATAAGCATTTTGGCGGCTTCCCTTATGTTGAGGATACTGGATTAAAATATGGTGGTTCACTTAAAACCTCGAGACTTTTACAACATAGGTCCTGATAACATCTCCTATGAGAGTGAGTCATTCCAACTCGCCAATTTTGAAAATTTCTTCCATGAAGAAATGCCAATTTACCTATAGTTCAGTGCGTTTTTATGAGTTACATTTTATTATTACTTAATTTAAATTTAATTTTTATACAAAATAATAAACTCACCACTAACATTTTCTTCACACATTTTTTATAGGGATGACGACGTAGAATGATTAAACAATTTATATTTTTATTCTTGTAAACCTCAATTTATATTTTTTTTTTTTAAAAAATACCAACCAATGTTTGTAGGGGTTTTCAAAACGCTACAAAATAAACAAAAACCATTACAAATGTGAAACCGCTACAAACATTGTCACCTAATTGTTACTAACATAAACCGCTACAAAAATTGTTACATTAAGTGCTCCAAATGTTACGCAGATCCCTATAAATACTCCCACCAAACCCCATTTCAAACCCTCCTCTATTTCTTCCCACCCCTCTTCTCTCTCGTTTTCTCTCATCAATGATGTTTTCCTCAAGAGCTGAGCAAGCTCATCAAATATGGTAAAAGAATTTCAACATTTTATTTTTTTCTTCTTACAATACTTATACTAATTATTTCTTCTTCTCTAGAAATTTAAGGACTTTCCCCAACATTTTCAACATTCCTTCCATAATCAAATAACATCTAGTAGTGTAATACCCGGATAATTATTTATCTTAAATATTATATTGTGATAAATAATACCTATTAGAAATAGGTGAATATGTGGTCTCAAATTTTGGTAGTGTATTTAGTTTAATTATAAAGAGACAATCTTTCTTAGAATAAGAAGAACCAAAGGCTAAAATCCTAAATACATTTATGGATCATAAAATACCCTAAGATTTATCATAATCAAGTATAATCTTAATTATGTCTTAAGAGGTAATTAAATACCTATTTAAAATAGGAAAGTATGTTGTCTCTAATTTTAGTAATTTATTTGTTTATTTTCCTTGGAAATTAAAGAGACAAAGACCCAATTTTATTCTAAGGAACATAAGTTGCCCTATGATTTTTAAAATAATGCATGGTGCATAAATGACCAAAGTAAACTCAAAAGTTGTGAGAAAATAATTAATCCAATTAAAGAAAATTGTCAAAAATTAGTAGATAATTAAATCTCCATTTATTAATAGGAGATTTTCTTCTAAATAATGTTAGATAAGTTGAAATACAAAATTAAAATAATAAAATTGGAGGGGGACGATTTTTGTAGCTTGAAAGAGGGTGCAAGAATTTTCTACCAAGCACATACAACTTAGATATTTTGGTGTGTGTGTGTGTGTGAGTTGTGAGTGTAGTGGAGGAAAGAGAAAAGGGAGTTGTGTGTGTGTGTGTGTGTGGTGTGAGAGAGAAGAGGGATGTGGAGAGAGGTGAGCCAAGGGTTGGAGAGATAAAGAGTGAAGATATTTTGTGAAAAGCCAATGAGTTAAATGAGAACCGATAGAAAATAAATTATATATTGAAATATGTGAACTAAAGATCAAATGTAAGGACTTATTACAAATAAGTGTATTTTTAGCTCGACGTAGGTTATCTCCGAAATCATTTTCGTAACTTTTGGGATTAATCCTAAAATGACTAAAAGGCTAGTAAAAACCCCTAATGAAGCCATGCCTATGAGATTAGTAAGTTGAAGAAGAAAACTTAATCAAAACTATCATCTTTTCAACTAAACTACACCAACATATGGTGAGGAATTACCCAACAATGCAATGTTTTGATAAAGCTAGCATAAAGTAAGAGTTGTGGACATAAAGGAAGCCAACAAGGTGTGAAAAATGCAAAAATATGAGGGTATGAGAGAGGAGGACGTTTTTGACAAAGGAAAGAGGAAGGAAAAAGGAAAATAGGCTTAATTCAATGAAACTTGAAATCCACCAATAGGAAAAATCAAGAGAAATGCTTTTAAAATTAAATTCAGTAATTATGGATCCAATGGTTAAGATTGAAACTTCTTAACTAAGTTTAGATCCTATGGCTCCAATTGAAGAAGTGTTAGGTTTGAAATAATTACAAGAATGCCATAGCAAAATTCTATAAATAGGCACCTTTGCTTTCACAATTCTCACACCAAAATCATTCTAAGAAAGGGTAGAGAGAAGTGGGAGCAAGAAGGAGGAGGAAGTTCTTCAAGAGGTAAGTTCTAGTCTTTAATTTTGTAGTTCTTGAAGTTCTAGGTTAGTTCATAGTTTAGATGTTGTTTTGATCTTTAATCTTCCAATATATTGTTGTTGTCATGTTTTTTATGATTAAATATGGTTGGATTTTGAAAATATGGATGAAGAAAGTTATATAGCAAAATTTTGGAAGATTAGAGTCAAAGTAGCAAAGCTCTGGCGAAATTTCGTCGGTTAGCGAAGTCAGGGGTAAAATAGTCATTCGTGACTAAGATATCTGTTAGGATATTAGTTATGAATTAATAGAAACGATATTACCTTTATAGGATATCTGTGATTGTGTTCCGACCGACAGACGTATCGTATTCGTCAACGAAGGTACGTTCGCGACGTACTGTAACACTAGCTCTGATGCTTATTGTATGCATATATGTGATAAATGATAATTTTACATCGGACTGTATTGTTATCAATAGATCATACATCTGATTACATTGATCCCATCGTGCATTAACTTTACATCTGACTATATTGTTATTGCCATACATATCTGATTATGTATATTTCCTACATCGTGCCTTAACTTTACATCTGATTGTATTGTTATTGCCATACATATCTGATTATGTATATGTCCTACATCGTGCCTTAACTTTACATCTGACTGTATTGTTATTGCCATACATATCCAATTATGTATTGTCTACAGCGTACCTTAGCTTTACATCTGATTGTATAGTTATTGCCATACATATCTGATTATGTATCCCCTACATCTGTTATGGGCTTTTGAAGTGGTTGTGTTGAAATGTCATGAGTATTTGATATATATATATATATATATAAGCATGAGGTTAACCGTTACCTGAGATCCGGTACGCGTTGGACCTCAGCTCTTAACATAGCTTCAGGGTCAGGAGGACCGAGGGCCGAAGAGAAGGGCAAGCAGCACGCTTAGAGACCCGGCTGGAGACTTTCTTTTGTTTTGTATTTAATTTTTTGTTATACACTCGGATTAATGTACCGCTACTGCGATTAGCCAGACATACGACAATTGGCATTTTGAATATATGTATCAGTTACTCACTTGCTCCGATACTCTACTCTGATGAAAAATTTTTATTCCGCTTTTGAAAATTCGATGTTACAAGTAGACACCATAATAAGTCCTTATAACCTACACATTCTCAATATTAAACCTACATAATATTTAGACTTATCTAACTTAATTTAGTCATTCTTCTCAAATATTAACTACTATCATTTAAATTGTTATTTAAATAATAAAAAATTCAACATTATAGTCTTGCTTTTTTTTTTTGGCAATATTTTGTAGTGGTTTTAAAACCGTTACAAATTTAAATTTAAATTCACATTAAATTTTTGGCCCAAATTTTAAAATTTCATCCAATATTAGTAACAGTTTCATAACCACTACAAATGTTGGCTCCAATTTTTTCAAATTCATGAATGTAGTTTGCATCGGTTTTGGTAATATTGGCGCCAAATTTTCAATTCTTACTTTCCGCCATGTCAACTTCTGCCAAAATTTTGTGACAACATTTGTAGCGGTTTTAGAACCGCTATAAGATTCTCAGATAACATGTTATCTACATATGCATCTTGTAGCGGTGTGACGAAATTGCCACCAATACAATAATGGTTCTGAAAAACCACTACAAAACCTTTGCAATAGTGTGTTTTGTAGCAGTTTTTCAAATCGCTATAAGATTCTTAGATAACATGTTATCTACATATGTATCTTGTAGCAGTGTGACAATGAAACTGCTACCAATACAATAGTGGTTCTGAAAAACCACTACAAAACCCTTTACAATAGTGTGTTTTATAGCGATTTTTGGAACCACTATAAGATTTTCAGATAGCATGTTATCTACATATGTATCTTGTAGTGGGGTGACGAAACTGCTACCAATACAATAGTGGTTCTGAAAAACCACTACAAAACCCTTTGCAATAGTGTGTTTTGTGGTGGTTTTTGAAACCGCTACGACTAGCTTTGTAGCGGTTAAAACTTCTACAAATACACTATTTTAACATCTACAAAACAACAATTTTTTTGTAGTGTCAAGACGGTGATGAGTGTGTCGGTTAATTTTGCCTATTACACGACTTTCATGCAAAGTTTCATGAGGTTAAAAACAAAAAAATTGTTTAATCGTTGCGGAAACCTGTAACTCCTTACAGTCCTCATGAATTATTAACCTTAACTCATTATGTTCATTAGTCATTAATTATTAATTCGTAACTCTTTATGGTGCTCATAAGAATTCATAACAATTTACAATATTCATGACCTTTAGGATTACTCGTTAAAACAACTAATGGGGATTAGGATAACTTAATAACACAACTATTAGATATTAGGATTACCTTAGATCACTTGAAGACCTCAATGTTGTTGATGTCCTCTAACGTTGATCTACACGGCTATCCCCCGATTGTAACGAGAACTCCTTGAAACCTCCCACTCCTTGGATGCTTGCTAGGCGAAGACAAAGTTGAGGTTTGATTTCCTTGGGTTTTTCTCTTTTCAAGAAGGTGATGGTTTCTTGGAATTAGGTTATAGATAGGATGAACAAGGTTGGAAACTTACCCTTTTATGGAAGGTGTCTTTTCCTCTCTAAACCTTTGGTAAAGACCAAAATTTAAAGAGCATAAGGATGTCGAAAAAACGTCCAACCCTACTCCTTTTATAGCCTTGATGGCTTGAAAATTCCTAGTCCTAATTGCCTTAGAAATTTTCAACTTATGCACTAAGAAAGGGGTTTTAGGTAATAAGTCCACTACTTGTCAACCAAGTCACATTAAATTCACATCTTAATTGATTGGTTGAATTTAATATGATGAATCATATTCATATCTTGATTGTTGATTGATTGAATTTAAGATGATATATCACATTTATTTCCCTTTTTTTCTCAAAAAATTCCATAAAAAGGGCACACAAAAAATCAGCTCTATATAAGAGTCTAACCCTAATTTAGGTGCTCACAAGAAAAGCCCAATCCAAACTTGAATTGGAAAATCCAAATCATATTGAATTTAATTCATATCTTGATTAATTTAATAATAATTTAAGATGATGTATCACATTTATCTCTTAAACTAAAATTCAAAATCATTTTTAAATCAATCCTCATTTATTATTTCTCCTATCTTCATCCAATCACTATTGGATCTTTATATATATAGGGTTAAGTACCAATTTTGTCCTTGAAGTACGCGCCCAGGAGCAATTTTGTCCCTTAAGTTTTCGGCGGAGCAATGTTGCCCCTCCGTTAAAAACCCTAATGGAACCCTAACGTTGACCGGTAGGGTTTTTAATGGAGGGGCAACATTGCTACGTTTTGGAGGACCAATTTTGCCCCTAAAGTATCAAAACGTAGCAATGTTGCCCTTCCGGTCAACTAACGGTCAACGTTAGGGTTTTTAACGGAGGGGCAACATTGCTATGTTTTGATACTTCAGGGGCAACATTGCTCCGCCGAAAACTTAAGGGGCAACATTGCTTCTAGACGCGTACTTCAGGGGTAAAATTGGTACTTAACCCATATATATATATATATATATATATATATATATATAAAAACTTAAATTCTAAATTCGAATTCTAAATTCAACTTGGCCTAAGACCCCCGTTGGGTTTTCCAACACATTTGGGCCCTTTTGTGGAGCAATTGATTTCCCACTGGGGACATCATATATGACGCCATTTTCTCCTTATTGGGCTTGGAGTCCCACTCCAACCCAATTACACATTTATTCTTGATAAAGCCCAATAATAATGATTGGCCCAAGTTTGCTAATTTTAAACAATCGAGAATAACTTTTGTGTGTGACCCATTAAGCCCAATTAGTCACTGACATAAATAAACTTGGACCAATGAAAAACCCCTTTAACGGCCCCAATTTATTTAATGATCTCATAAGACACTAGCAATGCCCTGTGACCCCAGAACTAATTGAGTTGATCAAGTGATCTACCTTTCATGTTTGGATACCGTGTAGGCATCATCTCTTACATCGTCATTCACATTTAATCGAGGGCTAGCAAAGATAGAGCATTATCTCTCTTAATTGACTAAATGTAGCTAATTCACATAATTAGAAATCTTCTTATATTAGCTCTATAACGGATCATGACTCTTCATGATCACTTGCTGTGCGCACAGACTCC
Source organism: Acacia pycnantha (assembly GCA_025563575.1). NCBI lineage: Eukaryota > Viridiplantae > Streptophyta > Magnoliopsida > Fabales > Fabaceae > Acacia > Acacia pycnantha. The sequence continues at coordinate 1,835,095 of JAMWYP010000124.1, forward strand.
GAAGTTAATTGAAGCTATCCAAGCTCTACTGGTCTTGTGAATGACTAATCCCTTGTAAGGGATTGTGAGTCCTCTCAGCATGTCCATCTATACTAATGTATTCGAGTTACACCCAAGAGTACATTGTTCTCCCCATTTTCAGGAGGATAGAGTTGTACAATCAAAGTATAACCCTAGGACATGGTGTTCGATGACATCTTTTAAGTCCAAGACGATCCACACTACCAAACGATGAAAGGCTTTACATATTCAATGATACTCTCTTCAATGAATCTTTGTGGAGTCTCTTAGCCTGGGTATGTTTGGTACTAAATATTTGTTCTTTAACACATCTACCCACGACATCAACTAAGGCATTTCCATGCCTATATTCCATGAGGTCCCTACATTGTATCTCTATATGAGTAGATGATGTCATACTAGTCTTATTGAGATCATCAATGCTCTTTCTTGGTGATTCAAGACTAGGAACAAGTTTTAGGTAATAAATATACAGTGTTCTCGAGTCCTTATGATCATGATCTCTATCATTGATCATCAAGATTAGCACATATTCTATTCCTAGAGCTTTTATCTTCAAACACATATTTACTTTAAAACAAAAGCGAGAGAAAAATATGATAAAGATAAAATATGCTCATTTATTAATAATGAAATACTATAACGTAGAAAAAGGTGCTGATCTGTCTTTACAGATTGTCTCTAGGACACTTAAATACTAACAGAGTGATGATATGTTGCTGCCTCCTCCTTTTATTTCAATTGTGACTCTTGGTTTAGATTTCCCCTTTCCTTTTATTCCAAAAGCATTGTCTTGTCAATCAATAGAAAAAGGAAACAATATTATTATCATAATACTAACACTAAAAAAAAAACTAAAACTCATTTTTTTAGAAAACTTTCAATTATATATTATTTTCTTATTGTAATTTCTTTCCTAAACTTGAAAACTTATATTCTAAGTTGAAATCTCACAAATGATACACCCAAATTGATATCTCTCAAATTTTTAAGAAAATCTCTTTGATTTAGCATTGATTACTTCCCAGATATTTCCAAATATATCTTAAATTTGTTTAAAATGGGAAGTCATCAAAAGAATGAGGAATACTAAAACGAACACTCAATAAGGTTATGTAGTATAATCTTTTGGTTAATAATCTATCTAAAAATATGATTTTTGATAGAATATAATGACATCGTCCGATCCATTTAATCAACTCTATTTAGTGGGATAATGCTTTATTGTAGTTTGTTGGTTTATTTTGATCTGCCATTATTGATATATTAAGTCAGCCCACATACGTAGCTGCTGACTGTATTATATTCTAGTTCAATTAAAGTGAATTCTGTGTCTTTGCATCCAACTTAAGTGAGTCACATTGTTTATTTTGATTATTGGTTCCTTAACGTTTGTACTGTTATCGTTTGGATACATATTTGTTTCCATAAAAACTTATATGCTCCTTTTCAATATAATAGGACTGTTATATATATTTGTACAAATTATAATATTATATGAAAAAAAGGATTAGTAAACGTTATAATATATATACACTACAAAAAAAACAATGAATTACCGACGGAATTAGAGACGGAAAAAATTCTGTCGAAAATTACACATGGAATTTCGTGGGTAAAAATTATCGACGGAATTACCCACAGAATGCCGTCGGTAACCGAAATTATCGACGGAATTCCGTCGGTAATTTTTAATTTCCGTCGGAAAAAACGCCATGACGAAATAAACCGACGGAATTCCGTGGGTAATTTCCGACGGGATTTTTTCCATCCCTAATTCTATTGGTAATTCGCTGTTTTTTTGTAGTGATATTATATTAGTTTGTCATTTGTATTTTCATTTTAACAGATTTTGAATATCATCATTAACGATCATATAATTTTTTAAATTTTAGATTTCGCATTTGTTTTAGAGATTATTTTTTTCTAGGTGATAAGTAGATATTTTATAATTAAATAAGGATAGATTCTGGGATATATTGGATTGAATTTATTGATATTTTGTACTTATTTAATTATCTTTATGTACTTATCTATCTTTTAACTAAATATAGGATAAAATGATATTATAACAGAAAATCTATTGATATCCTACTTATTTATGCCGGAGATATTATGTGATCTAAGGGATGCAACAAATTAATTTGAAAAAGATAAGATATAAGATATTATTATATTATATATATTATATTATAATATAATATTATAATATATTATATTAGAAGAGATAAAGAGACGCACATCACCACGCAAGTCAGCAACATATATGAACGCAATATATATTAGATCAGGACGCCGCGAACGAGGAACAACACAACGCGAAGAACGACGAAGCACGCACAAAGGCACAGACACAGAGCGCAATTCGTACGACGCAGAATAGGAATAACAAAGAAAAGAAGAAGCAACACGGAGACTTTCATCTCTTTATTATTTTGTTAACCTAGCCATGCTCGGCTAGTTTCCTTTAGTAGTTAGGGCGAGGATGAACCCTATGTGAATTTAAAGTATTTATTTGGAATCTTATTTTATTATTGTTTTCTTGACTGAATGGATTACCTGTGCTTAACGCTTTCTTAAAAGAGTGATCGCCTTTTAGATTGTTTATAGGTTAATGTATGACAATAGAGATGTTGGTACATTTAACTAGAACCGTTAATCCATCATAGAATTGCATGACCTAGACATAGGCTTACGAATTTATGCGATCTCATAATTCTGGTAAACAAATTGATTTTTCTAAACAATACTAAGACATTAGGTTGTTTTCAAAGATAATGGATTAAGGTAGCATCAAGACATTAGGACTTAGTCTAATTTTAGAGAATTGGTCGTCAGTCGTGAGAATAATAATCAATTAGGGACTTAGTTCAAATACTTAGAGGAACGTAGGGGAATTCTATGCCCTGGCTACGTTTTTCTTTATTAGAGTATCTTTTCCATCTTGAAATTCTTAATTCTTATTGAGTAAATACCCTTTTTGGTCCCTAAAATAACACGCGCTACCCATTTTGGTCCCTGAGTAAAAAAATGTCATTTTTAGTCCTTAAACAGTAAAAAAAAGGTCACTTTTAGCCCTTTTAGTCATTTTTTGTGGGCATTTTAATCCCTCACAAATTCCCAAAAAATAATTTTTAGTCCCTAAAAAGGACCGAAATGACATTTTTTTTACTCAGGGACCAAAATGGGTAGAGCGTGTTTTTCCAGGGACCTAAAAGGGTATTACTCATTCTTATTCTTTAGTTAATTCTTAAAAATTCTGTTTGGTTACAAATCAACCCCTATTACTCATTGATCCAACTAAAACTTAAATAACGAATTAGTGGTTGGAGTACTATTCCTCGTGGGACGATCCCTTTCTCACATACTTTATTACTTGTAACGATCGGTGCACTTGCCGAAGTCGCTATCAAGTTTTTGGCGCCGTTGCCGGGGAATAGTTTTATTTCAACACTAAGAGTAGTTATTGAAACTTTAGATTGGATTTTTCTTTTTCTTTTGTTATCCTACTTTGTTTATGCGAGGTACCACCGACGTAAATTGCTGCAGTTTGATCCCGAAATTGAAAAGACAAAGGCAAGGAGAAACCGGAAACTTGCTAAACAGAGAAAAGGAAAGGCTAGTAGCTCTAGTACTGAGACTGAACCGGTTATAATGGCAGAAAATGTTACAGATCCTCCTCCACCTCCTCCAAAAAAGACCATGGGCGATTACATGACACTTAATCCTGTCAGGGCTGCAATTAGCATTGTCAATCCTGCCGTGAATGCGAATAATTTTGAAATCAAGCCATCCCTCATAAGCTTGGTTCAACAACGCTCTTTTAGTGGGAGTGATTTAGAGGATCCTAATTAGCATATTGAGACTTTTCTGCAGATTTGTGATACCATCAAGATGAATGGGGTTTCTGGAGAGGCTATTCGTGTGAGACTGTTTCATTTCTCTTTGACGGGGAAAGCAGGAGCTTGGCTTCGTTCTTTTCCTAATGGAAGTCTCTCCACTTGGGACATTATTACCACAAAGTTCCTCGAGAAATTTTTTCCTTCTTCTAAGTATACAAAGTCGCTCTCGGACATCAATTGCTTTACTCAAGGCAATGGGGAATCATATTGTGAAGCGTGGGCAAGATTCAAGGAATTGCTTAGGAAGTGCCCACAACATGAGCTGCAAGACTATGATCGGTGAGAATATTCTTCAATGGGATGCTTCCGTCCTCTAGGATGATAATTAATGCCGCGGCGGTGGTACACTAAAAATAAAACTCCCGAAGAATCATTGGAGTTGTTTGAAGATATGGGGTCCTTTGAGAATGAAATTGTTATTCCACAACCAAAGAGGGGAGTTCTTCAGCTAGACTCTTACAATACAATATTGGCCCACAATGAGAACATTGCCAACAAAACAAGGTGATCCAACAGCAATTAGCTTCCATCACTAAACATCTTGCTTCTTCTCAAGTATCATCTATCACTTCTCAGCCTCCTTTGCTTTGTGATTTTTGCCAAGGGGAACACGCTAATGGAGAATGTGCAGCATTCATTACTGAAGAAACAGATGAGGTAAAATACATGGGTAATCCTCCTAGAAATCAGTTTAATCCATATAGCAACACATACAATCCTGGCCGAAATCTCACCCAAACTTTTCCTATAAACCCCAAGCGGCACCTCGGCAGGTTCCACCAAACCACCACTACGATCCGGAAAAGGCTTTGACATAGTTAACTCTTACCACTACCGAATACATACAGGGTCGAAGCTTTCCGAATGAAACAAGGTCTTCTTTCAAAATCGGGGGCTTCGATCCGAATTTGGAAAATCAGATTGGTCGATTATCAAAGCAAATAGCGAGAGAGAAGCCAAGGGTCCTTCCCTAGCGATACTGTGGTCAATCCAAAGGAGCATTGTAAGGCCATAACTACAAGGAGTGGTGTAGTGGTTCAGCCAGTTGAGAAATCTGTTCCGATGAAGGACAAGTCTGAGAAAAGGGAGGAAGAGGTTGAGAAATGTAATGTGCAGCAGGTTCCAAAGGAGATAGCTACAAAGAAGTCTCCCACTCCTTCTTATGCAAAACCTCCTTATCCCCAAAGGTTGAAGCAGCAGATTCAGAAGCAACAGTATGCCAAGTTCTTGGATATTTTTAAGAAATTGCAATTAACATTCCTTTTGCGAAGCTCTTGAAAATATGCCTAATTATACAAAGTTCATGAAAGATTTGCTTTCCAAGAAGCATAGGTTGCAAGAGGCGAAAACAGTGGCATTGACTCAGCAGGTGTAGTGCCATCATTCAAACTAAGTTGCCACCAAAGCTTAAAGATCCTGGCGCCTTTAGCATTCCTTGTGCAATAGGGAATGTCAATATGGGCGAGCACTTTGTGATCCGGGAGCTAGTAAATAGTGACTGCTTCAGAATTGATGTAGTTGATGAAGCCATTCGTGACGGTCTTTTTCAAGAAGATTCAGATAAGTCCTTAGAGGATGATATTGCTCAGTTGTTGCAAGTGGAAGAAGAGGTTTCTGCAGATGAGAATTCTGATTTACAGACTGAGAAGCTGAAAAGGAAGGATTATGATGCACCACCTGTTGCTCCTAAGGTGGAACTAAAGGAGCTCCCTTCTAATCTGAAGTATGCTTTTCTACGGAAGGCTGAAAGTTTTGACTACCCACAAGACTGCCATAGGGTGGTCTATATCTGATTTAAAGGGGATTAGTCCTTCAATTTGCACTCATAAAATTCTTATGGAGGACCAAGTGAAACAAGTAAGGCAGCCCCAGAGGAGACTTAACCCGACTATGAAGGAAGTGGTGAGAAAGGAAGTGGTGAAACTGTTAGATGCAGGCTGGAGAATGTGTGTGGATGATGCAACTCGCAAGGACCACTTTCATTTGCCATTCAAGAAAAAAACCAAGAGATGGCATGACAGGAGGATTCTTCCAAAAGAGTTTCATCCGGGACAACATGTATTACTTAATAACTCTCGTTTGAAACTTTTTCCAGGGAAATTGAAGTCTAGATGGTCAGGACCTTTTGTAGTCAAAGAAGTCACACCTTTTGGTGCAATAGCCATTGCACCAATAGGTTCAGATGAAGCTTTTAAGGTAAATGGGCAGAGATTAAAGCATTACCACGGAGGAGACATTGATAGAGGAAGAACCTCTCGTGGCATTGGAAGTTGAGAATTAAGGTGACATCCGTCAGGCTCGAGACGGTAAACAAGCGCTGATTGGGAGGCAACCCAATAAGTTTTTCTTGCAGTTATTATTATTATTATTTTTTTTTTCCTTTCATTTTTCTAGGTTTAGAGATGATCACTCCTATTGTTGTTGCCAAGTCTCGCGTGTGCACTCGCTCCTCTCTACAAATTTGAAACATCATGGATGGTACCGAATAAAGAACTCCACATCGGAGTTAGAGACCCTAAACCAGGGGAGTACTAGTTTCTTTCACTCTTTATATTTTTGCAACATTGAGGACAATATTTGATTTAAGTATGGGGGAGGGATATGATTTCCTTGGCTATGCTTGTCCTTATACAATCGAAAATAATTTTTTTATTGTTTAGGATTGACCTTAATTTTGAGTTTTCCCCATCTTAGTGAATATTATCAAGTAAAAAAAAAATTAAAATAGAAAAGAATGTTTCAATTAAGTCTCTAAGCCTTGAATTTTTGTAGCAGTCTTGAGATGGACTATGAGAATATGGAATAGTTTGTAATAGGATCAACAGATTATTAGTTTAGGAATATTTTGCTACATGATTTTTTTAGAAAATTAGATGATGACCTTGCTAGCTAAGTAAACCTTTGGTTCAGGGAAATGACTTCAAAAAAAAAAAAAGCATAGCAACTCCGCTGACATCTCTAGACTTGACTTAGTAACCGGTGCTGCATCACCCATGTGCAGGGTCGCGTCAAACGGTAAAGTCCAAGAGAGTTATGAGTTGGGCTAAAAGCCTCTTGAGGTGCCTGTTGGAGTAACTGAGTAACCGGTGCTGCATCATCCATGTGCAGGGTCGCGTCAAAAGGGGACCTACAACGGTTAAAAAAAAAAGAACGAGAAAAGAAAAAAAAAAAGAATGAGTCATCTCCTACATGAGGATCCTTATTAAAAGCTTGGTTTAGTGGGGGCATTTGAATTTTTCTGGAAAAATTAAGTAGAGTAATATTCTTCTACTAATCTTATTGTTGCTCTTATTATTCACTGATCCTTTGATTATGGGATGTTAAGAGATTATTATAATTGTTTAAGGCTACTGACTTAGTGACCTATTCTTATAAGACATTAACTTAAATAAGATTTGATGATATGATCTAAGTGTGGTGGTTTATTGCTCTCTGTTTAGGAATTCCATATGCAATGTTCCTTTCAAATAATTAATTCTCTTTCTTTTGTTTGAGGACAAGCAAATATTTAAGTGTGGGGGAGTTTGATAAGTAGATATTTTATAATTAAATAAGGATAGATTCTGGGATATATTGGATTGAATTTATTGATATTTTGTACTTATTTAATTATCTTTATGTACTTATCTATCTTTTAACTAAATATAGGATAAAATGATATTATAACAGAAAATCTATTGATATCCTACTTATTTATGCAGGAGATATTATGTGATCTAAGGGATGCAACAAATTAATTTGAAAAAGATAAGATATAAGATATTATTATATTATATATATTATATTATAATATAATATTATAATATATTATATTAGAAGAGATAAAGAGACGCACATCACCACGCAAGTCAGCAACATATATGAACGCAATATATATTAGATCAGGACGCCGCGAACGAGGAACAACACAACGCGAAGAACGACGAAGCACGCACAAAGGCACAGACACAGAGCGCAATTCGTACGACGCAGAATAGGAATAACAAAGAAAAGAAGAAGCAACACGGAGACTTTCATCTCTTTATTATTTTGTTAACCTAGCCATGCTCGGCTAGTTTCCTTTAGTAGTTAGGGCGATGATGAACCCCATGTGAATTTAAAGTATTTATTTAGAATCTTATTTGATTATTGTTTTCTTGACTGAATGGATTACATGTGCTTAACGCTTTCTTAAAAGAGTGATCGCCTTTTAGATTGTTTATAGGTTAATGTATGACAATAGAGATGTTGGTACATTTAACTAGAACCGTTAATCCATCATAGAATTGCATGACCTAGATATAGGCTTACGAATTTATGTGATCTCATAATTCTGGTAAACAAATTGATTTTTCTAAACAATACTAAGACATTAGGTTGTTTTCAAAGATAACGGATTAAGGTAGCATCAAGACATTGAGACTTAGTCTAATTTTAGAGAATTGGTCGTCAGTCGTGAGAATAATAATCAATTAGGGACTTAGTTCAAATACTTAGAGGAACATAGGGGAATTCTATGCCCTGACTGCGTTTTTCTTTATTAGAGTATCTTTTCCATCTCGAAATTCTTAATTCTTAATTCTTATTCTTTAGTTAATTCTTAAAAATTCTGTTTGGTTACAAATCAACCCCTATTACTCATTGATCCAACTAAAACTTAAATTAAAAATTCTGTTTGGTTACAAATCAACCCCTATTACTCATTGATCCAACTAAAACTTAAATAACGAATTAGTGGTTGGAGTACTATTCCTCGTGGGACGATATCTTTCTCACATACTTTATTACTTGTAACGATCGGTGCACTTGCCGAAGTCGCTATCACTAGGCCATAAAAACTCATGAAGTACCCGCATTTCCATATTGATTTTCCCTACTTTGTCTTTTCAAACTGTTAATTTCTTTTAAATTAATGGACTTTGTTGTTTTAGAGCCTATTTGAGTTAGTAGTAGAGAAATGATTTATTTTCTATTTGACTTTTATAGAAGTAAGATAAAATAAAAGTCAGATTCTAAATATGATTTGCATTTGAATTGATAGTAGCAGAAATATTTTTTTTTCCTAAACAAAAATATGTTTGGATTATTCAGTGTGTTTGGGTTAGCATGGTAGGAAAAAACTCCAATTGAGAAGTGTTTGGTTAAGCATTAACCTAATTGGACTTCTCCAAAAAAGCTCGGTATCTTCAGAAGCCGCTCTGTCAAGTGTTGACCGCTGCACGTCGAGCGTTGTGGCGCTCTCTGTCAAGAATTTGTTGAGCCATACTTACAAGACTGTAACTTGTTGATGCATTTCAGTCATTCCTCTCTGTTGAGCCATAGTTACAGGACTTTCAGCTCGATGTGACGCCTAAGCTGCTATAGCCATGAATCTGCAGCTGTCGGCAAAAAAAAAAAAAAAAAGGCCATGAATCTGGGTTTATTGGAATGCCAGAGTTTTTTTCCCTTGCATTCCTCTCCTCCAACACTGTCCATGTTTTCCAAACCTGGGTTTATTGGAATTGGGTATTGAGGTTAGGTCACGACACCTTCAGTTTTTAAGAACCAGATCCGCCATTATTGATGGAGCTTGCACGTACACTTCTAGCTTGTAACTGTCCGTGATTTTTCCGGTCTCCTTCACGCTGATCATAGCCTAGTTGAAGATAATGTTTCTGGATGAGGGGTGATGGGGATGAATTTTTTATTTGAGTTTTTTAAGAAAAGGAAGAAGTGGGTTAGCAGAGATGACGAGGGATGAGGGAAGGATAAAATTGTTGAGGCGGCAATGTACTATTCTTCGGCTCTTAAATATAGGACTTAATTTATAGTGTAAATTACATTATAAAATATATCATATATTTAGGCAGAGGCAATCCAATTTGCAATGTACTATTATTTGGTATTAAAGTATTTGTATGCATTATAATTTATATACAATTTTATCCATTAAATATATTTAATTAATAACTTTATTGTTTATTAATTTTTTTAATAATAATTTAACCTTTTTATCTTCAATTATCAAAATATATACAACTAATATGTATATGTAGTATTCAATAAGATTTATGCTATTTTCATTCATTTTCTATCTTAACTCGCTTTTCAAATAATAACTCAAAAACTCTTCAATTTGGAAGCCACCTCTGTCACCGTTAATCCAAACACAAATTACATTTACATTCTGACTTTTATTTTATCTTACTTCTATAAAAGTAAGGTAGAAAATAAGTCATTTCTCTCATAGCTAACCCAAAAGTTAGATTCAATTAATATTATTTGAAAAATCCGTTGACATGAAAAATGATTTAAAATTGTATGAATCTTATTGAATACTACATATATTAATATCAGTTGTATATATTGCATTGAAGATAAAAATTTATATTTATATGTAAAATTGAAAAAAAGGAAAAATAAATATTATTTATTATTTGAAAATATATTTAAATTTATATTTACATATATTAATTTAGAATAACAAATTTACATTGAAGGATTTAAATTTTGGAGGTATAACTCTAAATTGTTTTTAGAAGAAAGAGAGATAATACATACATAGAAAGATAGAAATTTAAAAAAAAATAAAAAGAAAAGAAAAAGGAAAGAAAAGACAAAAGAAAAGAAAAGAATTAAAGGGAAAAAAAGAAGAAGATGAAACCATTCAATTTTTGGCCAATTGCGTGGGGTACTAGTGGCTTATTTGGCTGAAAAATTAATATATACACATATATGTATATATAGAGTACAATAAAAAAGAAGAAACGAAAATATGGCAGGGCCCATGCTCTTTTTTAACATCCGTGCATCACCCCTCCATTCCTCATTTTCTCATCTTCCGAGGTCTTCTTCTTCTTTTTTCACAATCAGCGTGAAATGTGCGAAATTATCCAAAATGCAGCAGTCTTTTTTTTGAATGAAGGAGGAAATTTATTAAAGAAATATCATATGAGTACAACTGGAAACGAAACAACAATTACAAGATAAGATTAAAATTTGAGAAACAATGCTGCGTATGAACAACTAGGGCTTTGATCTGGATCAAGATCCCGGCGGGGTTGAAGGTAAATGCAGCAGTCTTTAACGTTAGGTCCCAGAGCTTTTGCTTTAATGGGCTTTTTTTCAGAAGCCAGTAGCAAAAACACTTACCCAAACACCTCAAAGCTTTTGCTTCTCAGAACTTTTTTTCACATTAACTAAGCTTTTTTCTGGTGGAAACACTTACCCAAACAGTGTTAGCAAATAAATGATTGAGCATGTTGTTTTCTCAGTTGCTATATAGTCACTTTGTAATAAAATCTGCAAGGAAAAAATGTGTGCTCCAATAAATCAAATGAATCATAGTGGAATTAAAAGTAAAGAGAGATAACTTTAACTAGAAACTAATTATCATTACCTCTCTTAAAATTTGAGTAACCTTATAAAGATTCTCATTGTTAAGCCCTAAAAGATCCGGATCAGCCCTGAAACCGAAACGGAATAAAAGATGATAACATAATAGCATCCAAGTCATGCAAGTTCGTTCCAAAATAATTTGAAGGTAAAGTAAATAAAAAAAATTATGTACTTTTCTAACAGTAGACAGAGTTGTTGGTGTGCATATTTGGCTTCTTCGTAGTCATTTCTTAACGGCAAAAAGTTTAACCAAATTGGAACCACCTGCTTAATTATCATTAATACCAGTTAAAACAAGCAATATAGGAATACGACTGTCCGTGCAACAATAGTACTGCCCCGATCCTTAACACATGACCCATTTTGTAATTTTTTTTTCATATTAAAATATGTCTCATATTAAGAAACTTGAGAAGTAGTATTTAAGGAAAAAGACAAGAAAGGGGTTACCTCGGGGCCATTAATAGTATCATGCCTGAACTCACATATTTTCCCCAAAGCTGAAACTGCCGCATCATATGTCATTCTTCTCTCTGATTCCAAAGCACGCTCTATTACATGATATAGGTTGTTGATAGCCTCTGTAAACAAACTCACCACTTGTTCAATAAAACAAGTTTACTTAGGTGTGTATGCTCGTAAGAGTACTGTAAGGAGCCTACCAAGGGCATCGAAGTTGGATATAAGTTCTCTGTGTGTGGCACATAAACCGATCCCACACGCAGCTTCCTATATACATTACCCAAACATAAACGTAGTAGATTAAAGCTCAGAATATAAGAACTGAAAAAACAAACAGATCGAGCGAGCTGACTCATTTAATTTTGTAGAAATGATTAAATACCCTTTGAAGCTGAGGGCTTTCTGATTCACAAAAGTCCATGACGACCCGAGGATATGTATCACGATAGCTGGTTGAATAGCATAGAGGAATGAGTCATGAGTATTAAATGCTCATATTTCAATTCGGATATATAACAAGTTAAACCTTTGCAACTTATATGGGTAGTTTTTCAATAGCAAATTGAAAATGGAGATTGCCACTTCTTTCACTTTATCTGGGTACTTATTATCACGACCCTGCACAAGAGTTGAATCAAATGATGAATACATTATCACGTTTCTTATGTGTAAGTGGAGAAAAAGAACCTTAAAGGAACTTATATATATATGATCATACAAAGAAGAATAGTCAGATGAGGGGGACTGACCCACAGCGCTTCAACAGCTGGCAGAAGCTCATCCACATGAGGCAAGAACGCAGACTTCAATGTATTTATCATCGTCTCTAAGCATTTTGCAGCCTTCATCCAAAAACACAGAGACACATTTTATTGCATAAAGTGAAAAACAAAAGGCATACAGAAAACAATGTTTCAATAATGAAAGCTTAACGGCCAAAATAATGAAGAATTTTAACACAGACTTGAATTATTTCCTCCTCTTGTTCCATTTCATAATCAGTCACGTGTTCTAGATTGGCAAATAATGACCCGTGAGAGAGTTGATGGTGTATCAGAACAGCAATCTGCTTGATTACATCCACATTAAAAACTGATCCAGAGATCTGCACAATCACATTTTGATATATACGTCATCAAAGAATATAAGCTCAAGTACACACACACACACACACGATTTCAGTTGACATTGCCACGTACCGCAATGCACGCATTAAGGCTTTTTAACATCTCTATATCAATAGCTCTTTTCATTTCCTGTAGTGATTTGAAACTCAAGTAGTTCAGCCAAAGAAATTGCGCAATATTGCGTGACGAAAAAACTTTAACGAAGACTTAACTTTTAGACTATATTATGATGCTCTGAATTGAATTATTACCTTTTGTGAAGCGTTGACCAGAGCTTGCACAGTGGAGTTTATCAATCCCTGAGTCTCTTTTCTGTGTAGGCACGAGAGCAATACGCTTGGAAGGGCTAGAAACATGAATTAAGGGAAGCTTATACTTAAATGCAACCCAACATTTTAAATAATATTATTCATTACTAGGCCTATAAAATCCGAAATACCCTTAATAGAAGAGATTTTAACAGCAGCAGTAAAATGGCAGTTGTCGTCATCCTCGTCATCCTCGTCCTCATCGTCGTCGTCATCATCAGTACTCCTGAACAGGCTGGTCAGAAGAGGAGAGACCTAACATTGGAAGTCGTTATCAGTCACAGGAAAATCTCTCTCTCACTCTCCCTCTCTCCCTCCCTCTATCTATCTATCTATCTATCTATATATATAGTGGCAGACCCAGGTACAATGTTGGGGGGCAACGATGGAAATAGGCCAGGCCATGCTAGGTTTTGGCTAAATAGGTCTGAGCCTGTAATGGGGGTAGAAGGTCTGAGCCTGGGCCTAAGCCTGAATGTTAGGCTTTTTTTTAGGCTCAGGCCTAAGCCTTCATAAGGCCTAGTCGAGCTTGAAGCCTTTTTAAAAGCCTACTTACAATGTAAACCTTTAAAACGACCTCATATTGTAGGCCTTGGAGGCCATAAATAGGCTTTTATACACTTTGAGCCTATCAAAACAATATAAATATAAGCTTTTAGTAGAATATAAGAAAGAAAAATAATAAATATTATATTATTTATTTGATATAAATATAATTTTATTTATTTAATATGTAAATAGGTCAGGCCTGAAGGCTTACATGCCACTAGGCCTTAATAAAATAGGCCTGACCTATTTAAACATTTAGGCCTTTAAATAGGCCTTGATCCGACCTTTTTAACAAACAGGCCAGGCCTGACCAGGCCCTAAAAGGCCAGGTTGTAGGCCGCCTGATAGGGGCCTGACCTATTTCCACCCCTAGGGGCAAGTGCCCCCCAATTATTTGGGGTTTTTTTTTATAAAAAAATTTAATACATGTTTGGATGATTGTCTACCCTTAATATATCAAGGCTACACTTCGTAATGAGATGAGGGGTGAATGGTTGAATGATTGTTTAATGCTTTATATTGAAAAAAGATGTATTTGATAGCATTGATAATAAGGCAATTATGATGGAATTTCAAAAAATAAGGCTTAGAAAGATGACATTATAATTATTTTTATTAAAATATATGTACTTGAACTTATTGAGTACCCACCCTTCATTATTATTTATGTAGCTGCATTTATTTCTAATAGTACTTAGCCTTGCCTTTTTAAATAATAGGTTTGTAAAATAATTGTCTCTCTTATAAAATCATCAGTATTCACTTGATTTCATAAATATTATTTTGATATATTTTTTTTCTTGTTTATATTTTTTTGTTTTAGAATACATTTAAAATTTTCCTTAAAAAAAATTTCGGAGGCGCTGCCCTGAACCTCCCGAATCACCCACCAATTATGCCCCCTTTTATAATTTTCTGGGTCTGTCACTGTGTGTGTATATATATATATAGCTGCATACCTAACTAATTACGTACCCTGGAAGCCCATGGTGCAAATTTCTCCTGGAATCGAACGGCAAAATTTGACAGTAAATCACAGGCCAAAATTCTCTGCTCAGGGCAACTCGGAATTTGCTCCTTATCAATAGTCAACGTCGTCCTACAAAACATACATAGATATATTGTTATTATATAAAAGGTGGTGGCCGCCAACCTTTTACATATGCCTTACAACTTTCAGAGAAACAATTTTTTTTTTTTTTTTTGAAAACAAAAGAATTAAGGTATAAATAAAGGAAAGATTTGAACCCAAACATGGTAGGATCTTTGGTATTTTTAAGAATCTGAATGAACACAGGCATGGTTTTGTTAAGGAATTCGTTAGTCTGCGGTAGTTTGCACAATTGAGACAATGCCTGCATCGTGTTAATTAACTTCAGGTGAGAATTTCATTAAACTATTAGTAGCATAAGCTAAAGAAAATTAAATAATTATAATATACTAGCTATATGTTGTCCATACTCCATACAGCCCTGCTCTTGGCTATATAAATATGTAATCTTGGTATTTTCTAAAATGTAATTAATAGAATATACCTTTAAGATGTGAATTTTTATTCTGTCGTCAGTATCCGTCCAATCATCTAGAATTTTAAACACAACTGTAAAAACCTTCAAAACGTCCCAAGTAATATATGTTAGAAGCCAAACTAAAATCAAAATATATGAACATATATAATTCAACACAGATTTCCATGCTAAGTGACCATATATAGCGCAGTAAAATTTTAACTGGGAAAAAATATATATATTTTTTCATCCCTTTGTACCCAAAAAGTTAAAGATTTAATAAAGGGAGGGATGGCAGAGTTTTTTTTTTTTTTTACTTCACTATTCATATACTCCATTTTTTTTATTCAACGACAATTTTAGATAGCATAAACCATAACTATTTATACTATTGCACACAGTTATTATCATTTTTTAATCAAATTATTTGTTATTGAAGTAGCAAGCTAAGGATTGTCCAACAGTGATTCTCTGTCCAATAAATCAACAATGTATCCATCATCATATATTTTACGAGGGAGATGGTAATATTAAGATCTACTTAACTAATTTTGGTTCACTGAAATTAGTTAAATTAATTGTTGGTTAAAAATTTGTTTTTATTTTCTTAAAATGCCTTAGTAAATCACTTGCATTAAAACTACCGGTAGATAAAAATTAATTGAGATAATTTAGAGAGAAAATAACATATATAGAAGACAAAATGGATTAATGTCTTATATACTGGATCAAATCTAACCTCTCAATAAGTTCTCATATTAATGACTAGAGGTAGTATTGATCATTGAATAAAAAAAATTCAGATAATCATTTCGTTTTTTTTTTTGGTCGTCGAAAATAATCATTTCCTTTATCACTATTATTTATTGGTGATTACAGCGATTACCTCTTCGGCATTGCTTGGCAGAAACAGAGACGGTTCCCTGAGAAACCATGAGAAAATATAACTCAAGGATTCTATGGATTTCACCCCAAGCAACGACCGAGACACAAGGGGTTTCAAAGAATCCACGGTTTCCTGATAGTGCCCACGAAAAACGACCTACACCCCACAAATTCAACACACATTTTAGTTTTATTAGGATAAATAAAACCCACATCCACATCATCATGTCATGCTTCTACAATTTGACTCAGAGTTATCAATTAATTAAGATATACCGGAAATGATATTGCCAGGGATCTCAGAACTTCCATAGCTCCATCTGGGAAAATCTGCAGGAGAGTGTAAGTGTTTTTACACAACGGTGAATGCTACACACTCACACACACACGCAAATACACACACACACATATATTTTTTATTGTCTACTTCCCAAAAACATGCCTAGTCACATGTACCTTGAGAAATTTTAGCAATTCAGGCGCCAGATCTTCGGAGAACAACCTCACGTCGTCTTCATGATCGCAATAGTTAATCAAGTGACGCACTGCTCTAGTAGCATGAAACTGCGCAGATCTCACACACACACAGACACACATAAAACGTGTTATTCACTATTAGGAAGACAAGCAACTTTGCTTTGAAAGATGTTAAACTCGATTTGGTGTCTGTGTATACCTGAACACGTGGATAAATTGAGGCTGATGATCTAATTATCGTGACAAGTCTAGGCAGGAACTTCATTAAATATTGGACATGCTCTTTTGGATGATCCGAAATTGAATTCAAAATTACTTGAATGGCAGCCCAACGAACGTGAGGGTGGGGATCGGCCAGTGAGACATCGACCACTCTCTCAGTTTGCTCACGTATCTTCTCCTGTGTGGCAGCCATAGGGAAATATAGAAGACGATGAGAGAGTTAATTAGAACACAAAGTAACGTAGAGGAAATAGTTAAACACATTCCTTAATCAACAGTGAGTAATTGAAATGTGCAACACATAGTTCATCAGGCGCTTTAAATGTTCCAACTTTTTCAAACTAAATAACTCCTCAAAGTAAAAACAGACAGGGAAAAGATCAAATTACGGGGCCACAGGCTCTGGAAATTATAGCAAAGGCAATAACTCCAGCATGACGTGTCTGCCAATCTTCTGAATTCAAATACTGTGGTATCTTCTCACTTATAAAGGAAAATAATATATCTTCTTCTGAATCCAAGCAAAACTCAAGTAGTAAGTGCTCTCCCAATCGGAAATTGCCAGAGATCCCCAAATGTTCATTCGATTTCTTGTCTATGTCATACCAGGAAGGAACATCTGCAATATGAAACATCAAGCGCACGCAATTCTCCAATATTCTGCGTTTAGACTCCTTAGAAAGTTCCCGAACAAAGTGTGTAAAATCCAACGATGACCGTCTTTGGAGCATAAGAATAATTTCAATCGCCGGGCACGTGAGAAAATTGTCATCTGCAGTCTCAGCAATTTCGAACATGCATGTCATCAATTCAGAACGAAGTGACTTCACAAAATCGTGAGTATAATTTCTAGCCACTTGCACCAAATCCATGATTCTTGGTTTCACGATATGGATTTGACCGCCCCTGCGAAATGCTTGTTGGAGCCAACCAACCATTTTTGATAATAGGAGGTCAAACCTCAGGTGTGGCAGAAGGCATATGAATTTAACTGAGCCATCAAATGTGAAAGCCTGGATATTGAGATTGGGAGAATCAAATAGATTCAAGACTGCAAAGCAATTTTTTCTGAAGAATCTAGTGTAAATTGACTCATAGTTATCACTCCAAAATTTGTGCGCTCGTGGCAAACACAACAGACATTCTTTCTCAGGCAAACACAATATAACCCTGAGTGCCGTTTCTTGCCTCGTTTCGGTGTTTGTATGAATGGCATTTGTGAGATTGTCAAGAAGTTCGCGCCATCTCTCGGTTTGAAACATGCCGGCGACTATTTCAGATAAATTAAGCTTATTAGGTGTTGATTCGTGGTCGTCGGAAACTTCAACAAGCATAGATTTGAGACGGGAGAGCGCGTTTTCATCAATTCTTGACGGATTTGGGAGTGAGAAGAGCCTTCTCGTGGCTTCTTTACTCGTCCCAAGAGCAGGATCATCATCATATCTACTGGGGTACTTTTCTTTAACCAAGGCCTTCTCTGCCTCTACCTCTTCCTCTTTCTCTGCTTCTTGTTTGCGTTTATGCTTCGCGCGATGTGGAGGAGGCATCGTCGGCGGAGACGATGGCCGTGAGGGACGCTTATTACAAGGAGTGGGTGCCATTGTGTAAGGAAGTTGGGTGAGAAACGAAGACGTGAAGGTAGGTATTGAAGATTTTGAATACTGGGCGGAAGATACTGGAATTGGATTCTCATGCACGCCTTTTAAATTCCGTTAGGACGGTTAGCCACGTCAGCGTTTCTCTTGCGCGCGCCTTTCCCTAATTCTTTACAAATTCATCTGAAAGCAAAGTACTCCCTTTCTTGTGTCCTAAATATAACATTTTGTCTTAAGTAGTTAGGTTTACTTTTTTTTAAAAAAAATCCGATCTAAGTGTTAACATATGTGATTAGAGAAGATAATATGTAGAAAGAAGATGAAAAATCTCATTGTATTATCACAAAGAGCAATATGCTCATACAAATGTAATCTATAAGGATTATCTCAATAAACCCTAACTCTAGGGATCTAGGAGGACTTCCCTCTCTAGAGAGAGAGACTCAAATTAACCTCTCTCTAATATTGTGAGAGCTCCACACTCTACACCTTTGGTGAGGGCTCCACACCCCACACACCTAAACCACAATGATTAAGCCCTTTATATAGAATGGGCTTTAACCAATTAATCAACTATTCCCTTATATTCTAACACGCCCCCTCAAGTTGAACACTATTTATCTTATATGTGCTCAACTTGAACAATACAAAATAAGGGGATAAGGTGAATTAAATTGACCAGTTTTACAATCACAAAACAATACAAAGATTTCTTCATTTTACAGCTTTTCTATATCCAATTCTGAAATGCTTCACTTTTGGAATGCTTCAGTCTCTGTAAGCTTCTCTAGTCACTGCCTGCATTCAAGCATGAGCCCCATTTAGAGTTCCTATAAGAACACATCCATTCATTGCAAACTTCATGTTGCTTGTTCCTCTTGCCTCCATCAAATAAGTTCAAGAATAAACCAAAAACGTCCAATGGCCACAAATAGCCACAAATGAACCAAAACATACATCACTGAACAAATCAAGATGTGTCAACTAGCAAATCAGCCCTTGTGCCATCTCAACTGGGTTCACCTACTCTCCCAATCTTTAAAACATTCATAATATTGTTGGTATTTCATGAAGTCTCTTCAAAAATACTTGCACTCTAATAAAAGAACTCATTGTTGGAAAGATTTGGATGGAAGGTCAATAACAAAGACCTCATCAATGTCACTCGATCTTCCGAAACAATGTGAATCAATGGTTTCTTTGCGGAGAGTCGCAGTGGCGATTAAGAAACTATATGAAATAATCGAACATAAAACCTTGTAAACCAGTTAAGAGACGAGTATATTGGAAAATTCTTACTTTTCTCCCATGACAAATTCACGGCCACGTGAAGAGAACTTGATGAAGGCGAACATGGACCACGTGAATTTGGATCATTGAAGGATTCTTCCACTTTAAGACTAGATAACTCCACAACGTTAAGACTATCTTGGGAGTTGACATCGGACACAGAGCAAGAAATACAAATGTAATCCATAAGGATTATCTCAATAAACCCTAACTCTAGGGATCTAGGAGGACTTCCCTCTCTAGAGAGAGAGACTCAAATTAACCTCTCTCTAATGTTGTGAGAGCTCCATACTCTACACCTTTGGTGAGGGCTCCACACCCCACACACCTAAACCACAATGATTAAGCCCTTTATATAGAATGGGCTTTAACCAATTAATCAACTATTCCCTTATATTCTAACACTAAGTGAATAAGTGATTTTGAGAAAGTGGAAAGCGCTTCAAATTTTTAGTCTATTGAAAAGTAAAATTTGTGCGACTCTTTCGAGAATATTGCTCTTGACCAAATTTTTTAAATATAGTAAATAGTAATATAAATCTCGGAGCATATCAACTCTACATACAAATAAGAAGGAATATGATATGTTAATTTTAAATCTAAACCTAAATATAAGGTTTATTGTTACACCCCTATCGACCTCGCCCTTTCGGGTGGCTGATAGAGGGATTCCTTTTTATTATTATCGTATATTATCTATTTACTACTTATTAACATGAATCAGAGGTTAACACGGTAGAGCATTTCCCGATATGGATTTCAAACAATGGTAAAATTAAAAGCAAGTAGCAAAATATAATACCCAAAGGGTTAGATATACAGTCAACATCCACTAATGCCCAAGAGGCCAAAATAATATACAGTTATCCAATCTCAAAATAAACATCAAAATAATCTTCCTCCGCCACCATCAACCCCACCTACTCCTGCTTAGCAGTCTTACCCTTCTCTCCAAATACAGCCCTCGAAGTACTTCCTGAAGCTTTACAAAAATCTAGGATTCATTTATGAATCTCAAAGTAACCATTAATCTCATATGTAATGCATAAACAGTGTATGTATGTAACCATAATTAGAAAAAACACCAGATAACAACATTCAGTAACAAACACGCAGTAACACAAATACAACAAACCATGTGTACCGTGTTAACTGTGGAAGGACTACATGTCCTAGAAACAAATGTAGAACTGCTCAACAAAGTGAGACCCGGATCCATAGCGCTAGGAAAAACACAGTAGTCGGCACTACTACAAAATATGGATACTATTACCCTAAAAGACGTCTCACTTTTAAAAAAGGAAGTAAAAAGTGAAGGTGGTGGTACTGCCGTAATTATTTACTTGACTTTGAGACTTTAGACAAACCAAATATTAATTTAGAACGCCTACAATTTTTTTTGGCATCCTAAATATATTTTAAGACGCCTAAAATGTAATAGTTGGCGCAATTTAAGATATTTTTGACGACCTAAAAGTATTTCAGGACGCCAAAATAAGTATTTTTGGCGCAATTTAGAAAATTTGGGAAATTTGTTGGCGCCAAATTTTTTTTTGGCGACCTAAAAGTATATCAGCATGCCAAAATCAGTATTTTTGGCACAATTTAGAAAATTTGGGAAATTTTTTGGCGCCAGAATTTTTTTTGGCGACCTAAAAGTATTTTAGGACGCCAAAATCAGTAATTTATCTTGCCCATTTACCGTGAATGCTTTAAATTCTTTCCCTTCGCATTCATTGTCTTGAAACCCCAGCCACCTCCTATACCTTCAGTCGCTAGTCTCTTGCCTCGCCCTCTTCCCCGTTTGAACCTCTCCGTCTCATCCTCTACGCTCTCCACCTTCCCTCTTCTCCGTCTCATCCTCTCCCCCTCTGTCTTCGACGGTTCAAAACCGTGTCGGCGCCGCATCCCGCTTTTGAGGACAGCGTTGCTCTTACGTCTCATCCTCTCCGGCGTCCCATACCAGTGGTCAAGGCTAAGGTTAGTCCTGCTACCCCTCTTTCTTTTTGGACAATTTCAGATCTGGAAAGTTTCAGTCCTTCTACCATTCTTTCATTTTGGAAAATTTCAGATCTGCAAGGTTGTGTTAGCCCAAGTCGAAGGTTTAGATCTGCAAGGTTTTCAGTCTATCTATCTCCTTGCTTTCCTCATTGTACCCGGAAATCTCATCCTGGCTGAATTCACATTATTGCTTTGTTTTGTATACATTCCAGGATACGTACGAGTATACTGTCGCACTGGTGTGAATTCGCACATTTGCTCTGTTTTGTACACCTTTACTTTTTTTATTTATTTTGATTTGGTTTTATTCCATATAGAAAGGGGTCTTTGTGGGTCTGAACCATTGTATTCAGGACGCCTTAATAAGGCGTCCTGAATTGTATTTAAGACACCTTAATAAGGCGTCCTGAATATAATTCAGGACGCCTCATGTAAGGCGTCCTGAATACAATTCAGGACGCCAAAAGTGACAAAAATAACTTCCCTCTTCGAGACGTCCCTATGAAAAGTGACGTTAATTGGGTCTTATTTAGGTCATTTTTTGTGTTTTTTGTAGTAGTGCAGGCTTCGAACCCAGACCACACTGAATGCACACAAATGAATGTCCCTTTTCAGGAGACACGGGTCCACAATCATGAAAAAACAAACATACAAAGTAACACAAGGCATATGAGGATTAAGGTTAACTACTACCTGATAACTGACCACAAATATCAGTAAAATTTTCCCTGGATGCATGAAAATCAAAGTAATTCTAAAATAACCAAAATATATATGTAAATAATTCTACCTTAAAATATTTATTTGATGGCTAGAAATAAGCCTTCTTCACCCTTTTAAAAAAATCTCTCAAATCCTATACTAAATCCTACTTTGAACACGTTGAGAGCATTAGAAACATCAACCAAGTATCAATTTATCACATCCTTTTGGTTGGTCGACACAACAGACTTCCATTTCCAACAACCATTGGTCTTATATCATAATAATTTCTCTACCTAGACCCTAAATCTTGAGTTTAATCCTTTATTTATCCACTTTATTAATTAGTTAGATCCTTCAGATACAAGAACACGCAAGATACAACCATTGCAAAACTAGCAATCACGAGATCATAAGATAGTTGGAGCTATAACTTGTTTCTTGGTATTTCACCAGCTTGAGACACTAATCCTACACTTCTCTTCCACTTCTTCGTTTCGTCCTTAACCTTCACGTAACAAGGAAGAAGTTTTCCATAAAGATATTTAACTCCCAAGAACGAAAGTACAAGAAGAAGGTGGAAAGGAGCATCCAGAGACCCTACCTTCCTCTTGAGCATTTGCTTGGCTCTCCTTGTGTCTTCACGCTACCTTCTTCGTCTTCTTCGATCACCTTCTTCTCTTCTTCTCCAGATGCATCCAACAAACTCAAAGGGAAGGAGATGAGTTCCTTAAATAGATCCCTAAGGTCGGTTCTAGATCCAACTTGCGTCTAGATTTCTCTTCACCATTCTAGAGGAATTTTTTTAAAAAAAATTGATTTCCACTAATCTCACTTGGCCAGCGCTTCTGAGGAGGTTTGAGAAAAAAATATTTCCTGATTTCTCTTGGTCTCTCGTGTTCGACGACACGTTTGGAATATTGAAGAAAGAAATTTTGTGTTCATCCAAGCCTCATTCAGTGTGTTCGACTTCCCCCTCCCCCTTCATTAATTTGCCTTGTCCAATCAATCATCTCCCTAGGCTCATAAGTACACCTAAAGCTAGACCATCATTACCTACTTTTTCCCTTCTTCCATGTTACGTGACGGCTAGCTAGCTGATGGGGGAAGAGAGTGATTTTATTTAATTTATGCCATCACAAGTACAATCTCCCTCTCTCTTGCCTTGGGACGCGGCGACGGTTGATGGGATTAAGGGATCTATTCTGATTTAACTTATCACCAAGTACATACTTCTCTTTATCTGCTGGTTAAAGACTTGCCCCATTTTGCTCCAGAATTGAAATTTTCTCTTTCTTCCCTCTTTGATTTCGAAAATTGAAGGGCTTTTTGGAATAAAAATATACCTTCTAGTACACTTTCTGTAATGCTTCTTTATATCTCCCAATCATTATCAGAGTTAATACACAGAGGAGCGTATGGATCTGGTTTGTATGAAAGAGTAACTGATAAAATGTGGAAAATTTAAAACTTTACTTGGTTTTGAAATAAAACTTTATCCCAACCGGGATAATTAATTACAGTCTTTCCCAAAATTAAATTAAGCATACACTTAAAATATATCATCCCAAATAACTTCAACATAACTATATACAAAACAAAATGAACTCTTCCCGAGTTCCTCCTTTCTTCCCGGCTCCAACCTCACAGCACCGCCTTACCTCTTCTTCCCAAAGAACTTCCTGCACTTTTATTCAAGTCTGAGATTCACAAATGAATCTCAAGGTAACATGTTAACTTCTATAATTGGTGTATAAGCATATGTATAAATTAACTACCACAATAAGGAATTTAACTCACTAGACAGACAACATTAAAACACAGTTCAAAAACAAAGTGCTCGGAAGACATGCAAGAATCTACCCGGTTCCAGATTCCTTCATACAACAGTAAATGGCCAACACTTGAACATATTGTATGCAATCAAACATGTTTATAAAAACACTTTCCACACATCATGACATTTAACCATACACAAACATACACACAAATATAGAAGGTTAGAGTTACCACCTGGTGCTGTATTAACCTTAACCATGTCCAAGTAATTTGCGATGCGAGCGGGCTTGGGAGTTCCTATAAATTACATTTCTATAAAGATAGGTCATTATCCAATTTAATCTTAATAACATACATAATTAAGATTATTTCTTCTTTAGACCCACCCCAAAATACTTGTCCTTTAGTATCCTTATGACTAAGGATGAATACCAATTTGGACTTATCTAATTAGATACTATTCACTATGGAATAAATATCATCTGAGTCATTTAACCCTTCAATATATCCAAGGAAACCTTTACCTTGAAGGTTATACACAATTAACAATTTGTGTGGCTATTTTAAGACTTATCAAAATTCAGCCTTTAACTTCTCTGAAAATTTGGGAAATTCATAACTTGATTGATATAACTCCAAATGGAGTGATTATAATTTCTACTTAAATCTTGATAAGTCTATTTTCATAAATTAAAGTCATCAAGTTGATTTATGGCTGAGAAAATTCCCTAATTTTGAAAAGCATAAACAATGTCCAGAATTTTCCAGATTTCCTTACCAATCTTTGAAAAATCATAACTCATTCAATACTTATTGGAATTTGACAAATTACCTATCAAATTAAACCTCTATGTGTCTACTATTTATCTGGAAAGTTTCACATTTGTTTAATTTTGTTTACTTGGTCCGAACTGAACTTCCAAAAATTGTAACTAGAGTTATAGACCACTATTTTAGGTGATTGAAAACTCATTTTAAACGGAGTGTACTACTTACTGTCAAAATTTCACAGAAAGAATCAAACCCTAACTCCGGAAAATAGCTTATGTAAAACGTTCTGTTTTTCTAGAAAATCAAGAACAACATTTCAGCATTTCCCATTTAACATGCATGCTCATATTCATAGGTGTAACCATAAAATCATGGCTTTTCTTGTAGCAAACACGCCATTACAGACTCATAATGCATGCTCTGTTTTTCGGTGCTTAACAAAAGAATCAAAGGAACCGAAAAATAACTCCGAAATCAACATGCAATAACACTACAAGGCTTAATTCCTATAGTTTCACTCTTCTCTTTAATTTCCACACTTTCATTCAGTTCAGAAATCCCCAAAAATCAGATGAAAACGATGAAGGGACTCACCTAAGTTCCCAAAATCAGCCTTGCATGAAAGTTTGCTGCTTTTTCCTTGTTCCTGACTCTCTCTCTCTCTCTCACCCAGATTTTTCATGGTCTCTATCTCTCTCTCGGATCTCTCTGACTCTTTCTCGGTCTGTTCGTTTCTGTACCTCAGAAATGAATGAAGAATAAGAGCATTGGGGGGAACTGAAATGTGAAATGAATGGGTTGTTGTGTGTGTGTGTTAGACGAAGAAAATGAAAGAAGAGTAGATAGTGCGTGTGTGTGTAAAGGCTCGGTGAGAGGGAAATGGAATGGAGGAGTGAGAGTGTTTTAGGATGGAAGGGGGAGCATACATGTGTCTGTGGGTGTCCGAAATGGGAAAATAAATGAAGGAGGAGTGTGGAGAGAAGGCACGTGGCTATCATGCAAATGGAGAGTGTGTATATGGGTGTTGTGTGTGTGTGTTTTTTATCCGATGGGTTTAATGGGAAGGAAGGGAGTATACATGTGTGTGTCTAAATGAGTGTATGGGCCAACAATGAGAAGCATGTTATTGGGCTTGAGGGAGGGTTGTTTCTTTTGTGGTCCAAGTGTTTCTTTGTTGAATTTAGGAAATGTTTGGGCTTTGCATTGGTCCAATTTAATCTTTCTAACCCCTCGTCCTTGGGTTCAACTGGCAAGGGGGTTGGACTTCCTCACCTCAAGGGAGGGGGTTCGATCCCTGCGTTGGTCAAGGCGCTGGGGGAGGCATCCTAGGGGTCTGGGAAGCAGTGGAAACGCCGGTAGAGGTGGAGGCATGTGTACTCTCTGGTCCGGTATGCCTCATGGACGGACTCCAAGCGCCCGCCTTGGATTGTGGGTGAGCCCAACCCCTTTCCTAAAATTTTTGTTATCAAAAAAAAAAAAAAATTTTAATCTTTCTAAATTTTTGGTGCACTTGGTTGTCAAATAAATTCCTAAAATATATCCTTAATTCTAAATAAAGATCTTTCTCAATGAATTTATTTAGGTTATAAAATATTATCTCGAAAATATTTAGGCTAAAGATTATTCCCAACTATTTATCCTTAATTTACATGAAAATATGCCTTAAATTCCAATAATTACTTTTTTAAAAATAATTAACGCTCAATTTCCCATAATCAATCCCATGACATTTTAATTCATAATTTCCAAATTTTTGAACATTTACATCTCTTCTTAAATCCTTATGTTATACTATATTTTCCTTCTCTCCTAAATTTCGAAATTTGGAGGGTATTTTGGGAATAAAATTGTGTTTCCCCAAATCCCTTACCTTCTCCCTTCATTATTTATTTTGACATGATATATATATATATGACATGTTGGCACATCAATTACTCCCTTCTCCTTTGAAAACGTGAATGAGAGAGAAAAGAAGTTTTTTGGGTGATTTTGTGTCATAAGTCCCATCAAATGTCCACTTTTCTAAAGCAAATTAGACTTATATTGAAACTCCACTAATTATTCATCAGAATTTTGCCCCTCCTTTTATTGGACGAAAATCATAGAAATAATGAAGAAAAAATATATATTTAATTTAATTGACATTACTTATCTCAAATTATCCATAACCAAATTTAATAACCACATTTCTGACTAATTCCACTTTATTTCTCCGTAATTAATTTATCCAGTTGGGAAATAAATACCATTGACTAATATTTAGTGAAAAATTTATGTACTCCATTAATTTTCATGAAAATTGAGGATGCTTTTTCATCTGCCATGAATATATAATTTGTTAAGTAAGCCCACGTAGTTGGTGAGTGTTTAGTTTAACTAAAGTGATGTCGAGTTATATATAATTGTTAAAACCTTCAAAACATCCCAAGTTATATATATTAGAAGCCGAACTAAAACCAAATTAGACTAACATAATCTTACTCAGATTTCCATCCCTCTTGCATCGGGTAACTTTGCTAAAGTAACAATAAGGCAAGTAATGATCAGTCAAATGCGTACACCGATGATTGATTAATGAATCAAATTATTTGTTGTTGAAGTAGCAAGTATTATCCAACAGTGATTCTCTGTCCAATATATCAACAATGTATTCTGAAATCAATATTAATGCTTCAAATATTCGGTAAAGCAAGTTACAACC
This sequence comes from Acacia pycnantha, assembly GCA_025563575.1. NCBI lineage: Eukaryota > Viridiplantae > Streptophyta > Magnoliopsida > Fabales > Fabaceae > Acacia > Acacia pycnantha. The sequence continues at coordinate 1,862,751 of JAMWYP010000124.1, forward strand.
AGGATAATGAAAGAAGAAACTTTTAAAGTATTTTATAACTAGGAGAGAAAATGCAATAAGAACAATTGGTGATTAGGCGGTTACCTTTTCAGCATCACTTAATACAAAAACAGATTGGTTCCCTGAGAAACCACGAGAAAATAAAACTCAAACATTCTATAGTTTTCACTCCAAGCATCCACTGAGACACATGAGGTGTTAAACAATCCACTGTTTCTTTATAGTGACTACGAAAAACGACCTACACCAATAAATTCAATAAGCATTTAAACTTTATTGGGATAAATATAACCCACATCCATCATTATCTCAGGTTTTTACAGTTAACAATGAATTAAAAGATATACCGGAAATGATGCTGCCAGTGACCCCAGAATTTCCATAGCATTAAACCGGAACACCCCTTGCTGCAGGAGAGAAAAAATATATGCAAATTTTATATATTTGATGGGGCCAAGTTCCCAAAAATGTCCAGGCGTACAAGTCACATATATATACCTTAAGAAGTTTTACCAATTCAGTTTTAGCAATTCATTACCGAACTGGGTACTCAATCGACGCGCTGCTATAGTAGCTTTAAGCTGCGCAGATCATATATAAAACAAATTAGTTTCAATTAAGAAGACAAGCAACTTTGGCTTGAAAGAGATGGCAAACTCCACTTGGTGTCCATGAATATGTACCTTAACACGTGGATAAATTGAGGCCGATGATCTAATTATGTTGACTAGTCTAGGCAGGAACTTATTTAAATATGGTACACGCACTTTTGGACGATCTGGAATTGAACTCAAAATTACTTGAATGGCAGCCCAACGAACGCGAGGGTGGGGATCATCCAGTGAGATATCCACCACTCTCTGAGTTTGCTCACATATCTTGTCCTGTGTGGCATCCATAGGGAAATATGGAAGACGATATTAAACACATATTCCTTAATGAAAAGTAAGTAATTGGAATATTACGACTTTCTTAAACTAAAGTAACTCCTCAAAATTAAAGCGATGAGGGAAAAGATCAAATTACGGGGGCACACGCTTTTGCAATGAATGAAAAGGCAATAACTCCTGCATGACGTGTCTTCCAATCTTCTGAATTCAAATATTGTGGAATCATCTCAATTCCAAAGGTAAGTAACAATTCTTCATCTGAGTTCGAGGAAACCTCAGCTAGTAAGAAATTTCCCTGTTCGTAACTCCCCAAGAGGCCCATATCTTCTCTCGATCCAGCGTCCATATCATACCAGGAAGCAACATCTTCAACACGAAACATCAAGCGCACACATTTCTCCAATATTCTGCGTTTAGACTCCTTAGATAGTTCCCGAACAAAGAGTGTAACACCGTTCAATTTCTGTTGTTGGAGTTTCATAATAATTTCAATCGCTCTACACGTGATAAAATTGTCATCTGCATTCTCAACAATTTCGAACATGCAGGTCAGCACAGAATGAAGTGACTTGTCAACATGGTGAGCATTATGCATAGCAAATACCACCAAATCCGCGATTCTTGTTTCCAAGATATCGATTTGACTGCCATTGCGAAATGCTAGTTGGACCCAAACAAACATTTTTAGTAATAGGAGCTCAATGTCACCATCAAGCCTCAACAGTGTTTTCAGGCTTATCAATTTCGATGAGGCATCAAATGTCAAAGCCTGGATATTGACATTGGGAGAATCGAATAGATACAAGAATCTAACGTAAAGTGACCTATAGTTATCTTTAAAAAATTCGCACGCTTGTTTCTCGGGCAAACAAGGCAACACCCTGAGTGCCGTTTCTTGCCTCGTTCTGAAGTTCGTAAGAATTGCTTGTAGAAGATTCTCAAGAAGTTGGCGCCATCCCTCGGTTTGAAAGATCCTGGCGACTATTTCAGATAAATTAGGTAATGATTCGTGGTGGTCGTCGGAATCTTGAAGAAGCAGATAATTGAGACGGGAGATAGAGTATTCATCAACTCTTGGCGGGTCTTGGCGCCTTCTCAGAGCTTCTTGACTCATCTCAGGGGGATCATCATCATCAGCTAGCACTTCTTTGCCTTTTCTACTGGGGGGCTTGTCTGCATCTACCTGTTCCTCTTGCCTAAGACGACGTGGAGGAGGCGACGGTGGAGACGGTGGCCCTAACGGACGCTTACTACCGGAAGTGGATGCCATTAGTGTGTAGGGAAGTTGGCTGAGTTGGAGAGTAATGAGAAACGAAGAAGGGAAGGTATTGAATATAAGGCTGAAGATGCTGGCATTGGATTCTAATGCACTTGTCTTAAATTCCGTTAGGACGGTTCGCCACGTCAGCGTTTCTCTTTCGCCTTTCCCTCTTTCTTATGATGCACTTGCTGTTAAACCGGTTTAACCGCTTAATTCCTTACGAATTCATCTTAAAGCCATGTGATATTTATGCCGGTAATTGCACCCTTTCGTTACTAAAATCTTTTTGGACCCAAAAGTTTGAAGGGTAATATTTCTTCCATTTTGCCCGTGTTGCGCAGCGCAGAGGAAGAGAATCCTATTAACTCCAGGCATATTTAACCATGTCAATGGATCAAGATGTTAGGTTTATTTTCGTGAAAATAAAATATGAATATGAAGTTTTCAAATCTTTCATGCTTGGTTGTATTATTTAGTTCATAAAAACCAACTCACAGTTTATAAAAAATGAGTTATCCGACAGCGTGCTCCACAAAAATGACATCTCACCGTACAAGAAGTTGCTGGAAATTAATTGCAGGCAACTTTGAATCGGATTGTGGCTTTTGGTTCCTATAACTATATATGTTGGCATTCTGTTTCGGAGAGGAAAAAAGGGAGCCAGAAACTCCAATCACCCTGTCCGTGTAAGACGTGTTACACACCGGCCTTGTCTAGTGTGATCCTTTACTTTTATTTAATTTAAAATTATTTATTGTAGGTTAATTTACGCCATTCATCAGAGTACTAGCAGCAGAGCATGCATCAGTTTAGACAATAATATACGAATAAAATAAAGATACAAAAAGATAAATTTACCCCAGAGGGTTTAATATACAGTCATCTGGATAACGGTACCTGCACAAGCTAATATAATATACTACAGTCATTTGGAAACCAAAATAAATATCCAAAAGAAAATCACTAACATCAACACTACACTACTCCAGCTCTGGAGCTTGACCTCTATCTCCCTGCTTTGATCTAGATGAACTGCTAGAGAGCTTAAAAGGGGCAATGCATATAGAAAAACCATAAATACACAAATACCACATAACATTCAGCATCAAGGCACACAGCCAAATCCGGAACTAGCAGTCCTAATAGCACACAACACAGATTGCAGTGGTCCTAAATCTACTGTAGCAAGCTGATTTGTAGCGGTTAAAAAAAACCGCTACTACATATATATACACCGCTACTATATCTGTAGCGGTTACCACTGACCATCACTAAATGGGTTGGGCTGACGTTTGGTTTGAGAGCTTAGTCACGGTTAAAAAACCGCTACAAGTTAATGTGTAACCGCTACACATTAATCTGGTTTTCCGCCATTAGTTTTAATTGTTTTGAATATTTGTCGCGGTTATTAAACCGCTACAAATTTTCCCGCCATTTTTTGGATAAAAAATTTGCCGCCATGTGAATAATTGTAGCGGTTGGTAACCGCTACAAATGTTCCCGCCATTTTTCCGCAAAAAATTTTTGGCCGCCGTCAGTGTACTTTATTTTGAATATTTGTAGCGGTTAGTAACCGCTACAAAGACCGCTACAACCAAATAACGCCATTTTTTAGGAAAATGTTTTAAACTTAGTAGCAATGATGGTAACCACTATAAATTCATGACCTGTAAAAAAAAAAAATTTATTATTTATCGAGGTAATTATGTAAATATTACGTAATTAATAATTTATTTTTTTAATGAAAATAAAAGATATTTAAATATGATATTTAAATATTAAATATATAAGGTGATTATATATGTGCAAAATAATGAGAATATGTAAGTATAATAAGAACTAATAATGAGTTAATTAAAATAATACTTATTGTTTAAAAAAATGTGTGTACAAGTCATTGAATAATGTATCGGGAAGTAGAAGGAAAGTTGAAAAATATTACCGGTTCAACTGCAAAATAACAAACATTAGTATGAGAATCATTAGATTTGATCCGGTTAAACGGCACTTACCCCCTTCAATAAGTTAACCTCTTTCAAAACGTAAAAATATGTGAGAAAACAGAGAGAAAACACATATAGAAAAGAAACTGATACATATTAAATGTGGTTGGGTGGGGTATTTATGAGGTATCTGCGCCTCGTTTTGTAGCGGTTGTGGTCTCACTTTTTTGTAGCGGTTGCATTTAGTAGCGGTTAGTATTTGTATTTGTAGCAGTTTATATCTGTAACGGTTGTTTTAGTGTTTGTAGCGGTTATTTAACCGCTACAAATTATGTTCTGGATTTTTTTTTATTATAAAAAACTTAGTAAAAAGATTACATATTACAGCGTAGGCACAAGTTTTACTCTTAATCTTCTTCGCCATCCCTACAAAGAAAGTTTGCATAAAATGTTACGCGTGAGGTGAATACGTTTGAACACAAATAAAACTTTAGTTAAATGTTACTATTTTATAAAGCGTAAATTAAAAGACGTACCGAACTATAGGTAAATTGTCATCACCGTCTGGGAAGAAGTTTTCGAAGCTAGCGGGCTGGAACGGCTCACAATCGTAGGCGACGTTATTAATTTATTAATTTATATATTTTTTGTCTTTGTTATAGAGTTATTTGTCCATTTAACTACAAATACATAATAAATATACTCTAATTTTATGATTTGGTTTATTATTTGTTGTAAATAAAATTACTCTTATGTTTAATGATTAAATTATTTGTTACAATAATAGTCATCGTACTAATGTCGCTTAGTGGTATGTTTCTTATGTTTTATGTGAGTTATTTGTGAACATAGTTTGCTTTTGATTATGAATTAGTGATTGTGCTTATTTGTTGGATGATTTGGGATGTAATTAACTAATTATATTTCTTTAAAAAAACATAGGAAATTTAATTAAAATTTGGAATAGTAATTTCCGGGCCCTGGAGGGCCGCCCCTAGCCCTGGTGCTCTCGGGCCGGGCTTTGGAAAACATGTATTTTTCTTACCTCGAGCCCTGGAGGGCCGGCCCTGGCCCTTCACGGGCCGGCCCTGGAGGGCCGGGCCGGCCCTGATTGCCAGCTCTAAATGTACTTGATAAGTGCATATTTTATAATTAAATAATTATCAATTCTGAGATATATATTGGATTAAATTTATTACTATTGTATACTTATTTAATTATCTTTTATATACTTTTCCATCATTAAGTCAAACTTAGGATCAAAGAATCAATTGACATAAAATCTACTTATTTCCTATTATATTTTGCGGGAAATATTAGGCGATTTGGAAAGAAGTAGAAAAAGCAATTAAGAGGATATGCAATCAGTCAATCTCGGTGGTCCCAAGAAAGAAAAATAGAAACAAAATCAATTGTGTAATCTGGTGGAGTAAATTACAAGATATGATATATCTTTTTAATAAGAAAAGGAGAATCAATGACCCACGGCCTAAGTTATATGTAGGCTATATATATGAAGAGAGGAAAGAAGAAGAGGAGGACGAGACGACTGAAGAAAGAAAGAAGGACGCAAGAACAATTCGATTTTCATCTCTTTTCTTTTATTTTGTTAACCTAGCCATGCTTGGCTAGTCTTCTTTAGTAGTTAGGGCAAGGATGAACCCTATGCGAATTTGAGTATTTGTTTGAATTCTCTACTTGCATTTAACTAGAACCGTTAATTCATCGTAGAGTTGCATGACCTAGACATAGGCTTACGAGTTTATGCGATCTCATAATTCTGATTTATATAATCTTTCCAAACAATACTAAGACATTAGGTTGTTTTCAAAGATATCGGACTAAGGTAGCGTCAAGACATTGGGACTTAGTCTAATTTTAGAGAATTGATCGTCAATCATGGGAATAATAATCAATTAGGGATTTAATTCAAATACTTAGAGGAACATAGGGAATTCTATGCCCTAGCTGCGTTTTTCTCTATCAATTTTCTTTTATTTTAATTAAATTCAATCTAGTTTTCTCAACTTAAACGAAATTGTGAAATTAATGCCTAACTAAAGTTTGTGATATTAAGTCCTCGTGGGAACGATACTTTTCTTATCACTTTATTACTTGATACGGCTCGTATACTTGCGGAGTTATAGTGTAATACCCCGAAATTTGAATTAGGGAATTTAAGGGCCAAAGTGCCAAAATGACCAAAATGCCCCTAGAAAGGGTAATTAACTTAGAAAATTATGGAATAATGTTAGAGGTATGAAAATACTAATGTTAATACAAGAGTATGAAGATAATGAGACATTGTAATTAAGAAAATTATCAAGTTATGATAATTAAGTAATTAAATAATATTGGGCTAATTACTTAAGCATAAGTGAAGGAGATTCACAAGTAATTATATGAAACCCTAAAATTGGTGGTTTTTGTTTTAAAATTAGTAAAAACATGTTTACTAATTAAATGGAAATTTTGGAGAAAAATAGTTGAGTTTAGGTATTTTTAGACCTAAATACAAGAATGGACCAATTAGGGATTTTTGTGAAATTTTTGGGAAAAAGTAAATAAATAAATCATTAAATAATTAATTAAATAAAAATAAATATTAATTAAAATTAAAGAGGGGGCAGCCGAATTATGCTCCAAGCAAAGAAAATAAAATGAATGAAAATGAATATATAGGTACATATGCAAGTTGGCATTATTTTATATTATAATTAATTAAAGTGAAACTTTGTGAATAGTAATTTTAATATTAGGAAACGGATCCTATCTAGAGATCTAGGAATAGGAATCCCAAGGTCAAGGTAAAATATTGATCGGTGAGTTTTTACCTTTAAGTGACCTCTTCCTAAGAACACGGAATGCCCTGTATGGAACCAAAATTTAGGTTAACTTGGACATTTCTAGTAAGTGAGAACTTGTCTTCAAAGTTGTAAATCCAGAATTTTGAGATTTCTCCGAAATTACGCGAATCGGGTGCCGATCGGGGAAATTGGACTGGATGAGGACACGTGTCATCATCCAATTGGCTCATCTTTGGCTTGGAGAGGGGCAGCACGTTTTGGTGTGTTGTATGGCCAAGAATCACTCTTCAAAATATTAAAGGGAAAATTACAACTTTGGACCCAAAATTTGAGAAGGAAAATTACACTTTAGGACCCAAAATTTGCCTATAAAAGGCAAGAGCTCTCTTCATTTTCTCACCCCATTCTCAAGTGAAAACCGAAATCCTTGATTGAGAAAGAAGAGAGAGAAGCTCTGGGAAGTTACGCCAAGTCTTCAACGGGTAAGTCTTTCGGTCTTTAGTTTTTAGTCTTTAGTTCAATAGTTAGTAAGGCTAGAGTAGTCTTTATTTTTATGATTTGGGTATCATATGGGAGGGCTATTTTAGTCTTTATTTTCAAGAATCATAAATGCGTCGAAGTTCGCGAAATTTTGGGAAGAAAATAGCCTATGTAGCGGAGCGCTGGCGAAATTCCGCCAAGTAGGGGTATAGGGGCAAAATGGTAATTTTTACCTAAAATGCCGATTATAATGCCAAATCACTAATGAAAGTGATATTACTCCTATAGGACGTCGAAATCCTAATCTGTTTGCCGTTCTGCCGAAGTGCCGCTATTGGACGTTTTCACGTTTTTAGTAGAAAAGTACGATTTCGACGGAAGTGCCGTCTACCGTCAACGAAGGTACGTTCGCGTCTTGTAACACTAACTCGATGTTTATGGTATGCATATATGTGGTATGTGTGTAGGAGTGTTATCTTGTTTGAGTACATATAGTGGTTAGAGGATATGTCGTATCTTTGGGTGCAATGCATACGTATCTTTGGGTGCAATCTGTCCGTATCTTGGGTGCAATCGGTCAGTATCTTTGGTGCAATTTGTCGCATCTTGGGGGCAATACATATGCATGGGTTGTGATAGAGTGATGGTATGTCTTGATGATGTTGTGGATGTCTGTCGTTTGTATGTGTATACATAAACATGAGGTTAACTGTTACACGAGATCCGGCACTGGATCTCAGCCCTTAACATAGCGTCAGGTTCAGGAGGACCAAGGACCGAGGATGGAGGCAAGCAGCCTGCATAGAAAACCTGACTGAAGACTTCATTTCGTGGATCGGGCAGGAGTCTTCCTTTGATGTTGTCCTTTATTTCTGAAAACGCTCGGTTATTGAACCGCCTTTGTAATCGCCGGATACACTACTGTTGGCTTTTGAATCTATATATCAGTTACTCTTCCGCTCAAATGCTCTACTCTGATGGTTTGAAAAGATGTTTTAAAAAAAAAAATTATACTGCTTTAAAAAGTCGGGTTGTTACATTTGGTATCAGAGCAGTTGTCCTGGCATAGATCTAACTATGTTATATACAAACCATTGGTGCCGAAGGCAAGGCTAGTCTATGTGGGTAAGCCAATCAGTCGCCGTGAACTCGGTGAGGCTCCCATGATAGACACTTACCTGGCCAATTGGTTTGAGTAACGGAGTTAGGCTCTACGCTTTTTTTTTTAAAGAGCATATTTTGAAAATGAGTACTGATATAGCCTAAGGTCGGTGTACTACCTTACTTCGGTATACCATTCTGAGCCGGTATACCATCTTGAACCGGTGTACCACCCTTGGTCGGTGCATCACTCTGATAACCGCCAGGGTGCAATGTAAAGCGTGAAAGAGTCTAGGGACTAATGTGATAAAGTCTCGTGTTATGCGAAATGTCTTCCCTGTATCTAACGTTTCCCTTAATAAAGGAAAAGAACACAACATGGTGAATTTAAGAGGAGCCGGAGCTCCCAGAGGCCGAGGCAGAGGCCGAGGCAGGGGACGAGGTAGACAACCTCAGACAATTCCAGTAGTGAATCCTGAGCAGCCAAATCAAGTACCAAACCAGCAGATTGCTTTGCAAGAGGCCGTGGCCGTAGTGCGTGAACAAAGGGAGATGCTAGATGAACAAAGAGCGATGATAGAAGAACTTCGGGCCGAAAGGCAAGCTGAAAGGCAGGCCAGACATGAGGAAGAACAACATTCTGAAGAAGAAGAAAACGAGCAGAGTGATGAACACGATGAGGAAGCTGAGGGATCTGATAGGTCCCAGTCACCTCCACGACGAGGGAGAGATATGCAGACTACACAAAGTTGGGTCACTCAATTTTGTAAGCTCAAGCCACCCTGTTTCCACGGGAAGAACGAATTGGCTGAGGATTGGTTCTGAGTCCGGAGAAAATATTTGAAGTTATGGAATGCCCGGATGATCGGAAAGCTCAACTTGCGATCTTTAAGCTCGATGGTGATGCGCATCGATGGTGGAAGAGCGTCGCCACGGCGTTGCGGACCCGATATTGCCCTGTCACATGGGAGAAGTTCATGGAGGAATTCAATGAACAATATTTTCCTCCTCGACACGGTGATCAAGGAGGCGGAGTTTCTTAGCATCCAACAAGGTTCGAGGAATCCTTCGACGATTACTATACTCGGTTTACCAATCTGTCACGATACTCGTCGTATCGAGGAGTAATGATAACGAAACCCGGAAGTCAAACAGTTGACACACGGGCTAAAATATGAGATAAAGAAGAGGTGGTATCTCAGCAGTTTCCTAAACTAGCCCAAGCGGTAGAATCTTGCCGACTAATTGAGCGCAACCGAAAGGAGCTGCGTAAACCTCGGCACTTAAGCACAAGCAGTACAGATCGTAGCGAGGTCGGTAGTGAGAATTCCTCGCGGAAAGAGAGGCACCATGGAGGGACTCGCAAAGGGAAAACAAGAGACCATTCCAGTATGAGCAACAGAGCAACCCGAGGATGCCGAGACCCGACCGTGTCCCGATCACGGGAAGTACCATTCTCGGTAGTTGTGGTGGTAGACGGGTTTGTTACGGATGCCGGAAGCTGGGCACATCATTTCAAACCGTCCTGAGAAAAGTGTAGAGAGACGAGTTTGCTATAGATGTCAGAAACAAGGACACATTGCCCCGAATTGTCCTGAGATAGCTGCGAAGATGAGGCCACAGAACTCGGGCCGAATGTACGCGTTAACCGACACAATGGACAGAGAACTTCCGGAGAGAGTCCAAGGTACTATCTCTCTTAGTAAGGAATTTTCTCTATGCATTGCATGAACTAGGTGTTAGCTATTCGATTGACTTATACGATACGAGAACCACCTCCGTGATGTATTCCATGTTTCTTAGATATTACGATTCGACCGTGATCATGTCATTGAGTAGAGGTATCTTGTGTTGCTATGGTGTATGGGCGCCATGGTGACATGTATGATATCTTGTGTTGTCATGGTGTATGGGCGCCATGGAGACATTTTGGTATTTGTGGTGTTGACCGCGGTGTATGGGCGCCTCGGGAGACACTATATATCAAAGTACAATATGACAAGATCTTTATGGTCAAACCAAAGCGAATTCTCGATCGCCAGGAGGAGCGGCTGGCAGACAAAGTGAAGATCCGATGCGTGGAGTCCAAGGTCCGAGTAGGACGAAGTCTAGTTAGTACAAAGTATAGTGGGTAGAGTGCAAATTTCGAGGACGAAATTTTGTTTAACGGGGGGAGAAATGTAATACCCCGAAATTTGAATTAGGGAATTTAAGGGCCAAAGTGCCAAAATGACCAAAATGCCCCTAGAAAGGGTAATTAACTTAGAAAATTATGGAATAATGTTAGAGGTATGAAAATACTAATGTTAATACAAGAGTATGAAGATAATGAGACATTGTAATTAAGAAAATTATCAAGTTATGATAATTAAGTAATTAAATAATATTGGGCTAATTACTTAAGCATAAGTGAAGGAGATTCACAAGTAATTATATGAAACCCTAAAATTGGTGGTTTTTGTTTTAAAATTAGTAAAAACATGTTTACTAATTAAATGGAAATTTTGGAGAAAAATAGTTGAGTTTAGGTATTTTTAGACCTAAATACAAGAATGGACCAATTAGGGATTTTTGTGAAATTTTTGGGAAAAAGTAAATAAATAAATCATTAAATAATTAATTAAATAAAAAATAAATATTAATTAAAATTAAAGAGGGGGCAGCCGAATTATGCTCCAAGCAAAGAAAATAAAATGAATGAAAATGAATATATAGGTACATATGCAAGTTGGCATTATTTTATATTATAATTAATTAAAGTGAAACTTTGTGAATAGTAATTTTAATATTAGGAAACGGATCCTATCTAGAGATCTAGGAATAGGAATCCCAAGGTCAAGGTAAAATATTGATCAGTGAGTTTTTACCTTTAAGTGACCTCTTCCTAAGTTAATTAGAGGTCGTTTGTGCATTTCCTAATAAAACAAAATAGGAAAAATGCATATAGGTATATTTTGGATATAAGGAAAATAAATTCTAACTCAACATCTAGGCATGAGTTTGAATTTATTTTGACATATTTGGAATCGGTGAATTTTTCAAGAAGTTGATAATTTGAAATGCGTTCAAACCGAGACGCGACCGGACACGTTTTTCGAGAAACTTCTACCAACACGGAATGCCCTGTATGGAACCAAAATTTAGGTTAACTTGGACATTTCTAGTAAGTGAGAACTTGTCTTCAAAGTTGTAAAGCCAGAATTTTGAGATTTCTCCGAAATTACGCGAATCGGGTACCGATCGGGGAATTGACCGGATGAGGACACGTGTCATCATCCAATTGGCTCATCTTTGGCTTGGAGAGGGGGCAGCACGTTTTGGTGTGTTGTATGGCCAAGAATCACTCTTCAAAATATTAAAGGGAAAATTACAACTTTGGACCCAAAATTTGAGAAGGGAAAATTACACTTTAGGACCCAAAATTTGCCTATAAAAAGGCAAGAGCTCTCTTCATTTTCTCACCCCATTCTCAAGTGAAAACCGAAATCCTTGAGTGAGAAAGAAGAGAGAGAAGCTCGGGGAAGTTCTCCGAAGTCTTCAACGGTAAGTCTTTCGGTCTTTAGTTTTAGTCTTTAGTTCAATAGTTAGTAAGGCTAGAGTAGTCTTTATTTTTATGATTTGGGTATCATATGGGAGGGCTATTTTAGTCTTTATTTTCAAGAATCATAAATGCGTCGAAGTTCGCGAAATTTTGGGAAGAAAATAGCCTATGTAGCGGAAGCGCCGCGAAATTCCGCCAAGTAGGGCTGATGATGTTGTGGATGTCTGTCGTTTGTATGTGTATACATAAACATGAGGTTAACCGTTACCTGAGATCCGGTGCACTGGATCTCAGCCCTTAACATAGCGTCAGGTTCAGGAGGACCAAGGACCGAGGATGGAGGCAAGCAGCCTGCATAGAAAACCTGACTGAAGACTTCATTTCGTGGATCGGGCAGGAGTCTTCCTTTGATGTTGTCCTTTATTTCTGAAAACGCTCGGTTATTGAACCGCCTTTGTAATCAGCCAGAGATACACTACCGTTGGCTTTTTGAATCTATATATCAGTTACTCTTCCGCTCAAATGCTCTACTCTGATGGTTTGAAAAGATGTTTTAAAAAAAAAAAAAATTATACTGCTTTAAAAAGTCGGGTTGTTACATATAGGCTTTAAAGTTTTGCCCTATCAAGTTTTTGGCGCCGTTGCCGGGGACTTGTGTGCCACAACTATCTTGGTTAGAATTGATTGAGCATTAGTAGTTTAAGTTTGAGTTTGTAAATATTTTATTTTATTTTTTCAGAAATTTTTTTTTAAAAAAATGGATTTCAATTGGCAACCAACTGGTCTTAATGTTGAAAAGGAGATGAATTCGTTGTCTTCTACACAAGAAGGATTGATTGCTATTTTAAATTCTTTGAATGAATATAAGCAACGTAAAAGGAGCATAAATGATGGTTGTATTCCATATGTTGATTCTTCTCAATATGTTTGCATGTCTTGTGTTTATTGTGGAGGGAATCATTTGTATGAATATTGTCCATATAGTACAACTAGTCATTTTGCGAGGGATGATTTTGCTAGGAACCAAGCTTATTTTGATAATTCATTTTGTCCTAGTGAAAGTTTTGAGCAACAAAAGTTTGAGGATCCATATGTCTATTGTTCTCATGAAAATACCCCTCCTTTTTACTCGTATCCATATGTTGAAGAACACACCATTGAGTATAAGGAAAAATCTAATTTAGAAAGATTAGTTGAGGAGTATGGGGAATGTAACGCCCCCAATTCCTACGTCCATTATGATGTCCATTTATGTCCTAAATCTCTTATTAGATTAATTGATGTGAAATTATCAGAGTAAAGACGTTAACAGATCAAAGTGAGTCACAACGGAGAGCATGCTTAACGTTTGGACGAATGAGTGACTGATTACATATGCCCAGACATATGCTGGTTAATTAATATTCCCAGAGGAATATAAGCGTGATACAACTTAAAATTCTTTGCGGTGTATCCGGTCGGCACGTTAGTAGTACAATTATCCAACTATTCAAAAATTATACATAATACTATCCCAAAATAATACTTCGGCCAAGTCCTCACGCGTGTTGCTTACCCTTTTCTCCGGCTCCCGATCCTCCAGATCCTGAAGCTAGGGTAAATTCTGAGATTCAATACCCATTGAATCTCAGGTAACAGTTAACCTCATGCTCAAGTATAACAGTATATATGACAGATATTCATTACATTTCAGCATCAACCATACATAGCACACAGCAGATGTAAGGTTATAACAATACATAGCACACAGCAGGTGTAATGTTAACAACACAACAATACATAGCACACAACCCATGTAAAGTTCACAATACATAGCACACAACACATGTAATGTTTGCACTCACCAGTGCCACGGCCCTACATGTCCTCAGCGCTAGGAAAACATACATACAGCATTATCATGACTATAACTCGCGCAAAGCTGAATGTATATAAACAGGTGACCTAAGACCGAGTCTTAGCCACAGTCCATGACCCAAGACCTAGTCTTGTCCATGACTCTATGAATTATCTAATCACATATAAGCATACAAGACACATCAGAGTTAAAGTTACAGTACGCGTCCGTACCTTAGTCTGCGTAGCTAGTGGTACTTTCACCTTTTGGTATTGATTCCTGACTTTCTCGGATATCCTATAATAGTATCACCGCATTATTTCCTTTATAATAATATCCTAAGAGATGTCTTTGTCACTATTGACCTTTCTACCCCTGGTGGATTTGTTATTCCATTTACCCCTTTTCTAATAAATAATAATAATATTTATTATTATTTATTTATCTATTTTATTACTTCTTTTCTTTCTTTCTTTTCTCTTTCTACCTTTTCATTGTACATAACAGGACGTTCACACACACATATATATTGATACAATGATTCTTCCTTTTATTTTGTCTCCTAAAGTCAATATGTAGCATTATATGTATATATGACAACAATATATTTATATTAGCTACCAAATTAATTACTTGAACATTATTAATAATCTATGTTGCGTCAGACTTGGATCCAACAAAAAATAATGCATTGTAGAGAAGATGCTTTGCTTTTCGTGTATTATTATACAACTTGCAAGCCTGGGTGCATACTCACACACTAGCAAAACTATTCAATATATTATAAAGTTTGAATATATATATATATATATATATATATATATATATATATATATATATATATATATATATATATATATATATATATAGGAGCAGCAAGCAAATGACAGCGAGAACTTCCTATTATTATCATTATTTTCTTTTTCTTCCATCCCATGTACAGCGTTGCAATATATATATAGCGTGTGTATGTGTGTGCAGCATTTATATGTAGTGTCCTATATCTATACATATTCTTTTTTTTGCTCAAAATATCTATACATATTCTTGCCCCTTCTCTTTTTATATATATGTAACGTGTGTGTATTAAAGTATAAACATGATAGTAAGCTTTTTGACAGTAATTTTCAACGGTTGTCATATATATATATCAACATCAAGATTTCAACGGTTGTCATATATATATTAGAGCAAAAAAAAACATCAAGATTTCTCTTCTTTTTATGTATGTGCAACGGCTTATATGGTATTAGTTTATAAAACTTAAGCTTGTTTTAATCCTATGGCTCTTTTACAAGTGATTCAAGTCCTATCAACCTAAACCAACGACATGCCTATGCTTAACACAGTAAGCTTCTCGGGTTCCTTATGCAGCCATATACATGTTCCTAAGACCACAAAATTTACGGTTTAACCTTTTCATTCCTCATGCACCCATACATATATATTTATACCCTTCATATGACAGCAACTTCCAACGGTTTTGCATAGATATATATATATATATACTCAAACACATAAGCTTTTCCTTTATTTTTGTACATATATGCAACGATTGGTTTTAACTTATATATATATGAGCCATGCATGTGCAGCGATATTATAAAGGTAACCAAGTTTTGTGTTCTAGTCTTATAGATATATCTACATACCTATCTGCATCATTCTCGGTAAGCTTTAGAGTCCTATACATATCAACCTATATATATATATTCAGTAAAATAGTGACCAAAGTGCAGCAACGTATCAGCCCCTGTTTCATTATTCTATTGCAGCAACTCAAAGTTTGTTTCCTATAGCTTAATACCTTTACACTTGCGTTGGGGAAAAATGACGAAAAACTAGAAGGAAGGAGGCTTGATACTTTACCTCGGGTTTGCTGGTATAAACGATGGGATCTCCACCGATGCTCTTCTCCCCTGTTCTCGACGTGTTTTGGCAGAGGAAGATTGGGTGAACAATGAATATATAGGGGACTGAAGATCTGGGCTGAAAAGGAAGGAGGACAGACTGAAGAATATTACCCAGTGCTGGGCTCGAGAAGTATGCAGAAGTATGGCTGTTGCGCGTACAGTGAAGCCGAAAGCAGATTTGGAGTATGGTGTGATCTGTCTTTTTTTTTTCGTAAGCAACGCATTCAGTTTTTTCTCCACTGTGGACTCCTCTTGCGTGTTTGACCGAAAGGAATTAATCAATTAAATGGTTGTGGGCAGTGTTTTGGCTAAATGGATGTGAGAGTGAATAAATACATAAAACAAATTATCAGAATGGATATGGGCCGAATAGGTATTGTTGGATAATGGAGGGAGTATTTAAATTCTAATTTGCAACTAGGTTATTTAATTTGTTTGTTCAGTTGCAATTATTGGATAATCCTTGAAAATGAATTCTTAATTTCCTATACGGACTTTTCCTTCTTAATTAATTCTCTTTTGGCCATAAAATATCAATTTCAAAATTTTTAGGCCTAAATTATTCCTTACTTGAATTTGTCCTTTTTCCCAAAATAAACTAAGGGAAAAATAAGCCTAAATTTTCAATAATCATCCTCGTAATTATTTTAAGCCAAAATTTCATGATTAATTTCCACGTATTATTCAAACTTTAAAATCCCAAAATTTGGGATGTTACAGGGAAGCAGTAGAGAGATCTAGTAGAGAGCAAAAGGAGTTTGCCACTAGCATTAAATCAAGTTTCCAAAATATTGGGGTAAGTGTGAGTCAAATTGTTTCAACCCTTGAGACTATGGTGCAAAATAATTCTTTAAGCCTGATGACCACTTCTTATGCTGATAATGATTATTGTGAGGAAGTTGAAGGTTTGGAATCACATGAGACTATGGATAATGTAGAAAATGATTGTGGGTTTGAAATTGATTTAGATGAGAATAGTGAATGTCTAGAAGAGGTTCTACTGTGGAGCCTAAGGATTGTGATGTTGGTGATTAAATTGATTTAGATGAGAATAGTGGATGTTTAGAAGAGGTTCCTACTTGTGGAGCCTAATGATTATGATTTTGGTGATCAAATTGATGTAGATGTCCCAATTGTTGTTGTTCATGACTCTCCTCTTGAAGTGTTGACTCTTGCGATGAGAGTCAAGTGGATTTTATTGGATGCTCTAAATTCTTGGAAGTGCCTATATTTATTTTCAAGGATATGCATGTTGTGCTTCATTTAAATTCGGTTATTGCTTGTAATCCAATATTGTCTATGATTAAGGAAGTACAAGTAATTAACTTGAATGATCAATTCTTGTGTGTGATACCTTGTTGTTTGAAAAGAAATGAAAACAAGGTAATTATGGTGTTTGATACTTATGATTAGTGGTTTCTTTTGAGAAGTCTGGTTGAAGACTATAAATTTAGCGCTTATTGGGAGGCAACCCAAGGGTTTTGTTTGCATATTTTGTTATTTTTTTTTTATTTTTAGTTTATTCAGGTTTGAAGATGATCACTCCTCTTGTTGCTGCAAGGTCTTGCTTGAGCACTCTCTTTTCCCTCACAGTATCATGGATGGTACCAGAGGAAGCACTCCACATTAGAGTTAGAGGCCTAAACCAGGGGAGTACTAGTTTCTTTCCCTCTTTATATTTTTGCAACATTGAGGACAATGTTTGATTTATGTGTGGGGTAGGGATATGATTTCTTTGGTGTTGCTTGTTCTTATTCAATTGAAAAGAATTCCCTTGAAATTTTTTGAGTTTTTGTTCGATTGACCTTAACTTTGAGCATCCCCATCTTAGAGAGTATTATCAAGTAAAACAATAAAAAGGAAAAGAATGTTTCAATTAAGCCCCTGAGCATTGAATTTTTGTAGCAATCTGGAGATGGACTATGAGAATAGGGATTAGTTTGGAATATGATCAACAAATTATTAGTTTTTTTTTTTTAATATTTTGATACCTGATTCCTCTAGGAGATGAGATTATGCCCTTTGTTGGCCAAGTAAAACTTTTGTTTAGGGAAAGGACTCAAGTGAGTTATTATGAAAAAAAAAGAAAAAAAGAAAAAAGAAAAAGTGAAACACAACTCCAATGACTTATCTAGACCTACTTAGTAACTGGTGCTGCATCACCCATGTGCAAGGTCGCGTCAAACGGTAAGGTCAAAGAGGGTTATGAGTTGAGCTAAAAGCCTCTTGAGGTGCCTGTTGGAGTAACCAAGTAACCGGTGCTGCATCACCCATGTGTAGGGTCGCGTCAAAAGGGGACCTACAACGGCTCAAGAAAAGTATATAAAAAAAAAAAGAGTTATTTCTTACATGAGGATCCCTATGAAATTAACTGCAAAGCTTGGTTTAGTGGGGGCATTTGAATTTTTCTGGAGGAATTAAGTAGGATAATATTCTTCTACTAATCTTATTGTTGTGCTTATTACTAGCTAAGCCTTTAATCATGGGATGTTAAGAGATTATTATGATTGTTTAAGGCTATTGGCTTAGTGACCCAGTCTTATAAGACATTAACTGAATAAATTTTGATAACATGATCTGAGTGTGGTGGTAAACTGCTCGCTGTTTAGGGAGTTCAAAAACAATGTCATTCTCATTTAGATAATGAATTCTCTTTCTTTTGCTTGAGGACAAGCAAAGATTTAAGTATGAGAGAGTTTGATAAGTGCATATTTTATAATTAAATAAGTATCAATTCTGAGATATATATTGGATTAAATTTATTACTATTGTATAATTATTTAATTATATTTTATATACTTTTCCATCATTGAGTCAAACTTAGGATCAAAGAATCAATTGACATAAAATCTACTTATTTCCTATTATATTTTGCAGGAAATATTAGCTGATTTGGAAAGAAGTAGAAAAAGCAATTAAGAGGATATGCAATCAGTCAATCTCGGTGGTCCCAAGAAAGAAAAATAGAAACAAAATCAATTGCGTAATCTGGTGGAGTAAATTACAAGATATGAGATATCTTTTTAATAAGAAATGGAGAATCAATGACCCACGGCCTAAGTTATATGTAGGCTATATATATGAAGAGAGGAAAGAAGAAGAGGATGACGAGACGACTGAAGAAAGAAAGAAGGACGCAAGAACAATTCTGATTTTCATCTCTTTTCTTTTATTTTGTTAACCTAGCCATGCTTGGCTAGTCTTCTTTAGTAGTTAGGGCAAGGATGAACCCTATGCGAATTTGAGTATTTGTTTGAATTCTCTACTGAACGTTATTTACCATGATTGAATGAATTATCTTTGCTTAAAGCTTTCTTAAAGATTGATCACCTTTTAGATTGTTCATAGGTTGGTGTATGACAATAGAGATGTTGGTGCATTTAACTAGAACCGTTAATTCATCGTAGAGTTGCATGACCTAGACATAGGCTTACGAGTTTATGCGATCTCATAATTCTGGTTTATATAATCTTTCCAAACAATACTAAGACATTAGGTTGTTTTCAAAGATAACGGACTAAGGTAGCGTCAAGACATTGGGACTTAGTCTAATTTTAGAGAATTGATCGTCAATCATGGGAATAATAATCAATTAGGGATTTAATTCAAATACTTAGAGGAACATAGGGGAATTCTATGCCCTAGCTGCGTTTTTCTCTATCAATTTTCTTTTCTTTTAATTAAATTCAATCTAGTTTTCTCAACTTAAATGAAATTGTGAAATTAATGCCTAACTAAAGTTTGTGATACTAAGTCCTCGTGGAAACGATACTTTTCTTATCACTTTATTACTTGATACGGCCCGTATACTTGCGGAGTTATAGGCTTTAAAGTTTTGCCCTATCAGTACTATTCCTCCACTCTTAAGTATGTATATATAGTTTATAGTATAAATTATACTATAAAATATCTCATATATTTAGACAGAGACAATCTAATTAGCAATGTACTTTTATTTAGTATTAACCTCTAAAAAAGCATTTGTATACATTATAATTTATATACAATTTTATCCATTAAATATATTTAATTAATGACTTTATTGTTTATTAATTTTTTAATAATAATTTAACTTTTTTATCTTCAATTATCAAAATATATACAACTAATATGTATATGTAGTATTCAATAAGATTTATGCAATTTTCAGTTATTTTCTATCTTAACTGACTTTTCAAATAATAACTCAAACACTCTTCAATTTGGAAGACACTTCTGTCACCGTCAATCCAAACACAAATAATTATATTTACAGTCTAACTTTTATCTTATCTTACTTCTGTCAAAGTTAGGTAGAAAATAAGTCATTTCTCTCACCGCTAACCCGAATGTTAGATTCAACTAATATTATTTGAAAAATCCGTTGAGATGAAAAATGATTTAAAATTGCATGAATCTTATTGAATACTACATATATTAATATGAGTTGTATATATTGCACTGAAGATAAAAATTTATATTTCTATTTAAAAATTAAAAAAGGAAAAATAAATATATTTATTATTTGAAAATAAATATATTTAAAGTTAAGTCCCAGAGCTTTTGCTTTAATGGGCTTTTTTTCAGAAGCCCAGTAGCAAAAACACTTACCCAAACGCCTCAAAGCTTTTGCTTCTCAGAACTTTTTTTCTACTTACCTTTTTTCACATTAACTAAGCTCTTTTCTGGTGGAAACACTTACCCAAACAGTGTTAGTCTACCCAAAAATTAATTCTAAAGAGTTTACCCTTCATTGTTATGCTAATAGTGATAAAAAGTTTGTTGCCAATAAGATCGATCCAGTGAATAAAAATACAACTCTTATGCACACGGTGCCGTATGATGAACAATTATGGCATGGCCCCCAATTGGGTTAGCAAATAAATGATTGAGCATGTTGTTTCCTCAGTTGCTATATAGTCACTTTGTAATAAAATCTGCGAGGAAAAAATGTGTGCTCCAATAAATCAAAATGAATCATAGTGGAATTAAAAGTAAAGAGAGATAACTTTATCTAGAAACTAATTATCATTACCTCTCTTAAAATTTGAGTACTCTTATAAAGATTCTCATTGTTAAGCCCTAAAAGATCCGGATCAGCCCTGAAACGGAATAGAAGATGATAACATAATACTGATAATAGCTTTCAAGTCATGCAAGTTCGTTCCAAAATAATTTGAAGGTAAAGTAAATAAAAAAATTATGTACTTTTCTAACAGTCGACAGAGTTGTTGGTGTGCATATTTGGCTTCTTCGCAGTCATTTCTTAACGGCAAAAAGTTTAACCAAATTGGAACCACCTGCTTAATTATCATTAATACCAGTTAAAACAAGCAATATAGGCATACGACTGCCCGTGCAACAATAGTACTGCCCCGATCCTTAACACATGACCCATTTTGTAAAAAAAAAAAAAAAAATCATATTAAAATATGTCTCATATTAAGAAACTTGAGAAGTAGTATTTAAGGAAAAAGACAAGAAAGGGGTTACCTCGGGGCCATTAATAGTATCATGCCTGAACTCACATATTTTCCCCAAAGCTGAAACTGCCGCATCATATGTCATTCTTCTATCTGATTCCATAGCTCGCTCTATTACATGATATAGGTTGTTGATAGCCTCTGTAAACAAACTCACCACTTTTACAATATATATTGTTCAATAAAACAAGTTTACTTAGGTATGTATGCTCGTAAGAGTACTGTAAGGAGCCTACCAAGGGCATCGAAGTTGGATATAAGTTCTCTGTGTGTGGCACATAAACCGATCCCACACGCAGCTTCCTATATACATTACCCAAACAAAAACGTAGTAGATTAAAGCTCAGAATATAAGAACTGAAAAAACAAATAAATCGAGCGAGCTAACTCATTTAATTCTGCAGAAATGATTAAATACCCTTTGAAGCTGAGGGCTTTCTGATTCACAAAAGTCCATGACGACCCGAGGATATGTATCACGATAGCTGGTTGAATAGCATAGAGGAATGAGTCATGAGTATTAAATGCTCATATTTCAATTCGGATATATAACAAGTTAAACCTTTGCAACTTATATGGGTAGTTTTTCAATAGCAAATTGAAAATGGAGATTGCCACTTCTTTCACTTTATCATCACGACCCTGCACAAGAGTTGAATCAAATGATGAATACATTATCACGTTTCTTATGTTTAAGTTGAGAAAAAGAACCTTAAAGGAAGTTATATATATATTATATGATCATACAAAGAAGAATAGTCAGATGAGGGGGACTGACCCACAGCGCTTCAATAGATGGCAGAAGCTTATCCACATGAGGCAAGAACGCAGACTTCAATGTATTTATCATCGTCTCTAAGCATTTTGCAGCCTTCATACAAAAACACAGAGACACAGTTTATTGCATAAAGTGAAAAACAAAAGGCATACAGAAAACAATGTTTCAATAATGAAAGCTTAACGGCCAAAATAATGAAGAATTTTAACACAGACTTGAATTATTTCCTCCTCTTGTTCCATTTCATAATCAGTCACGTGTTCTTGATTGGCAAATAATGACCCCTGAGAGAGTTGATGGTGTATCAGAACAGCAATTTGCTTGATTACATCCACATTAAAAACTGATCCAGAGATCTGCACAATCACATTTTGATATATACGTCATCAAAGAATATAAGCTCAAGTACACACACACACACACGATTTCAGTGGACATTGCCACGTACCGCAATGCACGCATTAAGGCTTTTTAACATCTCTATATCAATAGCTCTTTTCATTTCCTGTAGTGATTTGAAACTCAAGTAGTTCAGCCAAAGAAATTGCGCAATATTGCGTGACGAAAAAAATTTAACGAAGACTTAACTTTTAGACTATATTATGATGTTCTGAATTGAATTATTACGTTTTGTGAAGCGTTGACCAGAGCTTGCACAGTGGAGTTTATCAATCCCTGAGTCTCTTTTCTGTGTAGGCACGAGAGCAATACGCTTGGAAGGGCTAGAAACATGAATTAAGGGAAGCTTATACTTAAATGCAACCCAACATTTTAAATAATATTGTTCATTACTAGTCCTATAAAATCCGAAATACCTTTGATAGAAGAAATTTTAACATCAGCAGTAAAATGGCAGTTGTCGTCGTCGTCATCAGTACTCCTGAACAGGCTGGTCAGAAGAGGAGAGACCTAACATTGGAAGTCGTTATCAGTCACAGGAAAATGTCTCTCTCTATATATATATATAGCTGCATACCGAACTAATTACGTACCCTGGAAGCCCATGGTGCAAATTTCTCCTGGAATCGAACGGCAAAATTTGACAGTAAATCACAGGCCAAAATTCTCTGCTCAGGGCAACTCGGAATTTGCTCCTTATCAATAGTCAACGTCGTCCTACAAAACATACATATATATATTGTTATTATATAAAAGGTTGTGGCCGCCAACCTTTTACATATGCCTTACAACTTTCAGAGAAACATTTTTTTTTTTTCTTTTTTGAAAACAAAAGAATTAAGGTAGAAATGAAGGAAAGATTTGAACCCAAACATGGTAGGATCTTTGGCATTTTTAAGAATCTGAATGAACACAGGCATGGTTTTGTTAAGGAATTCGTTAGTCTGCGGTAGTTTGCACAATTGAGTCAATGCCTGCATCGTGTTAATTAACTTCAGGTGAGAATTTCATTAAACTATTAGTAGCATAAGCTAAAGAAAATTAAATAATTATAATATACTAGCTATATGTTGTCCATACAGCCCTGCTCTTGGCTATATATATATATATGTAATCTTGGTATTTTCTAAAATGTAATTAATAGAATATACCTTTAAAATGTGAATTTTTATTCTGTCGTCAGTATCCGTCCAATCATCTAGAATTTTAAACACAACTGTAAAAACCTTCAAAACGTCCCAAGTAATATATGTTAGAAGCCAAACTAAAATCAAAATATATGAACATATATAATTCAACACAGATTTCCATGCTAGGTGCAGTAAAATTTTAACTGGGAAAAAATATATTTTTGTTTTCATCCTTTTGTACCCAAAAAGTTACAGATTTATAATAAAGGAAGGGATGGCAGAGTTTTTTTTTTTTTTTAAACTTCAGTATTCATATACTCCATTTGTTTTTATTCAACGACAATTTTAGATAGCATAAACCATAACTATTTATACTATTGCACACAGTTATTATAATTTTTTTAATCAAATTATTTGTTATTGAAGTAGCATGCTAAGGATTGTCCAACAGTGATTCTCTGTCCAATAAATCAACAATGTATCCATCATCATATATATTACGAGGGAGATGGTAATATTAAGAAATAATATATACTGAAATCGATATCTTTTTTGCATATATAATAAAAGAATTTTACTTTCAATGAAGGGCTTATTTAAATAAATAAAAAATCATCATTGCTTCAAATATTTGGAAAAGCCACTTACAACCAGGACAATGAAGGAAGAAACTTTTAAAGTATTTTAATTTATAACTAGGAGTGAAAATGTAATACTACCTCTTTTTTTAATATAAGATCTACTTAACTAATTTTGGCTCACTGAAATTAGTTAAATTAATTGTTGGTTAAATTTTTTTTTATTTTCTTAAAATGCCTTAGTAAATCACTTGCATTAAAACTACCGGTAGATGCAAATTAATTGAGATAATTTAGAAAGAAAATAACATATATAGAAGATAAAATGGATTAATGTCTTATATGCTGGATCAAATCTAACCTCTCAATAAGTTCTCATATTAATGACTAGAGGTAGTATTGATCATTGAATAAAAAAAATCAGATAATAATTTCCTTTTTTTTTTTGGGTCGAAAATAATCATTTCCTTTATCACTATTATTTATTGGTGATTATAGAGATTACCTCTTCGGCATTGCTTGGCCGAAACATAGACGGTTCCCTGAGAAACCTCGAGAAAATATAACTCAAGGATTCTATGGATTTCACCCCAAGCAACGACCGAGACACAAGGGGTTTCAAAGAATCCACGGTTTCCTGATAGTGCCCACGAAAAACGACCTACACCCAACAAATTCAACACACATTTTAGTTTTATTAGGATAAATAAAACCCACATCCACATCATCATGTCATGCTTCTACAATTTGACTCGGAGTTATCAATTAATTAAGATATACCGGAAATGATACTGCCAGGGATCTCAGAACTTCCATAGCTCCATCCCGGAAAATCTGCAGGAGAGTGTTTTTACACAACTGTGAATGCTACACACTCACACACACACACGCAAACACACACACATACATATATTTTTTATTGTCTACTTCCCAAAAATATTCATGCCTAGTCACATGTACCTTGAGAAATTTTAGCAATTCAGGCACCAGATCTTCGGAGAACAACCTCACGTCGTCTTCATGATCGCAATAGTTAATCAAGTGATGCACTGCTCTAGTAGCAAGAAACTGCGCAGATCTCACACACACACAGACACACATAAAACATGTTATTCACTATTAGGAAGACAAGCAACTTTGCTTTGAAAGATGTTAAACTCGATTTGGTGTCTGTGTATACCTGAACACGTGGATAAATTGAGGCTGATGATCTAATTATCGTGACAAGTCTAGGCAGGAACTTCATTAAATATTGGACATGCTCTTTTTCATGATCTGAAATTGAACTCAAAATTACTTGAATGGCAGCCCAACGAACGCGAGGGTGGGGATCGGCCAGTGAGACATCGACCACTCTCTCAGTTTGCTCACGTATCTTCTCCTGTGTGGCAGCCATAGGGAAATATAGAAGACGATGAGAGAGTTAATTAGAACACAAAGTAACGTAGGGGAAATAGTTAAACACATATTCCTTAATCAACAGTGAGTAATTGAAATATGCAACACATAGTTCATCAGGCGCTTTAAATGTTCCAACTTTTTCAAACTAAATAACTCCTCAAAGTTAAAACAAACAGGGAAAAGATCAAATTACGGGGCCACAGGCTCTGGAAATTATAGCAAAGGCAATAACTCCAGCATGACGTGTCTGCCAATCTTCTGAATTCAAATACTGTGGTATCTTCTCACTTATAAAGGAAAATAATATATCTTCTTCTGAATCCAAGCAAAACTCAAGTAGTAAGAGCTCTCCCAATCGGAGATTGCCAGAGATCCCCAAATGTTCATTCGATTTCTTGTCCATGTCATACCAGGAAGTAACATCTGCAATATGAAACATCAAGCGCACGCAATTCTCCAATATTCTGCGTTTAGACTCCTTAGAAAGTTCCCGAACAAAGCGTGTAAAATCCAACGATGACCGTTTTTGGAGCATAAGAATAATTTCAATCGCCGGGCAGGTGAGAAAATTGTCATCTGCAGTCTCAGCAATTTCGAACAGGCATGTCATCAATTCAGAACTAAGTGACTTCACAAAATCGTGAGTATAATTTCTAGCCACTTGCACCAAATCCATGATTCTTGGTTTCACGATATGGATTTGACCGCCCCTGCGAAATGCTTGTTGGAGCCAACCAACCATTTTTGATAATAGGAGGTCAAACCTCAGGTGTGGCAGAAGGCATATGAATTTAACTGAGCCATCAAATGTGAAAGCCTGGATATTGAGATTGGGAGAATCAAATAGATTCAAGACTCCAAAGCAATTTTTTCTGAAGAATCTAGTGTAAATTGACTCATAGTTATCACTCCAAAATTTGTGCGCTCGTGGCAAACACAACAGACATTCTTTCTCAGGCAAACACAATATAACCCTGAGTGCCGTTTCTTGCCTCGTTTCGGTGTTTGTATGAATGGCATTTGTGAGATTGTCAAGAAGTTCGCGCCATCTCTCGGTTTGAAACATGCCGGCGACTATTTCAGATAAATTAAGCTTATTAGGTGTTGATTCGTGGTCGTCGGAAACATCAAGAAGCATAGATTTGAGATGGGAGAGCGCGTCTTCATCAATTCTTGACGGATTTGGGAGTGAGAAGAGCCTTCTTGTGGCTTCTTTACTCGTCCCAAGAGCAGGATCATGATCATATCTACTGGGGTACTTTTCTTTAACCAAGGCCTTCTCTGCCTCTACCTCTTCCTCTTCCTCTGCTTCTCGTTTGCGTTTATGCTTCGCGCGATGTGGAGGAGGCATCGTCGGCGGAGACGATGGCCGTGAGGGACGCTTACTACAAGGAGTGGGTGCCATTGTGTAAGGAAGTTGGGTGAGAAACGAAGACGTGAAGGTAGGTATTGAAGATTTTGAATACTGGGCTGAAGATGCTGGAATTGGATTCTCATGCACGCCTTTTAAATTCCGTTAGGACGGTTAGCCACGTCTGCGTTTCTCTTCCCTAATTCTTTACAAATTCATCTGAAAGCAAAGTACTCCCTTCCTTGTGTCCTAAATATAACATTTTGGCTGAGTTTATTAAGCATCAACTCAGGATCAGGAGTTCGATCAATCAAAGCATGTATGGGTAACATAAAGTTCCTTGGAGAAGTCTAGTTTGCAAGGGAAGGGATTAGTCACCACGGTAAGCACACCCCAAAAAATGACCCCAATAAAAAGGTCCTTTTAAAAAAAAAAAAAAAAAAAATTGGAAGGGTAATATTTCTATGAGAAAATCAATGAAAAGTCTATATTTTAAAATTTTATTGAATAGAAGAGTCAAATATATTTTTATACACAAAAAATATCGATGATTGAATTCCGATCCTTCTAATCAATAAAATGTTTAAACCGAGAGTTGTTATCAAATTTTCATATTTTCATCATTCTCTACATGTAAATTTTATTGAATAGAAGAGTACTCAGATATATTTGTATACATAGAAAATATCAATGATTGAATTTTCCTCCCTTTAATCAATAAAATTTTTAAAATGAGATTTTCATTAATTTTATCATTCCCTATATTATCGGCGGAGAAAGAAAAATCCGCCATTTACGTCTAACTATGTCATTGGATTTAAGTAGTTAGCTTTACTTTTTAAAAAAATTCCGATCTAAGTGAATAAGTGATTTTGAGAAAGTGGAAAGCGCTTCAAATTTTTAGTCTATTGAAAAGTAAAATTTGTGCGACTCTTTCGAGAATATTGCTCTGGACCAAATTTTTTTAAATATAGTAAATAGTAATATAAATCGTCAGTAAATTTATTATGCATATGAGCATATCAACTCTACATACAAATAAGAAGGAATATGATATGTTAATTTTAGATCTAAACCTAAATATAAGGTTTATTGTTACACCCCTATCGACCTCACCCTTTTGGGTGGCGGATAGAGGGATTCCTTTTTATTATTATCGTATATTATCTATTTACTACTTAATAACATGCATTAGAGGTTAACACGGCACAACATTTCCTGATATGGATTCAGACAATACAGGTAAAATTAAAAGCAAGTAACAAAATATAATCCCCAAAGGATTAGGATATACAGTCATCCACTAATACCCAAGAGGTCAAAATAACATACAGTTATCCAATCTCAAAATAAACATCAAAATAATATTCCTCCGCCACCATCAACTCCACCTACTCTCTCTCAACAGTCTTACCATTCTCTCCAGATACAACCCTCGAAGTACTTCCTGAAGTTTTACAAAAATCTGGGATTCACAAAGTAACCATTAATCTCATATGTAATATATAAATAGTGTATGTATGTAACCATAATTAGGAAAAACACCAGACAACATCATTCAGTAACAAACGCGCAGTAACACAAATGCAACAAACCATGTGTACCGTGTTAACTGCGGAAGGACTACATGTCCTAGAAACAAACGCAAAACTGCTCAACAAAGTGAGACCTAGATCCATAGTGCTAGGAAAAACATAGTAGTCAGGCTCCGAACCCAGACCACATTGAATGCACACAAACGCATGTCCCTTTTTAGGAGACACGGGTCCACAATCATAGAAAAACAAAAATACAAAGTAACACAAGGCATATGAGGATTAAGGTTAATTACTACCTGGTAGCTGACCACAAATATCAGTAAAATTTTCCCTAGATGCTCAAAAATCAGAGTAACCCTAAAATAACCAAAATATATATGTAAATAATTCTACCTTAAAATATTTATTTGATGGCTAGAAATAAGCCTTCTTCACCCTTTTAAAAAAAATCTCTCAATCCTATAATAAATCCTACTTTGAACACGTTGAGAGCATTAGAAACATCAACCAAGTATCAATTTCTCACGTCCTTGTGGTTGGCCGACACAGCAAACTTCCATTTCCAACACAACCATTGTTCTTATATCATAATAATTTCTCTACCTAGACCCTAAATCTTGAGTTTGATCCTTTATTTATCCACTTTATTAATTGATCAGGTCCATCAGATACAAGCACACGCAAGATATAATCATTGCAAAATTAACAATCACGAGATCATAAGATAGTTGGAGCTATAACGTACTTGCTTCTTGGTATTTCACCAGCTTGAGACACTAATCCTACATTTCTCTTCCACTTCGTTTCGTCCTTAACCTTCACGTAACAAGGAAGAAGTTTTCCTTAAAGGTATTTAACTCCCAAAAACGAAGGTAGAAGAAGAAGGTGGAAAGGAGTATCCAGAGACCCTACCTTCCTCTTGAGCATTTGCTTGGCTCTCCTCTTGTCTTCACTTTAGCTTCTTCGTCTTCTTCGATCACCTTCTTCTCTTCTTCTCCAGACGCGTCTAGCAAACTCAAAGGGAAGGAGATGAGTTCCTTAAATAGACCCCCAAGGTCGGTTCTAGATCCAACTTGCGTCTAGATTTCTCTTCACCATTCTAGAAGAATTAAAAAAAAAAAATCTAATTTCCACTAATCTCACTTGGCCGACGCTTCTGAGGAGGTTTGAGAAAAAAATATTTCCTGATTTCTCTTGGTCTCTCGTGTCCGATACGTTGGAAATATTGAAGAAATAAATTTTGTGTTCATCCAAGCCTCATTCAACGTGTCCGACTTCCCCCTCCCCCTTCATTAATTTGCCTTGTCCAATCCATAATCTCCCTAGACTCATAAGTACATCTAAAGCTAGACCATCATTACCTACTTTTTCCTTTCTTCCATGCGACACGACAGCTAGCTGATGGGGGAAGGGAGTGATTTTATTTAATTTATCCCATCACAAGTACAGTCTCCCTCTCTCTTGCCTTGGGACGCGACAACGGCTGATGGGACTGAGGGATTTGTTCTGATTTAACTTATCACCAAGTACATACTCCTTATCTGCTAGTTAAAAACTTGCCCCTTTTTGCTCCAGATTTGAGATTTTCTCTTTCTTCCCTCTTTGATTTCAAAAATTGAAGGGCTTTTTGGAATAAAAATATAGGGAGAATTCCAAATAAATACCATTTAAATTTGTAAAACTCGCAGAAGTCTGTTGAATTTGTAAAAAGATTGAGAGGTACCAAGGACCTATGAGGGATATGCAAATTCGTGTGAAATTACTCTTTTTCCCTTAGTTTTAAATAAATAAATAACCCTCCAACCCCCCACCACCGCTAGCCACCACCGCCGGCCACCACTACCGAAGGCCTCCGGCGACCACCATCGCCGGTGGCCGGCCTCCGGTGGTGGTCGCTGGCGGTGGTAGGGGGTTGGAGGGTTTTTTATTTTTTTGATTTATTTAAAACTAAGGGTAAAAGGGTAATTTCACTCGAATTTGCATATCCCTCATAGGTCCTTTGTGCCTCTCAGTCTTTTTACAAATTCAACAGACTTCTGGGGGTTTTGCAAATTTAAATGGTATTTATTTGGAATTCTCCCAAAAATATACCTTCTAGTACGCTTCTTGTAACGCTCCCTTATATCTCCCTATCATTATCAGAGTTAATACACAGAGGAGTGTATGGATCTGGTTTGGACAAAAGAGTAACTGATAAATGTGGAAAATTTAAAACTTAACTTGGTTTTGAAATAAAACTTTATCCCAACCGGGATAATTAATTACAGTCTTTCCCAAAATTAAGTTAAGCATACACTTAAAATACATCATCCCAAATAACTTCAACATAACTATATACAAAACAAAATGAACTCTTCCCGAGTTCCTCCTTTCTTCTCGGCTCCAACCTCACAGCATTGCCTTACCTCTTCTTCCTGAAGAACTTCCTACACCTTTATTCAAGTTTGAGATTCACGAATGAATCTCAAGGTAACATGTTAACTTATATAATTGGTGTATAAGCATATGTATAAATTAACTACCACAATCAAGAATTTAACTCACCATACAGACAACATTAAAACATAGTTTGATAGGGCAAAACTTTAAAGCCTATAACTCCGCAAGTATACGGGCCGTATCAAGTAATAAAGTGATAAGAAAAGTATCGTTCCCACGAGGACTTAGTATCACAAACTTCAGTTAAGCATTAATTTCTCAATTTCAATGAAGTTGAGAAAACTAGATTGAATTTAATTAAAAGAAAAGAAAATCAAAATAACAAACTACTAAAATAATCGAACGAGCAACCTAGAGTCACTAATCCCTTGTTTGTTTCTTAGATTTTATCCCCACTAAACTAATTTTGACTTAACTTAATCAACTAATCTAGAGTATTAATGTCTATAAATGCCTTCCGGTCCACTTATATACCTACCTTAATTAATTATGCAATGTCTCACACAACTAAATAAGATGCGTTTTAAACCGAGCTCACTCTAATTTGACTATGCGGAGCTTCTAGGTATATTCCTATCCTAGACGCAAATTAGATTAAAACCTAATTCCACATTAAATTTAAACCTAATTCCACATTATTTAGTACCAAGGTCAATTTAGGATTCCCTCTTCCAAGTTCAACCCTAAATCCCCAAAACATGCTCAATGGTGGCCACTCACTAAGCAATAACAATAAACACAGGATTAATCAAGTCTTTTTCAGTTATCTGATGGTGTGGACAGCTTGCACATAACCTTTTGAACCTCTCCCAGTACTCATACATAGTCTCTCCAGCGATCTGTTTAATGTTGCCAATTTCCTTCTTGATCGCAGTGGGCACTCACTGCAAGACCATGAAACTTAGGCAACAAGTGTATTAGACCAGATTTAAGCTCAAAGTTAGCAGCAAGATCAGGATATTGGATGCACAAAGGTTGATAATTAACATCAGGTGCACCCAATTCAAAGTATGATGATTTGCCTGTTCTCCTGCCATAATGTCTGAGTTAGTGGACACAAGACTATCGAAATACTATCGAATCACAATCGAAAGATCAATAGAATGGACACAATCCGAATGGCCACTATCGAGTTCGGTCGAGTGTCCATTTCGTATTAATCCTATGACTTAAGCTTACAACTCTCCTAGCAGCAAGAATTGTTCTCTTTATTTCAGGATCAAATGGCAACAGATCTTCTGGATTAGTAGTATTCCTGGTACTCATTCAACATATACACAAAGCAGAATTGACAAATACTCAGAATGACAAAGATGCCACCAGAAAATCAGAATTACAAAAATGCCACAAGGGGTGGTAAAAAGTGGAAAAACACTAAGAGACACAAAGACAAAACACACAAAAGCGAAAACCTATGCTAGAAATTGACCTAAACAAGTCCAGAAACAGTATCAAATGATTTTTAAAATTTTTGGGACTTGGACAGGGCAACTCCTAGACTATTGGGGAACTCAAAAATGGAATAAAAAAACTTCAAAAATTGAAAAAGTTGTCTAAACGATGGAATTTGGAAAAACGGAGGATAGCCCTTGGAAAATGAAACATTTTCAAGGGGGTCTAATGATTTGCCATTTTCTATCACTGTACCAAATTTCAGCCAAATCAGAGATACCCCGAAAAAATCACCCTATTGGAAATCAAAAAATCAGAACTTAAAACAGCGAAAAAAGTGGTCTAAACGTTGGAATTTAGGGAAAATAGGTGAGACCTCACTTCCTTTTAGGAAGTGACTCTTGCTTAGAACGCCCAATTCCTTGTGAATATGACATGGTTTGAGTGATCAGAGTCAGAAAAATTCCTATCCGACCACCCGAACCACCTAAACCCTAGCTATTTACAATACATATCGATCAAACCGATGCAAATTCCCTGGCAACGGCGCCAAATTTGGAAAGAGATTTGCTGTGTCTCCCAAAATAAACCAAGTTCGATTAATGATTTGTAGAATTAGGGAACCTGGGTCGTTTCCCAACGAACTTGCAGCGGGTTTGATTAATAACAACAGTGAAATAGAATGGTAAAATTGGGGTTTTAGGGTTTTATGATTTAGCAGATTAAAACGAAATAAATTGGAATAAACAGAACTATGTAGAAACAGATAGAAAAACGTTGATAGACTTAAACAGATTAAAAACGACCAACCCAACGTTCAGATTCCAGAATCATGCATCATTGAACGAAATATAACTAATCACGTTTGGTTCCGGATGAATCGAAATCTCTGCATTCATCCGGAGAATCCCTCACCTAGGCGATCGTCTAGAATTTATTTGAACAGTGGCGTATCACTGTGCAATCGCACAACTCCTTGGGATGAACCAAACCGAATATTAAATTTAATATTCGAACTATTTCCAGAATTCGAATCCGATAAGATGAAAACAGAATTGATTAAGTTACCGATTAGGCACAAGTTCTCTGGACGAATCATGGAATCCTCATCATTGGGTCAATCACAGGGGGTTTAGCCGAGCATGGCTGGAAAAACTGAAGAAAAGATGAAGAACGCGAAGAACCCTAAGAACATGCGAAGAACAGTTGAGAGAATTCGAAAACTTCTATTCTGATCCACTCTAATGTCAAAAATGTGAATGCCTAATGTTTTTGGCGGCTGCCTTACTTAAAAATAACCTAAAACGAAAATGGGCTCTAATGGTTTTAGCCCAAAACAGAAATAAAATAAAGCTGGGCTTAAATTACAAAATTCGGGTCTAAATAAAATCCAGAATTGTACATCCGACTTTGGCTCCAAAATTGACCGTCCTCTTGACCGAATTGGCTCTTGATGTCTTCATAATAATTGTAGCTCTCTGAATCATCTGAAATATGAGACAAAAATGAGGTAAATCCGATGTCTGGTTCAAGAGTTATGGTAGAAATAGTGAAGCAACACAAAACTGAGATTTTATTATAAAAAATGGCTAAAATGCAATAAAAGGCCCAAGGCCCAAATAAACATAAAAGCCATTATTTATTAGCTAAAGGGTCCTAAATTATTATTCAAGAGACAAAAATAAGTGTATAAAATATTCAATTATCAAACCCTCCAGAGAACTTTCTCCTATCGGATTGCTTGGGCCTTGGAAAAAGATTTCACTAAAATTATCAAAGAGGCTTGGCAAGGGCAGAGGTGGCTTGATGGTCTTCAAAACTTTCGGGAATCTGCTATGGATTGGAATGATAACCGTGTTGGGAATTTCGTCAAGAAAAAGAACGAATTGTTAAGGCGCTTAGAGGGTATTGACAGATGTAGGAGACTGAATTTGCAATCTGGATTATTTCGTCTTGAGAAGAAATTATGGGATGATTATATTAAAGTGGCTGCTCAAGAAGAAATTATGTGGTTCCAAAAATCCAGAAGCAAATGGCTCCAGAGTGGTGACAGGAATACTCGCTTCTTCCATGCCTCAGCTATGATCAAAAGAAAGAAGCAGCGGATTGGGGCCATTATGAATGATATGGGTGTTTGGATCGAAGATCATGATATTGCTAAAGAGATGGCTTATGATTTCTTTCATAACCTTTATACTAGGGATGATAATATGTCAAACCCTGAGGGTTGGTTTTCGCGATTTCCTCCTCTTAATATTGCTCAGTTGACCGCTCTCTCGCGCGAAGTCAATAGAATTGAGATTAAGAATGCGACGTTTGCCATGGGGGCCTTTAAAGCCCCGGGTCCGGATGGTCTCCAAGCTCACTTTTTTCAGACCCAGTGGAATGTCGTGGGGGACAAGATTTGTGACTTTGTCATGGAATGTTTTCATAACCATTCTCTTCTGACTAGCATTAACAAGTCCAAGGTTGTTCTTATCCCCAAGATTGATAATCCCTCTACTCTTAAGGACTTTAGACCTATTTCTCTATGCAATGTCAGTTTCAAAATCATCTCTAAGCTCCTTGCGAGTAGATTCAAGGGGGTCATGGCCCATCTCGTTAGTCCTGAGCAATGTAGTTTTATTGCCAACAGATCCAGCTGTGACAATATCCTTATCGCCCAGGAGATCATCCACTCTATGAGACTTCCTGGCAGGAAGAAAGGTTATGTGGCCGTCAAAATCAACATGGAAAAAGCTTTTGATCGTCTTGACTGGGGGTTCATTCGCAATACTCTTGAATGTCTTGAGCTTGATGGTAACCTTATCGAGCTCATTATGGCATGTATTTCTACCACTTCTATTTCCATTCTCTGGAATGGAGATGAAAGCTCAACTTTCACCCCTTCTAGAGGTATGAGACAAGGCGACCCTCTCAGCCCGTATATCTTCATGCTTTGCATGGAGCGTTTGGGGCATCTTATTAAGGCTGAATGTGAGGCCTTGCGTTGGAAACCGTTCAAATTTAGTAGAAATGGGCCTCACATATCTCATATGTTCTTTGTTGACGACCTCATTCTTTTCACTCAGGCTTCCTGTAGTCAGATGGAAGAAGTTCAGAGAGTTATGCAAAGTTTCTGCGAGGTTTCAGGGCATAAGATTAACTTAGGTAAATCTCGTATGTTTTGTTCGAAAAATGTTAATTTCAATCGGGCCCTGGAGTTAAGCCGTCTGCTTGGGATTGGCATTACCTCGGATCTTGGGAAATATCTGGGGGTGCCAATTATTCATAAAAGAGTTACCAAAGCTACTTACTACCCCATTATCCAACGGGCTAAATCGAAGTTATCTATGTGGAAATCTAAATTCCTGACCATTGCTCGGCGCTCGGTCCTTATCAAATTGTTTTATCAGCTCTTCCTAGCTACTGCATGCAATCCACCCTCCTCCCTATCTGCACGCTTAATGAGTTAGAGAAGGTTTCTAGGAAGTTTCTCTGGTCTCAGGAGGAAGAGGTTCGAAAAATACATCTTCTGGCTTGGGACAAAGTTACTCAAGCTAAAAAGGAAGGGGGGCTTGGGATCAAGGATTTGCGACGAAAAAATAAAGCCTTCATCATGAAACTCTGCTGGAATCTCCTCACGCATAAAAATTCTCTGTGGGTTAAATGTCTTTGGGCTAAATATAATTGCGGGGATCTCCACATTCCTAAGGTCTGCAAGAAACGAAATTCCTCCTCAGCCTGGAGAGCGATCTCGGAGGTTTGGGATAAATTCTTTGAGGGTGTGGGGAGAAAGGTCAATAACGGGGAAGGAACTAAATTCTGGTACGATCTTTGGCTTCCCCTTGATTGCCCCATTATAGCTTTTGTTCAAAATCCGACTCTTGTGAATGATGATGAGAGTGTTAAGGATCACGTTTTACCGAATGGGAGGTGGAACACTGCCAGATGGCAGGGAATCCTTCCTCCTGAGATTATTCAGATTATATCCACCTCTCGGCCTCCTCGAAATAATCTTCATGACTGCTTTACCTGGAGAGCTTCGAAGGATGGATGTTTCTCTGTTAAATCTGCTTACCAATATCTATCTGACAAAGGAGGAGCCAACACTAGTACTTTTTGGGCCCAATTGTGGAAATGGCAACCTCCTGAGAAAGTCAAGTTCTTCATGTGGCAAGTTGGCCATGAGAGATTGGTTACTAATTTGCTTAGAGCTCGAAGAGGCCTCACTGATGATAGTGCTTGCCCTTTTCAGTGCAACAGGGAGGAAAGCGTAATTCATGTCATCAGAGATTGTGAGAGAGCAAAATAATTTTGGAAACACCTATTAAAATCTAACCACTATGCTCAGTTTTTTGCAGGTTCCTTGCAGGCTTGGCTCCAATGGAACATCAGTCACAACCCGAGTAAGGGTACATTCCAGGATACCCCTTGGGCGAGAGTGTTTAGCTTGGGATGTTGGATCTTGTGGACCACCAGACAGTGGCGAACCCAGAAAATTAAGGGAGGGGGCATAATTGGTGGGGGGGTTCGGGGGCAGCGCCCCCAAAAATTTTTTTAAATGAAAGTTTTAAATGCATTAAAAAACAAAAGAATATAAACAAGAAAAAAATATCAAAAAAATATTTATGAAATCAAGTGAATATTGATGATGTAATAAAAGAGGAAATTATTTTACAAACTTGTCATTTAGAAAAGTAAGGCTATATATTATTAGAAATGCAATTACATAAATTACAATGAAGAGTGGACACTCAATAAGTTCAAGTACATATATTTTAATAAAAAAAGTATATTATATTATAATAAAAATAATTACAATG
The DNA here is from genome assembly GCA_025563575.1 of Acacia pycnantha. Classification (NCBI taxonomy): domain Eukaryota; kingdom Viridiplantae; phylum Streptophyta; class Magnoliopsida; order Fabales; family Fabaceae; genus Acacia; species Acacia pycnantha. The sequence continues at coordinate 1,899,797 of JAMWYP010000124.1, forward strand.
TCATCCTTCTAGGCCTTATGTTTTGGAATTCTATCATAATTGCCTTATTATCAATGCTATCAAATACGAAGTGCAATCTTGATATATTAACGGTGGACATTTAATTTAAGGGTGGATAATCATTCAAACATGTATTAATTCAAGGAAAGTAGATAAATAATGTTAATGCTAATGAAAATTTGAAACCATTATATTCAAGTTATTAATTCTAACTCCATTAACTTGATTTTTTTTTTAGAAAAATCTCAAATTTTTGGGGGGCACTTGCCCCCCCCCCCAATTACATACCTAGGTCCGCCCTTGCCACCAGATGCAAATCTCTGTTTCAAGGAGAGCACACGAATACTAGAGAGATGGTTCACCGGTGTAGCTATCTTATCATGGAAAGTGCCACTAACCATACCCTCGCTCACAAGGTTTTTCAACTTGGTGATCCTCAGGAGAAGTGTTGGACACCTCCTCCGGTAAATGTGGCTCGCATTGATGTTGATGGATCGGTCTGTCACCTAAACCAAGCGGCATGTGGAGGAGTGCTTCGGAATGCTCAAGGGGATTGGCTTATGGGCTTTCACAAATTCCTTGGTCTCAATACAGTTCTTGAAGCTGAGATCCTTGCTATCATGACTGGGCTACGTGTTGGTCATCAGATGGGTTTCAAGAACATTGTTATTTATTCTGATTCGCTCGATGCGGTTAATATTCTTATGAGGGACTGTGCCACCGATCACCCGTTGAGAGATATTATTGGGGATACGAGAGACCTGTTGTTCTCCGATTGGAGCGTGGAGCTTCATCATACCTCCAGAGAGATCATTCCTTGTGCTGACTTTATGGCCAAAGAGGGGCACGACGATGCTGTTGATGCTGGGGTTGTTTTTGTCCCTGTTGTTCCTATGGGTTATTTTGATCTGGTCCTGAAGGACCAAATGTCTTGTCATCACTAGTTTTTTCTAGTTGTATGTTGTTTGGGCTAATCTTCTCTTTCTAGCCTTTCCTTGTATTCAAGCTTCGGCTTGCCTTTTCTAATAAAAAAAAAAAGTGTATGGGCAAAAAATGAGAAGCATGTTATTGGGCTTGAGAGAGGGTTGTTTCTTTTGTGGTGCAAGTGTTTCTTTGTTGAAGTGAGGAAATGTTTGGGCCTTGCATTGGACCAACTTAATCTTTCTAAATTTGTGGTGGCAAAATTTCTATTTTGCCCCTATCACTTGGTTGTCAAATAAATTCCTAAAATATATCCTTAATTCTAAATAAAGATCTTTCTCAATCAATTTATTTAGGTCATAAAATATTATCTCTAAAATATTTAGCCCAAAGATTATTCCCAACTATTTATCCTTAATTTACATGAAAATATGCCTTAAATTCCAATAATTACTTTTTTAAAAATAATTAAGGCTCAATTTCCCATAATCAATTCCATGACATATTTTAATTCATAATTTCCAAATTTTGGGATGTTACACCGTCATCTCTTCTTAAGTCCTTATGTTGTACTATAACAGGGTATTATATTTCCCTTCTCTCTCCTAAATTCCGAAATTTGGAGGGTATTTTGGGAAGAAAATTGTGTTTCCCCAAACCCCTTCATTATTTATTTTGACATGATATATATATATATGACATGTTGGCACATCAATTACTCCCTTCTCCTTTGAAAACGTGAATAAGAGAGAAAAGAAGATTTTTGGGTAATTTTGTGTTATATAAGTCCCATCCAATGTCCACTTTTCTAAGGCAAATTAGACTTGTGTTGAAACTCAACTAATTATTCATCAGAATTCCCCCCCTCCTTTTATTGGACGAAAATCATAGAAATAATGAGGAAAAATATATATATTTAATTTAATTGACATTACTTATCTCAAATTATCCATAACCAAATTTAATAACCACATTTCTGACTAATTCCACTTTATTTCCCAGTAATTAATTCATCCCGTTGGGAAATAAATACCATTGACTAATACTTAGTGAAAAATTTATGTATTCCATTAATTTATTTAGTACATTAATTTTCATGAAAATTGATCTGCCATGAATAATTTGTTAAGTAGGCCCACGTAGTTGGTGAGTGTTTAGTTTAACTAAAGTGATGCCGTGTATGTTATCAGGAAGAAAAAAGTTCATATAATTTTAAATATCATCATTAATGTTCATCCAATTTTAAAAATTTTAGATTTTGCATGTGTTTTATAAATTCTTTTTTTAAAGGCCATAAGAACTCATAAAATACCCGCATTTCCATATTGATTTTCCCTTCTTTGTCTTTTCAAACTCTTAATTTCTTTTAAATTGATCGCCTCTGTTGTTTTAGTCTACTCTACCTAAAATGTGTTCTGAAGAGTTTACCCTTCATTGTTATACCAATAGCGATAATAAGTTTGTTGCCAATAAGATTGATCGATCCATTGAATAAGAATACAACTCTTGTAAAAATTTGAGTTCAAGATCCCATTACAATATGATAAACTTTTTGATAGATAATCTGAGTAACATTGCAAGCATTTTCTTATGTATGTGGTGCTGCCTAATAAACAATTATGTCATGGCCCCCACCTGGGTTAAGAAAGAAATGATCGAGCATATTGTTTCCTCAGTTGCTATATAGTCACTTCGTAATAAAATCTGTAAGGAAAAAATGTACTCGAATAAAACTAAATGAATCAAAGTGGAATTAAAAGCAAAGAGAGCTTTAACTAGAAATTAATCATTATTACCTTATTTAAAATTTGAGTAATCGACATTTCAAGATTCTTATTGTGAAGCTCCAAAATATCCGGATCAGCGCTGAAATGAAATAGAGATGATGATGATGATGATAGTTTCCAACTCATGCATGTGTTTGTTCAATTCCAAAATAATATGAAGATTAAGTAAAAAAAAATTGAAAGAAAAGCAAACAAAGAAAATTTATGTACGCTTCTAACAGTCGACAGAGTTGTTGATGTGCATATTTGGCCTCTTCGAAGTCATCTTTTAATGGCAAGAAGTTTATCCAGATTGGAACCACCTGTTTAATTAGCAATACGTAATAACAATTACAACAAATAAAGCGTGTAGAGATTAGCTGTAGGCTGATGAACGCCCATGCAACAACAATATTACTTTTTGTCTTTAATAGTTAAATTCTTTATAAAAGTAGGGCTTATATTAAGAATAACGGAGTAATATTTATTGGAAAAAGACAGGAAACGGGTTACCTGGGGGCCATTAATAATATCATGTCTGAACTCGCATATTTTCCCCAAAGCTGAAACAGCCGCATCATATACCATTCTTCTCTCTGATTCCAAAGCACACCCTATTACATGATATAGGTTGTCGATGGCCTCTGCCAAAAGAAAAAAAAAAAAAAAAAGATCACCACTTTTACATTATATATTGTTCAACAAAAACAAGTTTACTTAGCTAGGTATAGGGAGCCTACTAGGGGCATCGAAGTTGGATATGAGTTGTGTGTTTGTGGCGCATAAACCAATCCCACGTGCAGCTTCCTATACTCAAACATGAACGTAGTAAATGTAACTTCAAAAACAAACGGAGGAAGCTGGCTCATTTCGCAGAACAGACTATATACCCGTTGAAGCTGAAGGCTTTCTGAGTGACAAAGGTCCATGACGACCTGAAGAAATGTATCACGATACCTGGTTAAATAACATAGACGAATGAGTCGTGAGTATTAAAGGGCTTAAATATATGTATTTGAATTCAGATATATTACAAGTTAAACCTTTGCAACTTATATGGGCAGTCCTTCAAAAGCAAATTAAAAATGGAGATTGCTACTTCTTTCAACTTATATGGGCACCAAGTATCATGACTCTGCGGAAGAGATGAATCAAATGGTGAAGACATAACCATGCTTCCTATTTGTTAGTTGAGAAAATTAACATAGGAAAGTTGCATTTACCGGGCCGGGGAAAGGGGGGGGGGGGGTTTGAAGAACCTTGAAGAAAACTATAAAGATGAGGGGGACTGACCCATAGGGCTTGAACAGCTGGCAGAAGTTCGTCAACATGAGGTAAGAACGCAGACTTCAATGTATTTATCATTGTTTCTAAGCATTCTGTTGCAGCCTTCAACCGAAAACATACCGAGATACAATTTATTGCATAAAGTAAAAAAAAAAAAAAAAAATGCATACAGAAAACAATGTTTCGATACTGAAAGATTAAAGGGCCAAAATAATGAAGAATTTTAACACAGACTTGAATTATCTCCTGCTGTTGTTCCATTTCAAAAACATTGTGGTGTAGATTAAAGGGCCAATATATTGTTCCCTGAGAGAGTCTTTGGTTTATCGCAAGAGCAATCTGCTTGATTACATCCACGTTAAAAACTGGTCCAGAGATCTGCACAATCGCATTTTGATACGTACGTCATCAAAGAAAATAAGCTCAAGTATTTATATACTACCTCCTCCTCCGGTTCTAATTATAAGAACATTTTTGTAGTGCAATTTGCACTATAAAAGTGTTCCTATAATTAGGACTGGAGAGAGAGTATATGATTTCAGGGGACATTCCCACGTACCGCAATGCATGCATTGAGGGTTTTTAACATTGCTGTAGCCATCCCTATTTCAGTTTCCTGTAGTGAAGTAGTTCAGCCAAAGAAATAGTGCGTGGGGCGTAAAAACTTAAACGATGACTTGGATCTGGCATAGCTTCGTTTTAATCTTTTATAAAAAAGGGGGGATACTCTTTTTTGTGTTGGCACGAGAGCAATACGACTGGAAGAGCTGGAGACAGAAATTAAGGGAAACTTATGCTTAAATGCAACCCAGCGTTTTAAATAGTAATATTTATTATAATAAAATCAGAAATACCGTCAATAAAAGAGACTTGAACCACAGCAGCTCCAATGTCATTATCATCAGTATTCATGAACAGGCTGGTCAAAAGACCAGAGACCTAATCATTGGAAGTCATAATGAGTCACAGGAAAATGTCTCTCTATATCCATATTATATGGATATATCACTGCAAATTAAACCAAACCAATTACGTACCCTGGAAGCCCATAGTGCAAATTGGTCCTGGAATCGAACAGCAAAACTTAACAGTAAATCACATGCCCAAATTCTCATCCGGACAGTCGGAATTTGCTTCTTATCAACGGTCAACGTCGTCCTACAAAACATAGATATATAGTTATAAAAGGTGGTGACCTGGCGCCAACCTTTTACATATGCCTTGAAGCTTTGACAGAAATAATTTTTATTTTTAACTTTTTTAAAAAAGAATTCTGGTAGAAATGAAGGGAAGATTTGAAGCCAAACCTGGTGGAATCTTTGGTATTTTTAAGAATCTGAATCAACACAGGGATGGTTTTGTTAAGGAGCTCGTCATTCTGCGGTAGTTTGCACAATTCACACAATGCCTGCATCGTATTGATTAACTTCATGTGAGAAACGAAGGAGTCATTAAACTATTTATAGCATAAGGTAAAGAAAAATTAAATAATAATATATACTAGCTTTATGTTGTTCAAAGAGCCCAGCTCTTCTTGGCTATTCGTAATCTTGGTTTTTTCTAAAATATAATTAATAACCAGATGGTTAGGACGAGAAATAGAATATACCCTTAAGATGTACATTTTTACTCTGTTGTCGAGTCTCTCCCAATCATCTAGAATTTTCAACACAGTTGTTAAAACCTTCAAAACATCCCAAGTTATATATATTAGAAGCCGAACTAAAACCAAATTAGACAAACATAATCTTACTCAGATTTCCATCCCTCTCATTGTTGCAACGGGTAACTTTGCTAAAGAAACATATACATGGGAACAATAAGGCAAGTAATGATCAGTCAAATGCGTACACCGATGATTGATTAATGACCTATAATTTAGCCAGAAAAAATCAAAGAGTTTTACTTTCAATGAAGGACACATGTTAAAAAATTCATCAATGCTTCAAATATTCGGTAAAGCAAGTTACAACCAGGATAATGATAGAAGAAACTTTTAAAGTATCTTATAACTAGGAGAGAAAATGCAATAAGAACAATTGGTGATTAGGCTAATAAAAAAGATACAATGAATTATAGTGATTACCTTTTCAGCATCACTTAACACAAAAAGAGATTGGTCCCTGAGAAACCACGAGAAAATATAACTCAAACATTCTATAGTTTTCACTCCAAGCATCCACTGAGACACATGAGGTGTTAAAGAATCCACTGTCTCTTTATAGTGACTACGAAAAACAACCTACACCAATAAATTCAATACGCATTTAAACTTTATTGGGATAAATATAACCCACATCCATCATTATCTCAGGTTTCTACAGTTAACAATTAATTAAAAGATATACCGGAAATGATGCTGCCAGTGACCCCAGAATTTCCATAACATTAAACCGGAACACCCCTTGCTGCAGGAGAGAAAAATATATGCAAATTTTATATATTTGATGGGGCCAAGTTCCCAAAAATGTCCATGAGTACAAGTCACATATATATACCCTAAGAAGTTTTAGCAAATCAGGCACTAGATCTTCCGAGAACGACCTGACGTAGCCTTCATCATCGCACATTTTAATCAATCGACGCACTGCTATAGTTGCTTTAAGCTGCGCATATCATATATAAAACAAATTAGTTTCAATTAAGAAGACAAGCAACTTTGCCTTGAAAGAGATGGCAAACTCCACTTGGTGTCCATGAATATGTACCTTAACACGTGGATAAATTGAGGCCGATGATCTAATTATGTTGACTAGTCCAGGCAGGAACTCAATTAAATATGTTACACGCACTTTTGGATCATCTGAAATTGAACTCAAAATTACTTCAATGGCAGCCCAACGAACGCGAGGGTGGGGATCATCCAGTGAGATATCCACCACTCTCTGAGTTTGCTCACGTATCTTGTCCTGTGTGGCATCCATAGGGAAATATGGAAGACGATAAGAAGACATTATTAAACACATATTCCTTAATGAAAAGTAAGTAATTGGAATATTACGACTTTCTTAAACTAAAGTAACTCCTCAAAATTAAAGCGATGAGGGAAAAGATCAAATTACGGGGGCACACGCTTTTGCAATGAATGAAAAGGCAATAACTCCTGCATGACGTGTCTTCCAATCTTCTGAATTCAAATATTGTGGAATCATCTCAATTCCAAAGGGATGTAACAATTCTTCATCTGAATTCGAGGAAACCTCACGTAGTAAGAAATTTCCTTGTTCGTAACTCCCCAAGAGGCCCATATCTTCTCTCGATCCAGCGTCCATATCATACCAGGAAGGAACATCTTCAACACGAAACATCAAGCGCACACATTTCTCCAATATTCTGCGTTTAGACTCCTTAGATAGTTCCCGAACAAAGAGTTTAACACCGTACAATTTCTGTTGTTGGAGTTTCTTAATAATTTCAATCGCCCTGCACGTGATAAAATTGTCATCTGCACTCTCAACAATGTCGAACATGGAGGTCAACACAGAATGAAGTGACTTGTCAACATGGCGAGCAAATACCACCAAATCCGTGATTCTTGTTTCCAAGATATCGATTTGACTGCCATTGCGAAATGCTAGTTGGACCCAAACAAACATTTTTAGTAATAGGCGCTCAATGTCACCATCAAGACTCAACCGTGTTTTCAGGCTTATCAATTTTGATGAGGCATCAAATGTCAAAGCCTGGATATTGACATTGGGAGAATCGAATAGATCCAAGAATCTAACGTAAAGTGACCTATAGTTATCTTTAAAAAATTCGCACGCTTGTTTCTCGGGCAAACACGGCAACACCCTGAGTGCCGTTTCTTGCCTCGTTTCGAAGTTCGTACGAAGAGCTTGTAGAAGATTCCCAAGAAGGCGCCATCCCTCGGTTTGAAAGATCCTGGCGACTATTTCAGATAAATTAGGTAATGATTCGTGGTGGTCGTCGGAATCTTGAAGAAGCAGATAATTGAGACGGGAGATAGAGTGTTCGTCAACTCTTGGCGGATCTTGGCGCCTTCTCAGAGCTTCTTGACTCATCTCAGGGGGATCATCATCATCAGCTGGCACTTCTTTGCCTTTTCTACTGGGGGGCTTACCTGCATCTACCTGTTCCTCTTGCCTAAGACGACATGGAGGAGGCTTCGGTGGAGACGGTGGCCCTAATGGGCGCTTACTACCGGAAGTGGATGTCATTAGTGTGTAGGGAAGTTGGCTGAGTTGGAGAGTAATGAGAAACGAAGAAGGGAAGGTATTGAAGATTTTGAATATAAGGCTGAAGATGCTGGGACTGGATTCTAATGCACGTGTCTTAAATTCCGTTAGGACGGTTAGCCACGTCAGCGTTTCTCTTTCGCCTTTCCCTCTTTCTTTCGTTCCTATTGGTAAGGCGGCTTTTGAATGATGCACTTGCTATTGAACCAGTTTAGCCGCTTAATTCCTTACGAATTCGTCTTAAAGCCCTGTGATTTTTATGCCGGTAATTGCAACCTTTCGTTACTAAAATCTTTTTGGACCCAAAAAAGGTTATATCTTTAACAATGGAAGGTAATTTCTTTTTAACTGGAAATTGAAGGGTAATATTTCTACTGTCCGTGTTGCGTAGAGGAAGAGAAACCTATTAACTTCTAGGCATATTTGACTAATAGATCCAAAATGTTAGGTTTATTTTTGTAAAAAAAATATCAATATGAAGTTTTCAAATCTTACATGCTTAGTTGTATTATTTAGTTCACAAAAACCAACTCACAGTTTACAAAAAGATGAGTTCAATTCGACACCATGCTCCCACAAAAATGCCATCTCAACGTACATGAAGTTGCTGGAAATTAATTGCAGGCAACTTTGAATCGGATTGTGGCTTTTGGTTCCTATAACTATGTTGGCATTCTGTTTCGGAGAGGAAAGAAGGGAGCCAGAAACTCCAATCACCCTGTCCACGTGTAAGACGGCTGTTCACATAGGTGCCAGCGTGTCATATTCTTTCAGACTACTCAACTGCGCCTTTGGGCCTGTTTGGGGATACCATCTGATGGGATAATAAGTCCATTAAGAGGAAAAGTTCAATTATTGAGTGTTTGGGTTGACTTCTTTTTTAATGGGCTTCAAAGGTTTGATGGAGATATTTTTCTGAAGCTACACCATGGAGCTTCTAATCTCATCAGCTTCTTCTCCATGGGTCCCATCAGTAAAAAGCAAAAAAGACGTTTCTGTCCTCCCTCAATGAATGCTTCTCTCCTAGCTTTTGCTTTTGCCTATACCATTTTAGTCTAAAATCATTTAATTTACGCTCTAATTCTTTCAGTGTCCATGTTATACTCATCTAGAAGTTTTGTTGAATGACGGTTAATAAAATAATGAAAAGAATAATGGAGAACAAGTTTGTTGGTTTAATAATGTGATTCATTCAGGGTAAAACCAGGTGATTCATTAATTTAATTTTTATAACTAAAGCTATATAAGTCTAATATGTACGTTGCTCAACTAAATGGACCCATTTACGTAAGTTTGAACTCGGTTTAAAATATCTGATTTAAGGGAGTGATCGTTTAATTTTTATAACTAAAGCTACATAAGTCTAACACGTACATTGTTCAATAATTGTGTTGTAATTTTTTAATAGTAATATTACTATTTTATTTGGAAAATTTATTTTTTAATGGTAATGTTACTATTTTATTTGGAAAATTTATATTTATTTTAAATTTTTATCTCAAATTATCACATTTTGTAAAACATATATATTATATATGGGAAAAACACTTCTCATATTGAAGGAGAAGTGTTTTCTCATGTCACACACACACATAAAATGGTGGGACCCACACATATATATAATTAGCATTATATATATATATATGGGTCCCACCATTTCATGTATGTGTAGGAATATTCTTCTTCTCATGTAACATGAGAAGTATAAACCCCATTATATATATATGTGAATTTGATTCATGTCTTTTTCTGTCATTTTTCATATCATCTATCTTTTTAAAAACTAGGTCAAATAAGTATTCATTAGAAATAAAAGTCACTTTTGTCATTGTTATCCCAAACACAAATCATATTAAAAAAAATCCATCAGAAAATAAGTCCATTAAGAAAAGTTCATAAAAACAAAAGTTATTTCTATCAAAGTTACGCAAACGGGCTCTTTGACTGTGGTAGCACTAAAACAGTAGAACAGCTTTCAATAACTGAGTAAAATATAATCCCCTCACCCCAAAAAAAAAAAAAAAGTAAAAGGACCGGTCACATTCTCGTTCCGTAATTATTTGAATGGTAAGTGACTGTAGATGTCCAGAAATTTCAGGGGATGAGCGTGGGCGCATGTGAGTCAAACTGCGTATTACCCAATTAGTAATTATGAGCAAGTGGCCGTGAACATTAAACAATGTGGCGTAAATGGGAAATGGGTAGAGGGACGGGAGTGGGTAGAGGCCTGAAAACATGAGCTCATGCATATCACTTTGCAAAGATGATGTAATCGCTGAATAGCTCTGGACCCACCTCCTTGTTTACTTTTGACATTCTTCAATCTTCATATATATGTGGCTGGATTTATCAGATCTCTCCTCACCCCACCTCCCCAACTAATAATATTAAGTAACAAAAGCAGCGGAAGTAAGAACACATTTAAAACCATACTAGTAGTATGATAGAGTAAGCATGCACCCAAGTTAAAAATTTCAGTTCTTTGCTTCCCTCTTGTTTAAACTCTATGAGCAAGTTTACATTTGAAATCTGCAATTTCTTGGAAACAAAACTCAGCACACCCACATGAACGGGTATGGTAGAGTATAGAGAGGCGACTGTTCCTAGATTTGGAGGATTGTGGAAGCCAAACAATTCAACGCTCCTGTTCAGTGAAAGCTTTAAATATCTTCTCTTCTTTCTTTTCCAAGCAGCAGAGCATCAGATTCAGGTCACAGCGAGAGGTTACGTTGGGGGTCCCCTCCTCAATTCCAATCACAAAAAGGATAGGACGAGGGAGATGCATCAGCATCCAAATGTCCTGTCGTCTGGGGACTTCCTAATGAAATCAGGCCATCCCATTTCACATCATTTTACAATATAAAAGGTAACATTATTGTTAAATCATTAATTAATCTGAATGTCATCATTGGATTAAGTTTTGCATTAACAACGCAAGGCTATGAACAACTGACAACAGAAATGGTTGTTTTGCATTGTACACATTAAATGAAAAAGTCTCTACATTTTTGCGTCAAGAGCAAAATTCTCACTATTTTTAATGTAATGTTGCAGGCTGTTCAGTTCCAAATGGAAGGTACAAGGAAGTCATGGAGCAAAGCAACTCCTCAACAATTACAATTGATATTGCAAGATCCATCCTTGCCGTGAGCTCACTCTCCTAACTAATATTATCTTTATCCCAACAATAGCTTTCAATTCACACATCCACATGCCCCAAAACAGTGTACAGTCTTTGTATCTTCTTGATGGAGCTTATTTGAAAAGAGAAAAAAGGACAAGCAGCTCGCAGGAGTGAACTGAACCCACTCCGGAAATCTTGGAGGATGTGCAAATTATGATTCTTCTTCATTTGAATCAATTGTTGAAATAAAACCCCAATGCCATCATGTTTAGGGGTTAACTTGAGTCATGCGATCTGAGAAGTGGCAGATCATTTTCTTCCCCCTCCTTGCAAATCCATGAATTGTTGACACAACCAGATTAATACCCACCAACTCATTGGATGGTTCTAGTAAGCTTGCACTTGGAAATGAAGATAGTATCTGAATAATTCAAACTGCACAGTTTCAAAAGCTCAGCAGACTGTTGCTTCAATATTGGATTACAACCACTTTGTATGACAAGGAGTAGCTTTGCAGCAAGCCCTGCATCCAAAGCAACAGAGGAGCACTCCTCAGGTGCAAGCTTGCACACAGACCATAGGATTGACAATGCATATTGGGTGCAGTTCTCTGAGATTCTCATCAAGTGATTCACCATGTTGGGTATAGTGTTAGAACACTTCTTCAACGCTACTCTGCCTTCAGGTATCGATGCCAGTGCATCTAAAATGGAAAGCGCCAACTCAGAACACTCTGGCTCCAGAGCAGATAACAATTCAACCAACTGAGCAACAGCCCCAATACTCACTAGCAAATTCCTAACTTCTTTATGCAAGCATAACTTTCCCAGGAGGCTAAGCCCAGGAAATATTCCGTTTGAGTGTCTCTTATCCTTCACAAGCCGCATCAGCCCAACCAAGAGGCTATGGCTCGAAATAATCTCAGAACGAAAATCATTCTCCTCAATCAAAGATTCAATCAGTCGGGTGCAATTGATTTTGGTCTCAATTGAACCCTCGTTCAAAATGTCCACCATTAAAGAAAGCTTTGCAGGTTGCATTAAATTCTTTTTCGAATCAGAATCAAGGGTCAAACATACAAGTATACCAATGACCTCGCAGCCAACAGCATGGGAAGTAAAAGGACCAAGTAAGGAAGACATTACAGTGACTCCACCTTCATCAATAATTGTCTTGCGGGCAGTGGAGTGAGCAGCCACCACATCATGGAGCTCCTTGAGGGCTTGAACTCGAGCTTGACCCTTCACTTTCTTCAGCGTCTCCACGAGTTCTGACGCCCTCCCCTGCACATCTTCCGATCTCTTCTTCATCAGCAGATACTTCTGGGAAAACCAAGCGTATATCAGACGGTAAAGAGTTGTATTCGGAGTAATGGAATCATCCCAGAGCTCTTGCATAGTGGTAGGGCAGGTAAGGTGCCCCAAATTGAACCATTTGAGAATGTTGGACCTCTCGTAGGTTTGGCCGGTGCAGAGCGTGACTGGATCTTGCATTGGCTCAAGGGAGATTGGGCAGATAAAGACCGTAGGAACTTCGGACAAGTCAAGCTCCTGAATCATTTTCCCAGATCCAATTTCTCGCCGGCCCCAGCTCCGACAATCCCACCGTCAACGCCACCTAAAACCCCATCCTTCACGGCGGTATCCAGATCGAGAATCTGCCCGTCACCACCACCGTCGAAGCCAGCAACCACATCTCTTTTAGAAGGCTGGTACATCGGCATTTTGGAAATCCTTGAGAAGAAAGACCTAGTCGGAAAATGCAAAGCGGCACACGAAACCCACCCAAAATCTCTACAATGGCAAGCACCGGTCAAGGGGCACTACATCTAGTACACACATGAGCTGTGTGGGAAAGGGAAAGGAGGAAAAGAGGAATAAAACCGGCGAGGCAAGTTCTCATGGGCAATTTACAAGCAACAAAACTGCTTTATTGTACAAAAATAAAGCCTCTCCTGTTTCTTTATCTCCGCTTTATCTGATCTCTTTCAATGGTCAAAAGAATCATTACCATCCTATCTCACATCAGAAACACACAATCAAGCTTCTTTCACTTGATGCTCAAGCTTCAAAAGGGTTAAATCAGTAACCCCTTTAGCAAATCAATAAAGATGCCGAGAAAACCTAAAAGAATCTAACCCAATCAAGGACCAAACAGTGGAGACTCACACTCCACTAAACAGGAGCAGATTAACAGAAGCAAACAGTCGAAAGACGGAGAGAAAGAACAGAGACTCAGATCACAAAATCAAAGAACCATAAGCGGAATCGGGAGGGCCGGAGATGAAATAACAGGGAGGTCCGTACCACAATAGGCAAGAGACAGTGGTAGGGAGGGAGCAGCACAGAAAAGCCATCCCTGGCACAGCACAGCTCTTCTTTTGGGGCAAGAGAGAAAAATTAAATTAATGACAGCCAAAAAAAAAGCTAAAAAAAATCAAAAACAAAAACATGAACCGAACCTTTTTTCCTTTTATTCAAAGAGAAAAATAATGGAGGTGACCGGGATGCACGGGTTGCAGCCGGTTCAGGAGCCCCTCGGCCCGCGCACCGCACGTGCAGTCATCACGTATTCACATACTCCTCCACAACTTTGTTTACTCATCATTTTGCCACCTTAATATGACACTCATATCACAATCCATCATTAACCCCAAAAGATAAATACTAATTACCATTATAATACTGATAATAAATATAATAATCCATTCCTATCAGATAATGATATTTTGTAAATCCCTTTATTTCATATTCAAGTTGAAGTTGGTCTGTTTTGGTCGTCCTTTCATAGCAGTGAGATGTCATTTCTTTTAAACAAGAGCAGGTTGCCGCTGTAAGTGATTGGACGATACAAATGAATCTGTTTGAAGGCGCTCAGGTGAAACGCATTCAAAAGGTGGTGATGCCATTTATGGTACAGTTAGGCGCCTCGTATGAATAGAAGTTGCACCTATAATAGAAGTTTTAAATATGAATTTGGTTTAAAACTTTAAAAAAGAGATAAAGAAAGGTGGTTGATACACACAATTTATGTAAGAAAAAAGAAATGAAATTGAGCTATAAAGAGATGGGAAAGTGTATAAGAAAAAAAAGTATAAAGAGATAAAAATGGAGACTTTGGAGGGACTAAATTAAAAGATAAAAAAAAAAAGAGATTGGGGTGAGGGACACCAAGCAAGAAAGGGAAGCCCCACGAGCACGAAGGAACAACCATGCTGGGCCCACTCCCAAACTATAAAAAGTGGGCCCCCAACCAAATCGATTATCTCAATCAATATATGCCTCCATTTCCCTCTTTCATTAGTATTTGATTAAATCACCTATTTATTTATAATAATAAAATGAGAACTTCAGATTTAGAAGGCAGGTTACAACAACTCATATTATAACCCCAGATAATGGTTTAATCAATAATTAATAATTAATAAATCCGAAATGGCAGGGGACGAGAGGCACTTGCTCTATTTTAAATATTTGGGGAAAAAAAAGAAAAAGAAAATAAAGGAGAGAGCCAGCAAAGCAATTGACCGTGACAGGTTTTGCTTTGACTGTACGTATCGGTTTTGCTTATCCGGTCATTTGCTTTGACCAACATTGCCTTCCCTCCCACCCAATCAGACAGTGACACGTGACCCTGCCATCTCTGTCCCCCCACCCTCGTTCCTCACTCCCCCACACCCACCTCCCCTCTCTCTATCGCACTGTTCCTTTATCTCCCTTTATCTTTAAATAATTATGATATCGATGTTATCACAAAGACCAGGTTTTGACTCAACTAATAATTCTTTTTCTTTTTTAAAAAAATAATAATAAACGGGATGGGTTTTGGTTGGATTCGTAAAGCTGCAGGAATACAGATTGGACCATATTCTGGTTTGAATAATATGAGGTGTAGTTTGAAGGTAGTGTCCAGATTGGATCTTTTTATATAGGTTGGGTTCAATTCTTTTAGTTTTAAAGGTTGGAACTTGGGACAGCCCCATTATAGATTATCGTGTGTGTGTTTAAAAGTGTATATTTTATTAGTGGTCTTCGATCTAGATGAAGGCGAATTGATTAGTAAAATGAAAAATAGTAAGGGGAGTCTGAGATCATTGAAAAGAAGGGGGGGCCAAATCTGCCGCGTGGGGATTCAACTTTCAGACACTTCGGGAGTCACATGACCAAAATATTATTTTAGGGAAAGGGCGTCACATGATCCGTGTACCTAGTCACTCATTCTCAGCGTTCACAACGAGGATCTCCCTATACTACTCCAACATCTTCTAAATATAAGATTAGTTAACTTTTTTTTTTTTTTTTAGATTTTAAAGAAATTATTTAAATTACTTTAAAATTTTTACGTTATCGTTTTTTTCTCTAAACTAGTTATTTAACATATAAACTTATCTATATTCTAATGATCTAAAACATATGATTTAATTAAATAATTTATTTTACTTCTTTAACCTCTAAAAATGTTAATTATATCTTATATTTTGAAACGGAGTATAATATATTATTCTTAACACGAGTTTAGGGCTAGAGTTAGACATGAACAATACTGATTCCTGTTGTTTTGCCCGGTATATTCCTTTATCCTCCTATTTGCTTCTACGTTGTTTGCTCACTGCCTTTAATTACCTTGATTTTGAAAAACAACCCCCTTTTCTCATGTGCCCTGTCTTTTTTTTAATAGAGTTTTCCTCCTCTCAATGGCTCCATCGAATCAAGAAATAGGTTCAAACAAAGGTGGGAGTTAAATAGACATCGTTTTTAGTGCATCAAACAAAAATGACTACATTTCGTACTAGCAATCCTCTTACCACTATGCGATCAAACTTGTATGGATCACTTTTTCGGGTCATAAAAATGTTTATTTATGTAGATCAAGATAAGACTCAACTCACATATTTACTTGTTATCACAGTAAATTACAATTGAAAAGTTGCTTTTGATATCATATTATGAGTTGAAAGACGCTTTTATATTCCATTTTGCAACAATCTATAACATGTAAAACTACATGTTTATTTGGATTAGTGGTAAAATTTGCTTTTTCAATGTGATTTATAGCATACGAAGTAAGTTTGTGAGAAAAAGTTTTTCTCAATTTGCGTGAACATGTTTTCAACACTAACTCAAACAAGCTATACATCTACTATATTTTCGCAGTTTTGTTTAATCTGTCCTATTTCAAATTAATGTTAAATAATAAAAACACGTATCGTACCACCACAGTCCTGTTTATAAGTATCTTTTAACTAAATCACAGATACTAAGGAGAGGTAGTTAGCTTAATGATTATGAAGTAAATTTTCAAATTTGCCCTCATTTATGAATGGGTTTCTTTCAACTCTTTCTTCTCTCTCTATTTTCATTGGTATAATTAATATAGACAAAATTGTCACAATCTCATTTATTACTTGAAAAAGGACTTATAAATAAAATCAAAATTTTTGGTCAA